>LPNX010224968.1:455993-505148 GCA_001517045.1 Pseudotsuga menziesii
GTAACCAAGTTTGTAAATGTACAACGCTATGTACCTTACTTAAGGGATGAAAAAGAAAGGGTATACAGTTTTATCAGTTGTTTACCTTCGACATATAAGGAAAATATTGAGTTTGATATGCTTAATACCACGGATGAGACAATTAGAAAAGCCAAGTTGTGATACCATTTGTTCAAACAAAGATCGGAGTTGACTATAAATTGGCCAAATAAAAAAATGAGAAGTTGGATCAACATAAAAAATGATTTAATCCTTCTCCTTTTAAAAAAGGAACAATAAGTCATACTGATAATAATTACAACAAACCAGGTTCAACCACCAGTAGTGGTATGAAGGGTACTGGAACCCCCAATGGTGGATGGAATAACAACACAAAAGAAATTAAATGTTGGGGTTGTAATGGATCTCATATGTACATAGATTTTCCTCACAATCCTAACAAAAAAAATGGCTCTATAAGCATGCTATAGGAAGCTTCTACTGTCAATGACATATCCATGAATATACCTAGAATTAATGCTGCTTTGGAAGAAAGGCAGGTGGATCATCAATCCAATATGTTGGAAGTAGAAGGCAAAATATCAAATACACATGTTTCTATACTTTTGATTCGGGAGCTAGTTTAAGTTACATTGCACCAAGAGTAATTGAAAAATGTAAACTTAGTAAGGAAAACCAAAAAAATGCATGGTTGGTACAACTCGCAACTGGAATGAAAAGGAAGGTTACAGAACTAGTTAAAGATTACAAATTGAGTATTAATGGCATGGATACCGTAGTTAATCTAAACATACTTCCTCTAGGATTGTATGATATTCTGATATGCATGGACATGTTAGAATCTCATAAAGCCATTATCGATTGTTTACTTAAAATTTTTGATTGCATGGATGAATACGGTAAGTATCATACGGTAAAGGGGATTTATAGACCTATATCTACACGGAAAATCTCAATGGTACAACTAAAAAAAATGTATTAGAAAAGGGCGTCAACTTGATGCCATCAAATTTAAAGAAAATGAGTCTGAAAATTCAAAAGAAGAGTTGGAAACACTCCCTATCATAAAGGAATTTCATGAATTATTTCCTGATGAGATACCTGGATTAGCACCTAAAAGAGATTTAGATTTCACCATAGATCTAATGTTGGGTTCAGCACCGGTATCATGAGCTCCCTATCGTATGACTACCCCCTAATTAACATAATTAAGGATGAAAATATAGGAATTACTAGAAAAGGGATATAGTGGACCTAGTATGTCGTCGTGGGGAGCGCCTGTGTTGTTCGTTAAAAAGAAGGATGGAACTTTTAGAATGTGCATATATGACATATAATTAAATAATATGACGTTTAAAAATAAATATCATTTATCAAGAATAGATGATCTATTTGATCAGATTGGTGGAGAAAAAATATTTCAAAAATTGATCTCAGGTCGAGATACCATCAGGTACGCGTCAAGAATGAAGATATCCATAAAACTGCTTTTGAACAAGATATGGACACGATGAATTTGTGGTGATTTTGTTCGTTTTAACAAATTCCCCTACAGCATTTATGAATATGATGAATAATGTGCTAAGTAGAAGTTTGGATGAATTTGTGTTAGTATTTATTGATGATATTCTAGAATACTCAAGAATGAGGCAGAGCATGAATATCACCTATGAAATGTTTTGCAAACTTTAAAATAACATCAGTTATATGCAAAACTGAGTAAATGTGAATTTTATAAAAAGAAAGTACAGTACTTGGGACATGTTATCTCGGAGAAGGGAATAACAGTTGACCCTGCTTAAATCAAGGCTATCTTGGAATGGCCTGCACCAAAAGATGTAAATGATATAAGATCTTTTATGGGGTTAACTAGATATTACCGCAGATTCATAGAGAATTTTTCTAGAATAGCTCACCCTGCAACAACTCTAGAAAAGAAAAGTGCTCAATTTATCTGGAGCCAACAATGTCAATATAGCTTTGATAAATTAAAATATGTTTTGCCGACAACAGCAATATTAAAAATTGCTTATCCAAATAAGGACTGTGTGGTATGCATTGATGCGCGTAAAGAGGGGTTGGGAGAGGCTCTAACTCAAGAAGGTAATGTAATCTGTTATTAATCCCAGAAACTAAAATACATGAAACAAAGTATGTAGTACATGGTATGGACTTGGAAGCTATCATTCATGCCCTTAAATTCGACGACATTATTAAGTAGGAAAGAAATTTATGTTACTAACAGACAACATTGGGTTAAAATATTTATTTGATAAAAAAACATTGAGTGCCCGCCAAGCCAAGTGGCTTGCGTTCTTGAGTGAATGTGATTTTGAAATTAAACACTTAAAAGGGTAGAAAAACATTGTAGTGGATGCACTAAGACGACAACAACACAAAATGCACTCGATGCTAATTAGTTATTATGAATTTGAATTCAAAACATCTTGAAGGAATCATCAAATGATGATGAGGTATATAAAAATTGGGTGGAAAAATGTAACCATGAAACTTTTGGAAGTGAAGAATGTCTGTATCAGATTGATACAGAAGGGTTTCTACATTTAAAAAATTGAAACTATGTACCCAACCAATATAACATAAAGCATATCATCTTCAGAGAATTGCATGATACACCGTATGCAGGACACCTTGGATATCAAAAGTTCATAACAACCTTAAAGAAAGATTTTTATTGGCAAAAAATGAAAACGAGAAGTTGCAGAATATGTGACCCGATGTTTTACTTGTCAATAGGTTAAAGCCATCCATCAACACCTAGATGGATTATTGCATCTTACACCCATACTTGAATGGAAATGAGAAACTATAACTATGTATTTTATTACAAGGTTACCAAGAAACAATTAAAGATGGCATTATTATGCAATGGTATGCACATGATGTTAATCCTCAATGATCTCAAAAAAATTACAATTGTCATACAATGTGGATTTGGTTGTTGAATGCTGAATTGAGAAACTAATTTTATTGTATGTATAGTGTGGTTGTCAATACTATCATTGTTTCACGAACTTTTTTTTATTTCAATGTCACTATTCACTTGTGTTAGAGCTTAATTGTTTTAAAGGAGATTTAATATTTCCTTAATTTAAGATATTAATGAATAAATAAACACAAGTTTATAAGTCTTCCTTAAATTGTTTTTGTTTTCCAAATTCAAATCATTTCATTTAAGTTATTAAAAATGGAATATCTTTGAATAGTTTATGTTATGTCTTTTTCTAAATTCAATTAAAAAATTTGTTTAATAGTGAAAAAAATTAAGTTATTAAAAAAGGAATATCTTTGAATAGTTTATGTTATTTTTTTTCTAAATTCAATTTAAAAAAGGTGTTTAATAGTAAAAAGAATTAGAAACAAAAAGTTACTCTACCTTTGAAATCATAATGAACTTCATTGAAAAAGTCGTTTAGCATGGAAAATCATTAGAAACAAAAAGTTGCCATATCTTAAAAATTATAATAATATATAAAAAATCACTTCAATTAGATTGAAAAGATATTTGAGAAATTATAATAGCAGTAATAAGTTTATGTATATTAAATAACTCAAATGATCAAAATTTAAAACAAAACGCCGTAAGAGTAATTAGTTTATACTTTTCTTTAAAACTAAGTGTTATATTTGCGGTTGTACAACCATCCATTGGAGAGGTATAGATTATTGGGGGTTTCATCTCGGCACTTTCACTGCACCAAGTATTTTCATGTGTCCTCCGCGTGGTATTTATTCCCTAGACAGTTTATGCAATTGTGACCATCTATATATTCATCTCCCTCAATTAAACAAAAGAAGGGGCGTTTTTGTTTCTTATCTACTCTCTGAAGCAATAATGTAATTGTTGGCTCTAGGAAAAGATGGGCAGAATTCAGCTAGAATTTTGCTTGGAAATATGAAGAGTCTGGTTGTGAAACAGAGGACGCTGCAACAGAGGAAGAGATATGACAAAAGAAGTAGTGGTAGAAGGGAAGCTTTGGCAGAAGCAATCGCGAAGGAAGAAGTCTGCGACAAAAGGGAAGATGCAATGAGATCAACCACGATGGAAGGAACCACGATAGAAGAAGGCATGCACTGGTTGAAAATGACAACTCGGGATATTGTGGGTAAGAATTTAGTTAGGATAGTGCATGCTTTAGGGAATAAAGCATATTTACATTTTGAGTCGATAGTGCCTATTGATAGTTGTAACTTAAATGAACAAGAATACAAATGACATCATGTCAGCTAATAGAATGAAGTCGGCTGAATACGAAGTGTAAGTGTCTATAAAAGGAAGAACCCAAGCTGTGTGCAGGTTAGTCATTTGTTTGGCCTAAGTTAGTCATGGTTTTCTGTTGTATGTTGCTAGAATTGTAGAGCTATAGAGAAGGGTGAGTCGATCCAGGCTGTGTGTGGATCAATAGTAGAGTAAATGAGAGGAAAACTTCAGAGACCTGAGACTAGAGAGCATGAGAAGAGAGAGAAGTCTGTATAGAATGTAGAAGAAGATCTATAACAAAGTGTGCAAGCTGAGTGCACAGATGAAAGGTGCCATATATTTCTCATGCAAAATGAAAAGCGCCTTTGTGATTTTTCCCAAATGTGTTTCCACGTTAAATGTTGCCTATGTGTATATTTGATGAATGTGCTTATGTACAATGAATGCATGTTGTGAATGAATGTATGTATATTTTCTTACGAATGAGTCTTCATATGCATTTTTCGCACTGTTTTTAGTTGGAACCGCTAATAAGTATATTAATTGTTATAATCTCTGTCGATCGACAAATAGAGTCATATCTTGAATATATGCAATAAGAGAAGTAATATAACAACCAATTTCGGTCGAGCAAGATAGTAAGGTTCCAAGGAAGAGGAAATCCCCACACAACTGCAGAAACCTGGTTCTGGTAGTTACCCATAAGAGAAATCTTGGCTGAGACTGCATTTGTGCCGCAAGTGTTGCCAACTAAGCCCTGCTCTGTTGGGATGATATCTTGGGCTTTGTTGAGGGACAAACTAGGGACTGAACCTGGGTCAAAGGGAGAAATTCCAACAAATGGTTGTTGCCAGGATCATGAATCATTTGGTGAGGGATATGTTTTGGCATCCTACGAAGCCAAAAATTCAAGAGTTGGTGGATTTTAAAGCATTAGAGTTTGCACACGAAGAAAGTGAAGGATTGTGGTTGAATCCAACAAAGTGGTTGGAGAAAAACCTCTACATGGATACCCATGGGTTTTTTTTTTCTGAGTTTCCTATTTTGTTGTATGAATGGTTATTGAAGCTAGCAACCCAGCAAAAAAATTTCCAAGGAGTAGAACCGACATAATGGAGTCCTCAGTTGATTCAGCGGTCGAAGAGTATTAACAACTCTATATCTAGGGCTATTTCTTTTTGGGTAGACAATATTTTGGAGGGATACATTATTGAGTTTGTTGTCGACACAATAACATCATATAGTGAGGCGAAAAGAAAAAAATTTCAAGGACCACAAGGAAGATACTTGACATCTTTAAGAACTTGGATAAAGATGATTGTATACGAAAACGGGATCCTCATAATGGAATTTGACGAGTAAAGAATTGTATATAAATACTTGGGTTATGTCACGAAAGAAGTGGGAGACAAATGGATCAAAGTAAGCTGAGATGTTCCCTGGTGATAGAAGAACTACACTAGAGGGTGGACATCTAAGAAGTGGAAGAAAATTTCGGTCGAGAAAAAGAAGAAGAACTATGAAAAGAAGAGGAAGTTGCAGTACAACCAGAGGAGAATACTACGAGTTGACATTGCACTTTGACGTAGGTTCTTGAGAGCACCACGTACGTCTCCAGAGACAAGGTCCAGAAACTCATATCCTAGTAGGTTTGTTAATACAAGTAATACTAACTATGGGAATAGTAGACAAGGGAATCCTGCTAGCCAAAATTTTCATCTGACAATATCGAGGACCAATATAATGGATAGGAATGATATGGAGTTATCGATATTCAATGGAAATGGGTTAGAAGACCCAGAGCAACATTGGTTTCTATGTGAAGTCGTATGGACCGTGTGACAGGTCCAAGGTGAATCAATAAATAAGGTGCATATGATCACAACCCTGAGGGGTCGTGCATTGGACTGGTATATGAAATTTTTGTGGTTTCAACAGGAGTCGCATGCAAAACGATCGACGAAATTCGAGTGATACTAATAGATAAATTTAGAAATCCCAAATATGAATCGCAGTGTATTACAGAGATTAAGTAATTATTTACAGAGTATGTGTGGGACTTCGACCAGAGATTTAAGACATTAATGGCTAAAGTAAGCTTCCATATGTTGGACGTACATAACAAAGAGTGGTTCATTACAGTTTTGTTACTACACATCTGGATTCCCTTGATGCAACAAAAAATTGCGTCGCAAATTGAAGCTATGGAGCTGGCCATGAAGCTAGAATCCTCACCTATAGGAGAAACTGGTGCATGAATGATGCAAATTTAGTCACAGCTAGCTAACCTTTCACTGCAAATCCAGGATATTAATAAAGGGAAGTAATTCCAAGAATAAATCTGGTGTACCAGATGCAGAACTAAAGGACACCATAACGACAATTTCCCAACGTTCATGAACTATGTCGTAGCAGGAGCGTCGAACTCGATAAATACACAAGGGATGCCTTGGTGTAGAATATTCCAGACCAAATCCCATCAGTCGAAAGAGTTTTTGTACTTACAGAAGATTGTAAGTGCACCAGCTAGTTTATATTGTAAATTTTGTAAATCGGTAGGCCATGATGAGAAGGACTGTAGAGAATTCCAGTTGTCACAAGAGAAAATGGTCGACACTTATTTAATGAAAATGAAGAGAAAATGCACGTTGAATGGGCTCAAGCTCGATATCCACAAGCTCATTATCCTCAGCCCCGATATCCATAGAATCAATACTCGCAGCAACAATACCCTCAATAAAGGGGGGGGGNTCGAGGATAAGGAAGACGATTTGGTCATGGAAAAGGCAAAATCATATGTTACAATTGTGGGAAACCAGGACATTTTTCCAGGGACTGTGCGAGCCCTACAAAGACATGTTCATATTGAAAAGCCTTCGATCATACTATTGAATAGTGTATGCAGTTGATTGCAAAGTGGAAGGATAGAAATGTGGGAAATACAAACCCTCTACGGAATCCCAATCTGAATCCCAACCAGAATATCTAGATGATTTCTGTTGAGACGAGGGAGCCAAGTATTGATGTCGTGACAAGGGAGGTGTTGTGACTAGATCATACCAAGATGCACAACATGACCAACCACAGGTGCAACCAACAACACAAAAGAAAGTGGCGTTCGATGTCCAAATAGAAAGGGAAGTATTCTTGGATGCGCAACCAAAATTCATTGACAAGAATCAAGCATCGATGTCTGCTCTTACACTACCAAGAAGACCAATAGTGGAGATTCCTAAAAGGTTTGATCATCTGTTCCGAAAGAAATTGAGGGGAAAGGTTAGTAAACTTAAAGAGTTTTTTTAAATTTTCTTATCGCTAATACAAGATAAATATGTTGTCACAGAATTGACAACTCTAATAGAAGAACCTCAAGAAGATGTGCGACCAGAAAAAAGAGTAAACCATGTGGGAAAAATACTAAATACTGGTCGCAAGTTAAGAATGACTTCTCATATAGGAGATTACGATATGTACTATATTATCCTATACTCGAGGCTCTAATGTCAACATTCTGACAAGACAAACATGGGAAAGCATGGAGAAACCACGAGTGAAGTGGTCTCTTATTTAGCTCATATTAGAAAATCAGTAGAAATTCCTACCTATTGGTCGACTGATTCAAGTTCATGTCAAGGTAGAAGGCCCGAGAACATATGATGAATTTGAAGTAATCGACATTGTTGATGACACAAACCTATATCCTACACTTTTGGGGGTCAATTGGGCGATCGATAATTAGACCATCATCAATTTTAAGAAAAAATAATTAACATTTGAAGATTCAGAGTTAAGGGTGATCACACCAATTAATCAACTAGAAGGTCAGAGATCGATCAAGCATGTAAATATTGAACGAAAAGGTGACTATCTTGACCATATTTATAACATCACGTCTGCAAGGGATGATTATGTAAATCCAACAACTAATGTAAATCTTAGTTGGTGAAGTATTAGCTCCTATACATCAGATTCTAGTGAAGCATTGGAAAATTGTTAAAGTCGGATGCATGAAATATCCATGATAAAGTGCACAATAATTACACGGTCTGTGCGACGGGTAGGAATTTAGGCAACTAAGACACCTACCTATGAAGTTTTACCTAACCTTGCATCTTTTTTGACATAATTTGAAGAAAAAAATCACAGAACATCAACGCTTTTCCGCCCTGGACTTTGTGCTAAAAGATACACCCTCCAGATGGTGGGTCACACATAAAGAATCTATCTCAGAATGGCCAAAATGTCGAAGATTGCTGGAGATAAGGTTCGGATAAGAGATCATCTATACTGGTCGAAAGTATACATGATTGACTAATCATGTCGAACATATAGAGTATTTTTGTGTGACATGGGAGACATGTCCACGACAATAATGGGTTCATTAGGTCATACACATGTTAGACATGATACCAAGGAGCTGGTATATGTCAGTTGAAATAAGACGAGGGAATAGTGAATGTGATGAATTAAATACTAGCTTCATACACACATTTGAAAGTAGCAATGATCATTCGTCAATTTATGTTGCATTGCAAGTAATCAAGATAAACATATTTGAAGATATCCATGTCACAATGACAAACTTCAATCAATGCGGCACAACAATCCAACATTGGATGGAGTGCTATAATGTGATGGGAGAACCTAATGACGATGATCCACTGACCATAAGCATACCTAAGTTTGAAGTTACGCGTGGAGTGGAAGGATCTAGTATATCTAGCGACCAATTTCTGAATCCACTAAAAGTCAAGAAAGTAAATATTGGCTCCCTAAAGAATCCAAAATTTTCCAATATTGGAGATTATTGGGATGATGAGACTGTCAGGAATATCATGGATCTATTGTATGAGTTTCAAGATTTGTTCCCTAAGAAATTCTCAGATATGAAAGGTATTGTCAAATATCTTGGAGAAATGAAGATACCTTTAAAGCCTGACGCAAAACCTGTTAAGTAGCGACCATACCGATTGAATCCACGGTATAAAGAAAAACTCAAGGAAGAGTTGGATTTAATGTTGGATGCAGGTATCATAGAACCTATAGAAGAGACAGAACGGATCAATCCAATAGTAATGAAAGATAAAAAATACTAATGATGAAGTGCGGATTTGCGTCAACCTAATAAATTTGAATGATGATTGTTTACATGACCCATTTTCGACTCCATTTATAGATGTGGTATTGGAGAGTGTTCGGGGTCAATAAATTTATGCATTCACTAATAGGTTCTAGCTACCATCAGATTAGAATTGCAAAGGAAGACCAACACAAGACAACCTTTGCAACAGAGTGGGGTTGTTTCCAATACACGGTAATGCCCTTTGGACTCAAGAATGCTCCTGCTATTTTTTCCATAATAGTAGTGGTTTCATTCAAATATTTTATTCATAAATTTCTCGAGGTCTACTTTTAGGATTGAACTGTATATGGGCTCATTAAGGATCATATTAAGAGCCTTGAGATGATGTTGGAACATTTTTTCCAGTATCAATCGACCTTGCCAAAATTGCAGTTATCGTCAACCTACCACCACCTACCACAGTGAATCAATTGAGAGAAATATTGGGACACAAAAGATACTATTGAAAATTTATCAAAGGATATACAGAGGTGATTGCTTCAATGGAGAAGTTATTGAAGAAATATGTTAAGTTCCAGTGGACGAAAATTTTCCAAGATATTTTGGACACTTTAAATAGCAACATGGTTACAACACCCATACTTGTATTTCCATACTATAAAAAAGAATTTCATGTACATGTCGATGCATCATCTGTCATGCTCAGTGTGGTACTGGCGTATCCTGGTGAAGGGTCGATTGATCATCCTATTGCCTTCACTAGTAGAAAATTATAAACAACATAGAATAACTATAACATGATGGAAAGAGAAGGACTAGCTATGGTATACGCTCTGCAAAAATTTTGACACTACTTGCTGGGTGGACATTTCAAAATGTACACAGATCATTCAGCATTGAAATACCTAGTTAATAAGCCAGTGTTGGGGGGGAATATTTGTTGGTGCCTTCTCCTTTTTCAGGATTTTGACTTTGAAGTTATTTTTAAACCGGGTCGAATGAATTCAGGACCAGACCATATGTCGAGGATCGAAAGTGGCGACGGACCTGGTAACCTCGATGATGGTCTCCCTGATGCACAACTATTTGTGATAACAATGTTTGATGATCATTACAGATACATCTTACAATTTTTTAGCACGGGATATGCACCAGCTGAATTTACTACTACACGAAAGAAATAGTTAGTTGTGCAAGATAGAGATTTACAGTTGATCGCTGGACAGTTATATAAAATGGGCCCTGATGAGATTCTTCATCACTACGTCTTGAAACATGAGCAACTAATGATACTCAATGAAGCGCATGTTGGTGTCGTAGGAATCCATTTTGTTGGAAAATCTACAGTGCAAAATATATTTCAAGCAGGATTGTGGTGACCCACCATGCATGCAGATGCCCGAGAATATTGTCATAGCTGTGATGTCTATGAAAGAACCGAAAATTCGTCGCAATGAGATGAAATTCCATTAGTACCCCAATTAACTCTATAGGCATTTGATAAATGGGTCATTGATTTTGTGGGTCCTATTATTCTAACATGGAAGTGCACATGACTATCTGACCAGATGGGCCGAAGAAGCGCCATTAAAAGATTGTATTGTTGTGGCTACTACTAAGATTTTGTTTGGAAATGTTGTGACTAAATTGGATGCTCGAAAATTTTGATAAGTGACCAAGGCACACACTTTGTCAACCAGTTGATTAAGGAACTGATGAAAGAATTCCAGATCTAGTATAGAAATACAACACCATATCACCCTCAAGTGATTGGTGTTGTGGAAGAATTTAACAAAATCTTGTAGAATGCGGTAACAAAGATTTGCATTGCCCAAAGAGATCACAGGGATCAGAAAAATTCCTCAGTACTGTGGGAATATTGCAAGACCTGCAAGAATTTGACAAGTCGAACTCCATTTCAATTGGTATATGGAAAATAAGTTGTGATGCTGATAGAATACATTGTACCCAGTCTAAGGATTTATGCGATCACAGAGATGACAGATGTTGTTGTTGTAGAGGAAATACTGTCACAACTGATACAGTTGGAAGAAGACTTTTTTGATGCAGGATATCATCAAAACGTTGAGAAAGAACAACATAAAGTATGGCATGATCGGCACATTATGAACAAGCAATTTCAGGTCGGAGGACTTCTCTTTTCTATGATAGAAAATTCTTCAAGCATCCGAGTAATCTAAAAACACACTGCTTAGGACCATATATTATAACGCATATCACTGATGCAGGCATAATGCAATTGTAAAAGTTTGATGGAACGCCTATCAAAGGACTGGTAGACGAAAATCGGCTAAATCCTTATCATGATAACCATGACTTGGTCGAATGAAAAGGAAATAAAAAGATAAAAAGAAAGAAAAATAAAACTCTCTAAAAAATTTGTTTCAATCGCAAGAAATGAGTTGTTGCACAAAAGAAGCAAAGACCACCAGAGACTGCTAGTATGTCGTGGAGAGAGGAAAATTGTCGAAGACTCTTTATCTGTCGCAAGAAAATAAATAATGGCGAAGAAAATCCGTATGTTGCAAGAAAAGGAAATGTCAAAGAATGGATATCTGTCGCAAGAAGAGAAATGTTGTCACAAGTTAAAATAGAGCCGTATAAATGATAGCTAGTTGTAATTAATTCAAAGGCGGTTGTAATTAATTTAAAGACTTGAAATATTTTGGGGATGTGATTTTTGGTCTCTTTCGTATTTATTGCACAATCACTACCACAGATGTGATAGGAAAGTGGATGCATGCATAAAATTTTCCTAATATTCATTTGGGTGATCAACCCATATGATAGAAACAACAACTACCTTTCCATTTATTTCCTGCTCGTGTGGAGGACCGATAGAATGAACAACTAGGAGTTATCACCATTCGTGCCCAAGTATTCAGTTCATTCTACTACATTCCAGAGAGAGATTGTTTTCTGCAACTACAAGAGTCAAATTGAGTTTCCATGGAGCATGGTTATTTACATTTCTAGTACAAGCACATCTACAAAATCTGGTTTCGCAACCGCATCAACCACACCCATTATGGAAGACACTGTTGGATGTGTTCCACTGTAGCCTGTGGTTGTCAAAGACATTGAACAAGTTTCATTTATCCCTACGGTCAAGTTAATACCAGACCCTGAGGAAACATTTTGAAATACAAAATGAGAAAGCACCAGCTCCACCACCACCGTAGGAGGAGGAAGAATCAGAGCCTATGACTATGTTTCCACCATATGTTCCACCAAGACAATGTGCTGCACCAAAAATTATAATTATGAACAATCCACGGTACCCACTGGTATCACCAACTATGCCGAAAGGAGCTCAGGTGTTGCATAACATTCTTCCAAACCTTAATAAACTAGCCTTTGTCGATTAGAACACATGGAAATGTCCATATTTGGACATGAAGAACTACATGGTTGTTATACAAGATACACTGAATGGCCCGAAGCGCCTAGCTCCAATGGAACGAGTAAGAGGACTAAACTAGGAAGGTTTACTGTCATTGATGTATATGTCACATCTCGGCTGAAGCAGAGAGGTGAACGCACGTGTAAAACAATTACTGGTATCATTCCATGGTCGTTGCCTATGGCTCAACAAAAAAAATTATGTGGATGTCGAGCTAATAGAAACAATTATAGGAATGCCACTTGCAGGCACTAACCCAATGTCATTTTTCAAAAAAGACTAGGACACTATCCTGACAAATAAGATAAAAGATAAGTATGATTTGTCCGGAGATACTAGAGGATTTTTAATAATCTCCATCAATGACCATATTGTTCGGTTCACAGCCAAGGTTTTAGCTACCAATTTGTTACAGAAGATGCAACTGAGCCAATGTATTGCAGGTAATATCGTAGCAGCTAAACTTTGTGCAGACAGAGTTCAAATGAATTGGTCACATTATTTATTAAATGAGTTATTAGAAGATGCAGAAGAGTCACATGAAAAAGGTCATTCCATTATTCATGGTTTCTCATCTTGATTTTGTTTGTTGCATGGTTAGAACCAATGAACTACCAAGGGGTAGATATACTAGTGCGATGTCGAGGAGCTCGATACTAGAATCTATGGTTCAATAAAGATAAAAATAAGTGACAGAGAGAGAACAATGTGCAATTATTTATGCATGGAGATGCCCTGCGCTATCTGGTGAAACAACAAGAAAGAATCATGGTTGAAACTGTTCAATGATTTTGAAATATTATTAAATTAATAATTTGTCCCCATCACATCTTATTGTAGTCGTAACAAGATCCACAACGCCAATTGTTGGAGACCCAATTATTGTTGTCTAAAGAAGAATTTGAGGCCATTACCTAAGATTGGTTGGAAGAATGACGAGTTCATGTCGTTGATGACCTATTATCTGTCGAAGAAGAACTACAATAAGACGATTCACCAGTGTAGAAAGATATAGAATAGGGAGGGGACCCACCACCATAAACACAAGATCTGCAAAATTATCCCAACCCTCCCCATAATGATTCAAGTGCAACCCAAACAGATCTTGTGGTGGGCGATAAATGAAGCAGACTGAGTAGCCTGACACAAAGCATAAGAAAAGGAAGGCTGAAAAAATAGCAGGAACTGTCAGCCTTGACAACGACGATTTTACCCTGCTGACAGAAGTAATGAAAGCGGTCCCTACACAGATCCTTCAGAAAGTAGATGAGAGACACACAAAGCTTATAAGAATTATTACCGACTTACTCCAGACGCTTTGTATGGCGGTTAAAGAATTATGGGTTGCGATTGACTACAGACCACAAGTGACAACGTCGCAAGACTTAGCAGGCTCATGAGAAGAGAAATTGGCTGAGGTGTCGATACCTATTCCACCAATAAAAACTCAACTAGTGGGAGAAGCACTCGACCTGGGAATGACATAGTTGAATACCATGGGAAATTACTTGGGCCATGTCACCATCGATTTTTACCAGATGTCATTGTATGAGTTTTATGCAATACAGAATGTCGCAATTGCAAAAATGAAAGTTATAGAAGGCATGTTGATCAAGCAAGTGTGCAAATCGAATAAAACTACTAGTAATATGAAGAAAACAATAAAAGAAATCGAGCAGAAAGCCAAAACCTGGGAGGAGGACATGAAAAGTCTCGCCAATGTTGCAACGCTTTCTTGTAGTAACTTTGTAGATGAAGGAATAACATATTAAATTTTTGCAGAGGCCAAGGTCATTCAACTTGGATAAATTGCATAGGACCTTCAGAAAAAGGTCACAAATTTAGAAGCATAGGTGAGACTCAATACACCCCCATAGGTGTTGGAAGAAAGAAGGATGACATCAACAAAAGCTATGAAGAAACTAGAAGAGGCAAAGGCACTATGTTCCAAGGCAGTCAAACAAGTTTCTCACACATGGGAAGCATTGATCGACGATGCAGAGTTAGAAAAAGTCACAGAGCCATTGCGCACTGCTAAGACAAAGGTGAATCAGATGAAGAATGAGATGAATAAATTTCCCTTAGCAGAGAAATTGGATAAGAATGTTGACATGAAAAAGCTACAACAACAAGACGCAGTGATGCGAACTCAACAATAGCAAAGGACATACAAAGTCACGAATTGCAAGCCGAACCAGAAAGAATTACATGCATTACTCAACCTATACATCAAAATGTGCGACAAGTAGCATAGTCCACAGGAATTACAACGTCAGAACACATCAGTTTCGACCTTATGGAAAATTTGCAGAAGACAGAAGAAGAGGTGCGACCAAAAACTGAGAAGATAGTGAAAATTTTTCAATATGTTCAAAGTAAATTCGTCACGACCGAAGGATCGGATTAGAATGGCTTGAGACAAGCCACATGTGACTGTTAGGGACTTGTTGGCCCTAGGAAAATATAGGCAGAATTAAACCAAAATTCTTCTCGAAAATATGAAGAGTCTGGTCGCGCGAGAAAGGAAGTTGCAACAGATGAAGAGACATGACAAAAGAAGTAGTGGTAGAAGGGAAGCTGTGATAGAAGAAGTCACGAGGGAAGAAGTCCGTGACAGAAGGGAAGATGCGATGAGATCAGTAGTGATGGAAGGAACCATGATAGAAGAAGGCGTGCAACGATTGAAAAGAACAGCTCAGGATATCATAGGTAATAAGTTAGTTAGGATAGCGTATTCATTAGGGAATAAAGCATCTTTGTATTTTGGGTCAACAGTGCCTATTGACAATTGTAACTGAAATGAACGAGAATAGGAATGACAGCCTGTTGTCTAACATAATGAAGTCGAATGACTACGACGTGTAAGACTTTATAAAATGTGGAACTCAATCCATGTTTGGGTTGGTTAGTTCATTCGTCTCAGTTAGTCATGGTTTTCTATTGTTTGTTGGTAAAGTTGTAGAGTTGTAGAGAAGAGTGAGTCGATCCAGGCTGTGTGCGGATCGATAGTAGAGTGAAGGAGAGGAAAAATTCAGAGACCTGAGACTAGAGAGCATGAGAGTAGAGAGAAGTCTATATATATTGTAAAAGAAGATATAGAACAGAGTCTGCAAGCTGAGTGCGTAGATGAATGGTGCCATATATTTATGATGTCAAAAAGAGCGCCTTTATAGTTTTTCTAGGATGGGTTCCCACATTAATTGTTGCCTATGTATATATTTGATTAATGTGCTTATGTCGAATGAATGCATGTTGTGAATGAATGTATGTATATTTTCTTACGAATGAGTCTTTATATGCATCTGTCACACTGTTGTTAGTTGGAACCGCTAATAAGGAAGTATATAAACTGTTATAATATCTGTCGATGGACAAATATAGTATATCTTGAATATATGCAATATAGAAGTAATATAACCACTAGCTTCGATCGAGGAAGATATTAAGGTGCCAAGGAAGAAGAAATCCCCTCACAATTGCAGAAACCTAGTTCTGACAGTTACCCATAAGGGTGAATCCATGAAGATGGGTGTCTATTTTGGGGGGTCTTATGAGAAAATAAATTTGATTTTTTCATGTTTTCCAACTTTGGGAGAACGAAAGTGATATTTTCATTTCGAATTTCACTTTCAAGTAAAAACAAAACTTTCAGAGAATTATGTTGGCTTTCTATTCATAATTTTTTCAATTTTTTTTATTGAGATTTGATATGTCGTTTCGGAAAATGTTTGACAGTGTCTCCTTATAAAATGAAAGGACTAAAAAATAGACATGTTTGATTGCGCCCCTAAAATCATTGTTAAACTTATGTTTTGCAAAAACAAAATATGTTACAACAATCTACACATAATATACTAGTGCGATAACTATAAATTTGTAACCAATGGACCTATACACTAATTATAATATTTATTTGAATTTGATCAATGGGGAAACCTTGTCGATTTTCAACATGTGTTTGGTTGCGCCACTTTTCTCTCAATTGACTATAAAATTTAAAAATCTACGAATACCCTTTCGAAGTAGACACTCCAATTAAGCGCACCATATTTGTTTCAATTTTTTAGGTGGTGTATTTTTAAAGTTATATATTTTTCATTTCACCGCATGTTGAAAGAGATGAAATGAAACTCGACACATGTTAATAAATAAAAATAGCGGATCTCACCTATACACAACAAAATCTATACCTACGAAAAGTAGATTCAATGACGAAACTAATGGTATCAAGTTCGACAGTCGATTTGTAGTGTAAGGCATCCACTTTACCTTCCGAAAATGGAGAAACCTGAAAATTGTGCAGGTTTCAAGTCTCAGAGGTTATTCGGCTGAACAATGTTTTTCCATTACGGAACCGTTATTTATAACACAAACGAAGAAAAAGAATTCGTTGGTTGGAAAAAAATTTGTCTGCCGAATTTTTTTTAGCTCACGTTCTTCTAGTTATCTACCATCAATGGTTGGTTATCTATTCATCAACTATAATTTATCCATGTACGACAATAAACATAATAATACATTACAATTTATCATATTACTAGCACATCCATGAACAAAACAGGTACTCTTCAAGGAGATACACTAGGCTTAATATATCCCTTGTCTATAGCAACTCATGTAATTGTATTGTTCATTTTGTCAATTCTGGGATACTCATATGATATGGAGCTCATGATACTAGTGTTGAAAACGACATTAGATCTATGTTAAATTCTAAATATCGTTGAGGTGGTAATATTGATATCTTATCACAAAATACAACTTCAAATTCCTTTAAAATGGGAAATTGTTCTAATTCCACTTTTTATTTTTCGGGCTCAAATTCTTTAATTTTGATGCCATAAAGTTGACACCCTTTCCTAATACACTTTTTACGTTGTAGTGCTGAAATTTGTCGTGTATATAAAGGTCTATAAATTTCATTCATTGTATGATACTTATCTTCTTCATCCACACTACTAAAATTTTTATGCAAATAGTCGATAACATCTTTATGAGATTCTAGCCAATCCATACCTATCAAAATGTCATAGGATCCTAAGGGAAGTATATTTAAATTAACTGAGGTATCCAAGTCATTAAAACCTAATAACAAATCTTTAACTATCTCCGTAACTTTCATTTTTACCTTTGTTGCCAGCTATACCAACCATGCATTTTTTTGTTTTTCCTTACTAAGTTTAAACTTTTCAACTGCTTTTGGTGCAATGTAACTTAAACTATACCCTGAATCGATAAGTATTGAAACATGCATGTTCAAAACTTTACCTTCTACTTCCAACATGGTGGATTGATGGTTCACCTGCCGCTATTACAAAGAAACATTTACTATATGGATATTCCTGGCTATGTCATTCACAGTAGAAGCTTCCTGCAATGTGCTTATGGGTTACTATTCCATCCTCCACTGGAAGTTTCGATACTCTTTGCCCCATTGATATTGGTTGAACTTCATCTGTTGTAAGTTTTATCAGTATGACCTCCTATTCCTTTTCCAAAAGGTGAGGGTTTAAATCCTTTCGTACGTTGATCGATCTTTTCAATTTTTTTATTTTTCCAACTTCTACTCAATTTGGATATTTGTTTAAACAAATGGTAGCACAACTCGGCCTTTTTAATTGCTTCATCCATTGTTGAAGAATTTCAAACACAATATTTTTCTTATACACTAAGGGTAAACAACTGATAAAACTGTATACCTTAGCTTTTTCAACTCTTAGATATGGTACATAGCGTTGTAAATTTACAAATTCAGTTACAAATTCTTCCATGGTTAACAATCTTAGTCTCAAGTCATTGAATTATTAAGCTTTCTCATCATAATATCGTTCAGACATATAAATGTTTTCAATAATTTTTTAAAAAATTTCCAACTCAACTCTTTACTACGTATGCTACTGACACTCTTAGCCTCCTTCCACCATGGAGCAGATTTAACAACCAATATTCTATCGCTTCCTCAAATTCTCCATCAAACATAAAGGGCCTTAACATTTTGAATTCTCCCTGTAACTCTACAGGTCTTTCTTTTTGTTTTTCATTATTCATTTCATCACCTTTCTTTAAATCCTGGGGGGTTATATAGGAATGCTATTTGTAGTTTCCTCACTACTGCAACTTTGTAGTGCTCATTTTCTTTTATTATAAGGAACATAAAATAAATATAATAATTAAATTGATAATGCTACCTTAGTATAAAAAATATTAAAATTCATAATCAAGTTGCTAATTTTACCTTAGTAATAAAAAATATTTCTATCAAAACTTCCTAACATTCTCAAGTTCTCAACATTACATCTACAATCATACATTAACTAACTTTCATATATTTGCACCTATCAAAACTTCATAACATTCCAAACATTTCCTAACATTCATTCATATATTTACATCTATTAAAACTACCTAACATTCATTCATATATTTGCACCTATCAAAAAATTCACTCCTAACATTCTCACATTCACTGCTAACATTGCACCTATCAAAACATTCTCTCCTAACATTCCCCCATTCTCGCATTCACTCCTAACATTGACATTCCCCATATATTCATTCTTAACATTAACATTCCCCTATATTCATTCTTAAATTCATATATTTGCACCTATCAAAACTTCCTAACATTTCTTAACATTCATTCATATATTTGCACCTAACATTTCCTAACATTCATTTCAAACATTCATATATTTGCACCTAACATTTCTAACATTCCTAAACATTAACATTTCCATATTCATTCCGACTATATTCATTCTTAACATTAGATTGCACTTATCAAATCATTCATTCCTAACATTCCCCTATTTCCACATTCACTCCTAACATTGCACCTATCAAAACATTCACTCCTAACATTCCCCCATTCCCACATTCACCCCTAACATTGCACCTATGAAAACATTCACTCTTAACATTCCCCTATTCTCACATTCACTCCTAACATCGCACCTATCAAAACATTCACTCCTAACATTCCCCCATTCCCACATTCACCCCTAACATTGCACCTATCAAAACTTCTTAACATTCCTAACATTAACATTTCCATATCCATTCCCCATATATTCATTCTTAACATTAGATTGCACTTATCAAAGAATTCACTCCTAGCATTCCCCTATTTCCACATTCACTCCTAACATTGCACCTATCAAAACATCCATTCCTAATATTGCACCTATCAAAACATTCACTCCTAACATTCCCTCATTCCCACATTCACTCCTAATATTGTACCTATCAAAACATTCACTCCTAACATTCTCCCATTCACAAATCCACTCCTAGCATTGCATCTATCAAAACATTCACTCCTAATATTGCACCTATCAAAACATTCACTCCTAACATTCCCCTATTCCCACATTCACTCCTAACATTAACATTCTCCATATATTCATTCTTAACATTAGATTGCACCTATCAAAACTTCATAACATTTTTATCACTCTCAATTTCTCAACAAGAAACATACATGAATTTAATAAATTACATACATTCATATATTTGCACCTATCAAAACTTCCTAACATTCCTAACTTTTACATATACATGTATATAATCCCAAAAACAATATACAAGGTCAATGCACATTTATATAATAAAAAAAAAACAATCATGAACATGTGAACTCAATGTACATGTATATAATCCAAAAAAAAATCATGTACATGTGAGTTCAATGTACATGTATATAATCCAAAAATTATGTACATGTGAGTTCAAAGTACATGTATATAATCCAAAAATTAAGCTCCTCCATGTCCAAGTCAACTACAACATATATATCTACATAAAAAGAACAATATAAATAATTCTCTAAATAGAAGTCCACCACTATCCTCAACCAAGGTCTTCTCTTGGACTTGTTTCCCTTGGACTCGTAACAATCTGCAACATATATAAAAACAGATTATGAATAGCATAAATTATTTAAAGAACTTTAAACCAAAATCAAAACATTAAAACATTAAACTAATATATCGAAGAACAATTCAATTATTAACAAAATTACCTCAAATTCTCTATCATCCAACAGAGTCTTCTCTTTGCCTCTAAAAAGTGGAGTAAACCCAAGCTACAACATATACAAAAACAATTTATAAATCTTACAAATTATTTAGACTATTTTAAACGAATTTTATTATTATTATTAAACTTACATTTCCAACACTATCGTCCAATGGAGTCTTTCATTTACCTCGAAAAGATCAAAGAGACCCAAGCTTCAACATATATAGAAGCAATTTACAAATGTCAAACATTATTTAAACTATTTAAACATATATATCAAAGAATAATTTAATTATGAACAAAATTACCTCAGTGCCAATATCCACATCCATCAAAGAACCTATAGCTTCACCTCCAATTTCAATATGTTCTCTTCCCTTAAAATTTAAATTTTGTTAATAAATAAATCATAGTAAAAGAAAAAAATATTAAGCTTAACAATTAACTTAAAAAACAAAAAAATAAAACATTAGCTCACAATATATGGAAAATCATCTAAAAAGTTCGAATCTAATGAAACCCGCATAAATAAGTCAAATTAACAATAAGATACATAGTTAACTTTGAAAAAAAAATAAAAAAATCTTTCAAACATAAATATAAATGTGTAAATTTTAAATATACCTCTCCAATATGCTCTTCTACATTTCCAGCATTTTGACTAGTGGAGACTCTAAAATTATGTTCATTTAACAATCGAGAAAACTGAAAACAATAAACATTTACGTAACGTATTTATTACTATACATCAAAAAATAATTTATCATACATAGATATAATGTAACAAAAAGTTTAATTCAAAATGAATAAAAAAAATAATAGATTGGAAGTACACAGACCTCTCCTATGCTTGACGTGTCATTAGATATTCTATCCGAAGCTATATTACGACAAAGCTTCGCATAGGCCTTTAGATCTTCATAGCCCATACAATCTAACTCATCATTTGTTTTGTAAACAAAATTTTGCCGAATAGTGGCACGAGCCCTCTCTCGACTCAATCCAACATCAACTCCTACAAATGCCGAAGTCAAACCTTCGGCAACATTATGCCTTGCAGTTGTCCCAACTTGTGATGTGGGCTCCATCTCTGATTTGTAAGTCACAAGCCTAGGTGGACGAGATATCAAAGGTGGAGGTCGAAGAGTACTAGGATCTCTAAGGGCACCTTTTTGATTGTATATCCTCTCCTTTCCAACTCCATAAAACTCAAAATGAATATCAGTATAGTCTAGCTTCATTCCTAAAAAAAATTCAGCATAAAAAAACCTAGCAAAATAATTAGGAACCTCATCGTTCCATGGCAACCAACCATAGGCTGCAAGAAACCGATCATATAAAAAATGTGCAAGTTCAGGGTGCTTAAAATATTTCACTTTCAATGCTTTTCGCTTTAGGCCCTCTTTGAAGTTGAACATTGAGTTGGCATGTTCTTTAGTCACCCTTTCCTTCACAACAGCCCACTTATCTGGACCCATCTCTTCTGCCTTTCTTCTTTGCATCAAGGCAACAAAACCATCTGTTGTTGGTCCAAGCTCCTCATATACCTCAATGAATTTTTGTAAAGATAGCAAAACCATCTCTATACTTTGTTTGTTCTCTGGAGCGAGATCCAAAATAGAAAGATCATTTTGCAGCTTGTCATAGTGAGCCCTACAACTTTCAAGAGTCGTTTGTTGAAGCCCACTTTCCCATGGAATCTCATCCGGTAAATCTGATGGATAGGTCGTAATCAGCGTACAACCCTCAGCTAGCTGGACATATTGCGTCCTTGCTCGACTTTCGCTACCTTGTGTAGGATGACGAGCCTCTTGCGAACCTTGCTCTACTTCCACACTTGTTTTCCGTACAAAAGGTCGAGATCCACGTTCACCCATAGATGATAAGGGAGATTCATCTCTACCACTATCGCTATGTCGATGATCAAATGAATGTGAACTATACAATAAGCTTGAGTCCTGAGATGAAGTCGATAATCTTCATATTTCATTTTGGACACCAACTCCTGAAGAATGTGATGACTTCCTACGCTTCTGTCTCAAAAGCGACTCTCTTTCCATTGGATATGATATCTACAAGTTTACACAAATATCAATTTCTACATGTTAATTAATCAACTTCAAAAAGCTAGCTACATTAAAACTAAGCTTTCAATGTAATATAAATAGAAAAATAAAGGTGGTATGGAGAAATAACATATATAAAGACGATGAGGCTTCTTCATGATAAGGAAGATCCCTGAATCCACTAAATACATTGGTATATGATGGTTACTATGCACGCTGTATAACATTTTGACCTCGACACATGCCATAAACTTGTTTTGGTTCAGAGGCCAAAAGTTGAAACATAGAGTAATTTGAAGCCAAACATGCTGATCCATTAAACAATTTTGCAAGTTGAGAGGTGGAAAATGTGGGGAGTTAGTGTGTCAGACCTAAATATCCAGGCCTGAAGTTCGAGAGCCATAATGCCTCAATCACTAAGGGCCTAACCTTCTACATGTTAATTAATCAACTTCAAAGACCTAGCAACTATAAAAACTAATATTTCAATAAAGACCTAGATATCACTAATATTATCTAATAGTCCTTTAACTACATGTGCATGAACTATGTTTTGCTAAGTATAAAATATAGTCTAAGGCAAGTACAAGTACTTACCTACTCTACATACAAACACTGCTACTGGCTACTAGCTACCTAGTCATTATAGAGTTGTTAGTGAGAGCATCACTATTAAATATAGATAGAGCTTCTATTTCTTCAACTGAACTTAAATCGTAGGTGAATCAGCTAGCTCATCCCTGAATCTCATAGGGAGAAAGTATTTCTAGATTATTCTACGTCGTAGTCTCAATCGAACTGACATAATCTCGTAATAGATATCTAGCATTCCTTGCCTTCTCTTCGTTTCTCATCTTTAAATACTTCCACTTCCCTTCTTCTGGGATCTAGAGTGTTTACAATGAATTACATATCCTAGTGCCTTTAGTTGTATAAAGCAATGAAGAGTAAGGGCAGTGAATCAACTAACCGCTATCAATCAGCTGTTGTGATTTCATGGATTTATCACATCAAATGGCAAGGACATATAGATTTCAACTTGGACTAAGGTGAGCGTCTAGGGACTGACTACATACACCTATGGATTTCCCCCATTAGTCCAGCCTATCCCTATCGTTTTACGTTACACTTTTGGTTGTTTTGGTCTCCATCCCCATAAGAAGATAAAGCAATTATTTCTTTAAACTTGCCTTTATCTATCTAACATTTTCTCTCTATGTTTTGGAAAAGCATGAAATGGCAATGTTACTTAATGCAATGCATCATGGACTAAGATAGTCATAAAGTGCCATGGGACTTATACTTCACCTAGTAGTTGTATGGACTAAAGCAAATAGTAGAGGTTAAGAACAAAACTATATAGTTATTACACTACAGCTGAAGTTGTAACTCATGCAAGAAGTAAAATGAAAAGGTTTTGAAATCATGTCCTCTACCAACTAAAAAACATACAGAAATAAATTGTTTACTTAGGGACTTGATCAGCTCTGTCCATTTGGATAGAGTTGAAATGGACAGAGTTGATCAACTCTGTCCATATGGACAGAGCTCATCAACTCTGTCCAAATGGATAGAGCAGATCAGCTCTGTTTATTTGTACAGAGCTGATCAGATCTGTCCATTTGGACAGAGCTGCAACCTGTACAATCTTAAATGTCTAAATGTCTTAAATGTCATTTAGAGATGCTACATACTGGTGGAGTTATTTAAGCCTACATAACCATGGATTCTTTTAAAGAGCTCTCTAAATATTCTATAAATTTTCATGTACATAGAGAATAAAAATAAGCTAATTAAAAAGTTATGGATTTTTTTTTAATAGAGCTGTCTAAATATTCTATAAAATTTCATGTACATAGAGAATAAGAATAAGCTAATTAAAAAATATACAAACAGAAAAAACATTAACAGATTTAAAGTTTTATGTTCCATTTTGTTTAATTAAAATCATTTAAAATAAGTAGAGTTGTCCAAATGGAGAGTTGTTCAACTCTGTCCAAATGGGCAGAGCTGTTCAACTCTGTCCAAATGGGCAGAGATGTTCAACACTGTCATATAAATTATTTACTTAGGGACTTGATCAGCTCTGTCCATATGGACAGAGCTCATCAACTCTATCCAAATGGACAAAGCAGATCAGCTCTGTCCATTTGTACATAGCTGATCAGATCTGTCCATTTAGACAGAGCTGCAACCTGTGCAGTCTTAAATGTCTATATGTCTTAAATGTCATTTAGAGATGCTACAACTGGTGGAGTTATTTAATCCTACATAACCATGGATTCTTTTGGACATAGCTCTCTAAATATTCTATAAATTTTCATGTACATAGAGAATAAAAATAAGCTAATTAAAAAGTTATGGATTTTTTTTTAAATAGAGCTGTCTAAATATTCTATAAAATTTCATGTACATAGAGAATAAGAATAAGCTAATTAAAAAATATAGAAACAGAAAAAACATTAACAGATTTCAAGTTTTATATTAAATTTTGTTTAATTAAAATCATTTAAAATAAGTAGAGTTGTCCAAATGGGCAGAGCTGTTCAACTTTGTCCTTACTACCATTGTAATTATGAGCTTAGAGACATAAATACAATAGGTGGAAACATTGAACATGATATGAAACAAGCACATATTATGAAACAAGCACATAACAAAGCTTAAACAAGCACTTAACAAAAGTTAGACAAGTTTTACCATACTCATAATAATATAAAAGTTATCATTCAAGGCTTACCTAACAACCAAGGGGCAGAACAACAACACCACACCATGAGAAGACCATGTATACCTCGACAAACAGACCTCCAAGATCGACCTCCACGAACAGACCTCCAAGCCGAGAGGAAACCACACAGATAAGGGGTGACAGGATGGCGGATGTACACGTCAGACGGCTGGGTGACGTGGACGAGGATGAGACAGGTGGCGAGATGGGTGGTGAGACGAGACGGGTGGCACGACGGGTGGCGGGAGCAACAAGACGACGACAAATCGCTGCAGGCGAAACAACAAAAATGAGCTCGCAGCTGACCTTATATGGTAAAAAATTATTCGGCCGAATAATTATTGAAACGCCGATAAAAATTACCATTCGGCAATCTGTTTTGTCAAATTAAACGGTTACCGTTAAAGTTTATTTGGCCGAATAAAGGATTAGTTATTCGGCGGAATAACTATAATTATTCGGTCGAATTACTAAATTATTCGGCCGAATAAATATAGTTATTCGGCTGAATAACTCCCGCTATGTTGGTTGGGCACCCAATTCTCACGGAAGTGTTACCCAACTTCGAGTTTTCACCCATAAGAGAAATCTTGTGTGAGATTGCATCTGCGTCGCAAGTGCTGTCGACTGATCCCTTCTCTGTCAGATCGATATCTTGAGCTTTGTTGACAAACAAACTAGGGAATGAACCAGAGTCGAAGGAAGAAACACCAACAATAATCAAGTTGTATTTACTTTGTTGTAATTACATTGATTTGCAATAAGTAGAATTTGTAGTGTGAAATCAAGTATCTCTGTTTTTATTTAATCTCCAAATGCCCTGATCACCACCCAATAGAAATGCAAAGGAAGTCATAACTCATTGTTATTCACACAAGTTTGCATAATTAATCCACACTTTTAAACGAAACGAAATGTACCAAAGAATGAAATTGATCCCAGATATGTGAACCAAGGATAATTTTAGGGGCGAATTTTAGCCCAGTGGGCTATTTTTTCATGTTTTTTTCCCAAGAAAGATTTGTCATTTCGCATTTTTTGAAGCCCTGTTTCGCCCAATTTTGATGCGGTAAAAATTTTTCACCCTAAAAATATCAAATTATTATATAAACGATATAAAATCCTTGGAAATTAAAATATTTTTTGAAAAATATCACCAATCATTTTATAGTTGGTCTTTTAAGGATTGGTAATATTCATCAACATTTATACACTTTTAAATAAGTATAGTTCCTTAAAATCATTTTGATGTGAACATGTTTTATAAATTTGATTATATTACTCACATTATTATTTTTAACAATTTTATAAATTTAATTATTATTACTAACATGTACATATGCAATAAGATTTAATTATTATGATTAAATGATTAGTGATATTTTCAATAGTGTCAAATATGAAGCATTTATCATATTTCGATGTGAAAGATCACTATCATAATAATTATTTACTTCGATAAATAATATTTAATTTTATAGCTAAAATATATATACGAAAGATTTTTAGATTTCAAAATTATTATGGTTCAAAGGAATTGGATTTATAGGTGACGAGTAAGGAGTTTTTTACTAAATAAAGTTTAACCTGTTAGAAGTGACAACCTAAAATTGGAAAAAATATTATAAATTTTTTTTGGTTCGGTGTATCCATGATTTTGTTGTGAAATAATTCATTTTTTTTAAATGTATACAACAAAATAACAACACCATGTTTTGGTGAAATAATGCTCTTGCTTCCTTCATGTGCATCTTCTATGGTGACATGTGTTCGTCCTTGATGTGTTGTTTATATCCAAGGGAATCATTTACATCTACCTTCCAAAATTTGTGTGTGATTGTTAGCGTCACATCTTGAGATTGGAAATAAATTTTCCTTTTGATATGTATTTGAGCACGATTTTTTCATAGTAATGTTTCTTTGAATTTTTTGAATTAGTTTTTTTAATTAAATTTTATGCTTTTTTTCATAATTTATTAGCTAAATGCACAACAAACTACACAACACATGAACACATTTTTGTGAGAAAGAAAAACATTTTTTTATTAAAATATTTGTAAATATTCTTCAATTGAAAAAAATTAACATCCTTTGTATTCTAATATTAACATAAAACAACACTATAATAATTCAAAATATGAAGATGGAGGATGACAAAGTTTCCCTTTCAATATTGCAACAAAATGATGAAGCTGCAATGCTCGTTGGTAGAATAAACTGTACATTGACATTGAAAATATTTATTTTTTATCTTTAGTAGACATAGACAAGTATGTTTTTATTTTAATATTTTTATTTTAAGATCAAATTTTTTTAGATAAATTATATTTTTAAAATAATATTTTTATTTTAAAATTAAATTTTTTAGATAAATTATATGTAAGTGTTAAATTTTAAAATATGCATTTAGTAATATAAAAACACTTTTGATTCATTGAAAAAAATATTTCATGTTTTATTTAATTTATTAAGCTTAATTAATTGTGGTAAAATAAATAAATATTTTATATAAAAAATATAATGTTAAATTTCTAATAATAATTAAATAAATTTGGTCAATTTTTGCTAGCTTATTGGGTTAAGGTATGGGTTTCATTTGCAAGGCCACTTGACTACAATACCTTTAGGCGTGAATTTCTTAGCTAATGATTGAAATGCACTGACCTAGTTGAAATAAAACAAGCGAGAGTGACAAACATTTCTATAAAAAAACAATTAAACAAAGTTAAAAGAGTAAATAGTGAAAATAAAATTTTATTGGAGACTTGGAGTATGGACTGATAACCTTAATATGGTATATTCATAATATAATATCTTATGCAATACATGAAACATATTCATAATATAATATCTAATGTAATACATGAAACATTTAGAGGATAAAAATCTATTTTGACTATTTTGGTATTATTATTGTTCATTTTTTGTTTGTTTGTTTGTTAGTTTGTTTATGGCTTCGAGAACTAGCTCTCACATAGGGGTATCTAAACCATCAAAACCATTAGAGGATGACACCAAAATAAGCTCATCCTTATGACTACTTTACAAGAAAGGTCCATGAGATTTGACTAATCTACCTAATTATTATGATTTTTTTCAATTTTATTTAAAATAATATATTAACTTAACCACATCACACAATAATTATACAAATTAAAGTGATGAAGTCTCTACTTTATTTTAATTCACATAAATAAACATTTACATTCTTTACCTCAATATCACATTCTCAACGCAATAATTTCCACCAAAATGATGAAGCCTCACTTCTTAATTGAGTAACTTAATCCAACATTTCATACTGTATTTGACTATCATCTTCTAAAACTCATTAATTATATTACAATCTCCACAACATAAATTACATTTAATATATAATCTATTATCACCTTCTAAAACTGATTGATTATTTTAGAATCTACATAACATAAATTACATTTAATATAAATGTATTAATGCATTCTTTTCACTATTAATCAACTAAATAATTTTCCACCCGACACGCTGAAACTTTACTTCCACCGCACATGGGTTTGTTTTCATTTTTCTTACGCGCTGATTACACCACCGACCCGGCGACCATTACCATTTGTCTTTTTCATTGACCATTGCTTTTTATTTTTGTAATTTTCACTGAATACAACATTGGATACGAATGAATTGATACCACTTCAACAACCTTTTAATAAAGTTATTCAAGAATTTCAATTTCGCACGCTTTCTTTCATCTCTGTGCAGTCCCACTGGAAATATCACGATTTCCCTATTCTCATTGTCCAGTTTTCCAGAAACTCTCGGCATCTCACAAATTCTAGACAGCACAGTTGTATATGGAGGAATTTTCGCACTCTTTCCTCCTACCTATTCCCCACTGGTTGCGTTAATTTCGCTCGGGATCTCCAATGGGATTTTCAGAAGTGCTGTATATATATATGCGATATAAGAACTGGCAAGCTAGAAATAGAAAGTTGGAATCGGTGAGCAAGAAAGATGTTAGGCTGATGATGTTTCTGTGCTTTTTGAGAACTGTGGCCTCTAGAAATGAAGTGGAGAAAGCTAATTTCGTATCATCATCCATAGACTGCCATGATAAAAGGGACTCCTATGTTCTTTTGTCGTTCGGAAAGGCCTCACATCTGATCCATATTGATTGCTTTCCAGCTGGACGGCCCAGAACTACCATAACATATGTTCTTGGCATGGCATTTGCTGCAAGCATCACAGTAGAAAAGTGGTGGTGATATGCCTTCATAGATAAAGCTGCAAGGTACTATCTTTCCCTTTCTGGCAATTTCTCATTACTGCATACTTCTAATTTTTCTCATGTGTTAATTTGATCAGGTGGAGAATTCCACCTGAATTCGGGTAGCTTAAAGCTCTGGAAACACTTGACCTCAGCTATATGCTTATCCTGGGTGCTGTTCCAGTTGAATTGGGTTTCCTGGACAGATTAGAGTCTCTGGATCTAGAGGCTAAGAATTGGACGACACTATTCCTCCATTTCTGTGCAACTGTTCTTCCCTTAAGGTTTCATATTTGGGAGACAACCGATTGTGGGGGCAGAATATAACCACACAACTGGGTCATTTGAAAAAGCTTACACAGCTATCTATTTATGGCCCAATTTTGGCTTCGGGACTTAATATTTGGGGGAACATTTTAGGTTCTATCCCTTCTGTATAGATCAACATTTCAAATTTTCAGGTTTTATCCAGAGTCTTGTCCAGTTCAACTGGAATAGGTCAAGTGTTTCCAGTGCTTTAAGGTGCCCGAACTCAGGCGGAATTCTCTGATCAAATTATTATGAGAAAAATTAGATAGACATGCATAGATAAACATTGCAGCAATCCCTTCAAGTTTCTTGTGAGATGGGAAATTGCAGCAACCTTGAATGGTCTATTGCAACCACTCTTCTAGTGTGACGCCTGCAGCTAACACCATACCAAGAACATATGTTCTGGGAGTTCTCGACCTTCTAGTTGGAGAACAATCCATTTGGATCGGATTTGATGTCTCTCGGAACAACAAAAAACCATTGACGTACCTTTTGTCCTGGCGGATGGCGATTCTTATCGACAAGAGATCCAAGGGGCATTACAGGCTCCATATTTCCATCTGCCTCCTCTCGGTCTGTTCAATGGGACGTTTGCAACTCAAAAACTTTAAGCAGAAAAATGGTAACTATGTACTATTCTCTTATTGGCCAGGGTGAGAACAAACTCTTTGCTTTGGGTTTAAGAAATGTATTGAATAACTGAGTTGATTTGATAATTTGGCAAGCCATTATAGAATGTAGAAGGAGTAGTCTAACGCTTCGACCATTTTGCTCGGCCTTAGATTACTCCGTTAACATGCCCCTCCTCTCTTTTGGCGAACTGTTATTGAGCACGAAAGCTCGTCCCGGTCCCCTTGCTTATGCAACCGTTAACTACTTAATATAAATACATTTACATCCTACCGGAACAGAATTTGTAGCTAGCATCGCTATCCTCTTACCTAATGGGCAAATATTGACTTTCCTACATGGAAATACTTCTGAATCTGGATCGATGTGACAGTACCAGGTTGACCCCTTCGCTCTCTCGTGGTACAATCCTCTTCCAGCTGAGCCCTTACTTTACTTTTCCACCAATCCAAATATAGCACTGATGCAGTTCATCAGTTAATAGAGAAAAGACTCACCGAGCCAGATCATTGACTAATCGACTTTCTTTTCCGTATACTCTCTGGCCATATCAATTGCTATTTCTCTCTGCCCTATGAGTTTTCTCCATACTGTAGTTGCATTAATTCAGGGTGGTGGGTTGGTCCCTCGAGCCTGTCACCCTATCCCAACCTGTCATACTCTGCTGCTCCAGCTCCTCCTCACCATCCTCTGCTTCCATTGCATGCTCCTTTCTTCTAACCAGAGATACATGACCGCCCCATCACCAAGAAACTAGTGGGGGATCTGTTGCTGCTAGTACCCAGAAAACCTGGGGATCTGTTGCTGCTAGTACTCAGAAAACCAGAGGTGAGCACTGAGGCTTCTCCGCGATTATGCACTAACGGTAGGTTGCTGAAATTACAAGCTTCAAAATTGGTCGATTTTTACTTCTCTGTTTTTTTTAACAGTTTCGAAGATCAATTTAAAAAGCAACTCCTTCCCAGTCAATTTGCTTCCTCCCCATTTCTTGACCGAGTGCTTCCACAGTCACTGGGTTCGATATCCTTTGTCCTTCTTTTAAATCAAAAGAATAACTACTGTAGTTTTACTTGCTTCAAATGTTTGAATAAAACAACAATGATGATAATGAACACATAAAATGTTGAGGATTCACTGACAGGATTGGCATGAATTTTTTCAAGTGAAGTCAATATAATAATATTCTTTTTGTTAAAAAAATTCAGGGATGGTTGAATTCTGGACAGCAAGATCTTATTCACCCTAATTCGAGACTCGCCGTAGATGGTCTAACTATAGCTTCATATACATAAAAGGTACTTAGGATAACAACTGGTGGGTTTGAACTGGTTATATCCTAAAATTTACATATTAAAAAAAACTGAAAACCAGTTAAAGTGTACAGATTAAACCCAACTGTTAAAAGCATATATTAAATTCCTGGAACATTTTTTTGTCATGAAATTGCTAGAAATTTTTCTACAATGTATCATATATCTAGAGCAAACTGGCAAAACCTTCAACCAGGAAGAGAGTATTATTTTATAGGTAGGAGAAACTTAGATAAAGACGCACAAAGTTAATCGAATAACTGAAATGCAGGTAGAAGTTGTTGGGATTTCCTGTTTCAAATAGGATTTAGAGCAGGAAATTTTTTTTCCAAATAAGGGAGAAACTTAAAATATATTTCACATAACACAAAAAACCAATACGCAACTAGCAAGTCGTGGCGAAAACTACCTAAAAATAAGTATGCATCTCAGATTCAATCTTGCAAAAGGTCAAGCATGGTCTTTCCCAACTCCCTGAATCTTTTGAAAACAATGGTTAATACAAATACAGATGAAGTACAAATGGTAAAATGTGTGGATCCATTTGTGGGTAAATGCAAAGCAACATGAATGCCATTGGCATTTAAAAATCTTATTTTTCCATGAAACGAAAATGAACCACCTCTGCTCTTGGTGTTTCATGCATGCGTAGTGATGTTTTTCCTAGATGATGGTTCAACATACTATTAGTTTGTAATATAACACGGGAAAGGAATACAGTATTTACTAAGCGAAATACACTGACAATTAGAAACATGTTATACCCACCAGCATTAAGGTTTGACTCTTACGTACAATACTTTCTTAAAAAAAGGGAGGTCAGAGCAAGAAACAGAGGAAAACATGCAAGATAGCTCTTGCACTGGATATATTAATTTCTTATTGCTAGAAATACAAGTTACAACAATACATATTCAGTTTCCTATGCATAACCTTCCTGCCCATTTGCCTTTAGCATAATCCACACATTCACGAATTCAGGATTACCTCTGATCACTTTGCCTTTACATGCCTGTGCTACCTTTCCAGGTTTCTTCTTACATAATGTTTCTGTCCTCCACGATATCATGCTAAAATATCTTACAACCACACAATCCTGAAGAATATATTCTATAGATCACAACAACATACAACATACCTTGTAGATGCCAAAATCAGGTGCACAATACTAATTAACTTCCAAGGAAACAAAAAAATGATTGAGCAGTATGAGTTTTAAAAATTGATTAATTAACACATAGTAAAGGTCAATAAAAACAGGACACGCCAATAATAAGAAGAACTCTGTAGGGTGAATATAAAAAAAATGAAAGAAACTTTAATATGTTAAACAAATTACAACTATAAGAGTACCCATGATAGAAAAACTTCTTGCCAACTATAAGAGTACCCATGATAGAAAAACTTCTTGCCGTAGCATTTCTCAATGTAGTTGACATAAAAACAAATTCACTAAACTAAATAAATACAATTTAAATAAAAGATGTCAGCCTAGGTCAGCCCATGAATTGGATTTTTATTCTGTTTAATTTTTAAGTTTGGAATGCCTTTTTGAGATACCATCACCCTACTTTCTGCTCTCTTGTCACATTTTTAAGGCTTGCAATATTATTGTTCCATTGGCATCTCATCAAAATTTGTTTTTGTTTTTTGTTTTTTCAGGGCATTCAAAACATATATGATGGTGCAAAAGTGGACATTATGTATTGAGGTGTCTCTTTATCCCAATTTAGGATGAGCAATCATTGCTTATGTCCTACACAACAATGCTTCGCATAAGGTTTTCCAAAGAAAGAGGGATACATGTGTGAGGACCACGAACAATGAAACATATTATATTTCCCTTATTGAAGGGCTAAAAGTAGTCAAATACTACATTGCAATTGACACTTTAGTCGTCACCAAATTCGAACTTCTGTGTAACCAAGTGAAACGGGTGTATCAAGTTCGATAAGACAATTTAAAAATGCTCCACAGAGAAGCAATAACCATTGTTGTTCAATTTATTTCATTTATGATAAATTACCACTCTGATACTAAGAGGATGTCCAGTGATCTACTGTATGAGGTGATGTCTACTCTAGAGGAGGGTGTAAAAGATGAATTGGTGTCAACATCTATTCCATCAAAATTTATTGATGAACATTGTTATACCTCTCTGATATGGATATGTTCATTTGTTATAATTTTTTTGGTGTTAGGTCGTGGTATGGCTATTTGAATTAGCAAGAAGCAAATACTATACTACATGTGCCCCACTGTGTAATGACGTTGTATTGTACAAAATTTTGAGTTTCTTATTATGGAGTTCGTTTTTGCTCCTTCAATTGGAAAATTTAATGATCAATACATGTTCTTATAAGTCTGACTTCTCATGAGTGGCAATTGTCTTGTGCAAGTAAGTTTGACTTCTCATGAGTGGCAATTGTCTTCTGCAAGTTGAGGTCTGTTGTTATTTAAATACAACTATAAATTGTATTGTGTGTTGTTGTTGGAAACTATAAATGTCTATTTTAGGCTTATCATATGACTCAAATTCTCAACATATATTGTCATTGCATACATAGACTCGATGTGAACTAACAACTCACATGTTTAAGTTACTCAATGCTTAAAATAAACCATGATGCTACATACTATATAACAAATTGTGGATTCCATCTAAATACAATATTTGAGACTGGGTAAGAGATAATGGTGAATGTTAAAGTCAAAGATTATATTTTTATTGTTCTACCCTTGCGTCCTTTCTGGATATTGGAATTTATAGACAAATCAAAGCATAAGCTCACTACTATTAGGGAGTGTTGTTGTGAGGAGTTGTTATGCATTTTCTTAACTATGAGCATGTGAGTAGATGATCACTTTCTGCTGAATTATACTCTCTGTGACAAACTTTAATGTTGTTTATTCCTATTTCAATAGGTCAAGATCAACCAAAACTCTTCTAGCATCATCAATGTTTCTTGAAATTTAATGTTGCATTTCTGTAACAGCTGCCCCTCCGATTTGGGCCCATGAATCTCCTCTTAGTCAAGTTTTCATAAGTTTTGTTGATATTTATGTTGGGCCAATTTTTCAAACAATACATTTGCAAGTTTTGAATTTGGTATGCTTTGTTGTACATGTTTGGTCACATCACTCTTTAATATAACCATCAATGTGAATCAATACATGTAAAGATCTAAACTGAGATGGAATTCTTGTTCCAAAGTGTTGTCTAGTTGATATTCTTTTCTAGATAGCAGGTGTTCATTTAGTTTCTAAAGATTTATATCCATTGAGGTCTATATTTCTTATCTTATGTTGGTACATATTTATGAAGGTAAATCACTATTGGTATGACACATTTTAGCTGCCATGGGATTTACTAAAAAAACAATTGCGAGAAATTATATCTTCTCCTCATGAGCATGTTGTTGCTTTCCTTCAACATCCCGCTAGATTGAACATGTCTTCAAACTCGCAAATGTAACTCAAAGAAGTAGCTTCTCTCATAAATACATTCTGCAAAATTTAGGATATTCAAGGTTATAATCTCAAAGGGCGGATCAGTGGAATTTTTATCTAGTGAACATCCACAAAAAAGAATGTGGTTTTGGATTACATAACCTTAAGATTACAAGCAATTATTGAGAAAGGAATTGTTGATCACACAAGTTTGCACATAATTTGACAAAAATATGCTTGTAAATTGTAGCAAAATTCTTCATCTCTCAATATGGAAAGGATATTATTTTCGAGGCAGAATATGGTGTAGCAAAATATATTATGTGTCAGGTAGCAGCTGGCAGATAGATTACTATGACATAATTGTTAATGGAAAACTGGGTATTAGTGAAGCCCTTGATTTCATGGAAGAAGTATGATAGGTGGATGTGAAAGCTATCAAACCACTTTTAGTTTTTTTTTTTTTTTTTTACAAAAACGGCTAAAATTTTGATTAAAGACTGGCAAAGAGGCTGCCAGGGCCCTTACAAAGCTTATTCAGGATAGTTATCTTGATTTTCATCTCCAAATACACGTAACTGAAACAGATCTGGCACAAGTCTTTCTGGGTTCTGCAGTAGCTGAGAAGTGGCAAGCTAGAGGAGACTTGGCGTTAGGGTATCAATTGGTTTGATATTTCTACATTGACTATTAGCTGGCTCTTGGTCAAGGAGGTGCCCCGATTGGCCTCGGCATCCGCTAGGTTGTTGAGATTCTTTAGCACGTGGTAAGCCTTGTGGGTGTTGAAGTGCTTCAGAAGGAGGAGGACTTTCCTGTATGTTTGACCAAGGTTGATGTCCGTTGTCCCTTTCTTAGTATGTAACGCCTTAACAATTAGCCTGGAGTCTCCAAATATAGTGATCTTCTGGATGTTCAGCTTCCTTGCTTGGTTTAGTCCTTGCCACAGCGCCAGAAACTCAGCTTGATTGTTGGAGGCGTGTCCAAGACCCCATGCATATGACAGATGCAGCTTGCCAGAGGGATCAAGAATAATGCCTCCTCCTCCAGCTTGCCCAGGGTTTCCTTTCGAGGCCCTGTCAAAGAAGAGGCACCATTCGTCAAGGGCTGACCTCCACTTGATAAAATCCTGTTCATCCAATCTGATTTCCCAGTTTAACTTCTGAGGGGGGTTTGGAGCATCCGTGGTTTGCTGGTTCAGGTTGAGCTCCTTAATCCAGCGCTCTTCATTAGGAGTGAGGTTGGTCGAATTATTGATGGAAGGCTTAGTGCTAAGCGCTTCTGCCGTCATTGTCCGGGCTTTAACAGCAACTTGAGGAGGAATTCTACGTTCCTCTTTAAAAATTTTGTTGTTCCTCTCCAACCAGATTTTCCAGCATAGGAATTTGGGAGTCCACATCCATGCGTGCTTGAGGAGGCTTTTCTTGCTCAGGTTGAAAGGAGAGAGAGATTTCCAGTTGCTTATGAGTTCCATTACTGAGTTTGGCAGGTTGTCAGCAATAGGGCCTATCATAATCCTCCATACCTCTTTGGTGAAATCACAGCTGATAAAGAGGTGCTCAATCGTTTCTTCAGCATGATTGCACAAGGAGCAGCGTGAAGGCCCTTCCCAGCCTTTCCTTTTGAGATTATCGCTGGTCATGATGCTATTGTGGAGAAGAGTCCATATGAAGATGTCTATTTTCAGGATGGAGGGGAAATTCCACAGAGTTTCCCACGGTGCTGGATTTGGAGGGATCCAGGGCGTTTCCAAGATGGCAGCGTAGCCAGCTGCTGTAGAATAAATTCCTGTTCCAGACCCCCAACCCCGTTTGTCTTTTGCTTTGGCAGAATGGGGCGATTTCCTTTGCAAGAGGCCCAACAATGCTGAAGCTTTGTCCTCTAAATATTCTGGATAGTCTCCAAGAAACCAGTTTGCCCAGGATTCGTGGTCATCATTGTTCCAATTGGAAATGTCCCAGAGCGTGGTGCGATTATTTGCCAGCAGCCACGATTTGATGTTCTCCAGATCGTTGAGCTTGTTGAGGGGCGGATCTCCCAGGATTGAATCCTCAAAAATTTTAATTTTAGCACCATTACCAGGAATCCACGTTAGCTTTGGGATGAAGTGAGGGATGGATCTTTTGCACAGCATGAAAATCGGGGAGCCTTTCTGCGTTTTTGTGGGATTTTACAGGCATCTCTGTCTTTCACCTTTGAAGTATTTCTTCTTGAGGATTTGTTTGCTCCAGGTTCTTTTCCCAGTTATCAAATTCCAGAGGATTTTGCCACCCATGGCAAGATTTTGGATGGCCACGTTCCTAATTTGAATACCCCCTTCCATTTTTGGCTTCATTACTTTATCCCAGCTCACGAGATGGATCTTCTTCTCACAATTTCGACCTCCTTCCCACAGAAAACGACGAAGCATCTCATTGATTTTATTGGTTATTGTTTTGGGAGCTAGTAAAACAGAACACTGATAAATTGGCAGACCGGTGAGGACAGAGTTCATCAAAACAACTTTACCTGCTTTGTTGAGCCAATTTGCTCCCCAGGCATGGATTTTGTTTTTTAATTTGTCCAGCAGAGGTAGCCAATGAGCAACTTTGGGGCCAGCTCTGAAAATTGGGATGCCCAGGTAGCTGAAGGTATCCCAAGTTGTACTGCCTTCCATTCCCAAAATCCTAGAGATCTCTAGCATATCAAGTGGAGAACAATTCCAGCCAAAAATCTTACTTTTATTGTAATTTATTTCACTTCCAGAGCAGCTTCTGTAGGTATCCAGTTCAGATTTGAAATTCCTGGCAGTATAAGGAGTGGCTGCTCCCAGTGAGAGGGCATCATCCGCAAACTGTGTGTGGTTTACCTCCTTGACCTTTTGGACAATTCTGATGCCTGAGAGGGATCTGTTTTGAAGCCTTCTGTTCAGCTGGAAACGAAGGACGGAGGCTTGAATGACAAAGAGGACAGGGGAAAGAGGGTAGCCTTGCCTTAATCCTCTTGAAGCCTGGAAGAAGTTGGTGGGCCGGCCATTGACCAAAGGGGCTATCCAGGGGGCTGATATGCAGGCTTTGACCCAGCCTATAAATTTCTGACTGAACCCAAAGTTCCTCGTGGCTGCAAACAGAAAGTCATGCTTGACTCTGTCGAAGGCACTGGCCAGATCCAGCTTGACCACCATACCCTTCTCTTTTTTCCTGTAACTAGTGTGAATGGCTTCTTGGACTAAGATAATATTGACCAGGATCTGTCTTCCTTTCACAAACCCACCTTGGTTTTCCGGGATCAGCTTAGGCAGAATTCTTTTGAGTCTGTTGGCCATGATTTTAGTGATGACTTTATATCCCGTATTGCAGAGGGATATACGTCTGAATCTGCTGAAATTCTTGGCACATTTTTCTTTTGAAATGAGTGCTAAGAAAGAGGAGTTAGTGCTGCCTCCCAGCTTGGTACAGTTTTGAGCCTTCTTGATCATTCTATACAGGTCATTTTTAATGATGTCCCAGCAAGCAGTGTAGAACCGAGAAGTGAATCCATCTGGCCCAGGAGCTTTGTCCAGGTCCATATTGAAATGGGCTTTCTTGATTTCCCGAATGCTAACAGGGCTGTTCAGCAACATATTGTCATCATCATTGACCATCCTTGGAATCTTTGAAAGAGGGTAATTATTCGGGTCCACTGGGTCCAGGTCCGGGGTTGAATAGAGATTTTTGTAAAAGGAGTGGGCTGCCTCCTTAATACCACCAAAGTCCTTTATTACTTGATCATGCATTTGAATCTCACTGATGGAATTATAGAGTTTTCCTGGCTTGGGCCTGCTTGTGAAAGAACGAGGTATTTTTATCTCCAGCTTGAAGCCAAAGCATTCTGGATTTGACTCTCCAATAAGTTTCCTCTTCTCTGCAGGCTTTGTGGTACATCCTTTGAAGCTCAGCTTCCCGGTTGATCAGATCAAGGGTGACTGGAGCTTCTTCTAAGGCCATTTGGTGTCTTTCTAGAGCCTTCTGAATTCTTATCCTTTCGGCAGTGGGAGAGCTTAGACCTTTAGCCCAAGCTTTCAGGTCAGCTTTGAGCCTTCTCAGCTTTCCTTCCCAGACATAAAAGGGGGAGCCATACACAGGTTGCTTCCAGGAATCAGATACTAGATCAAGGAAACCTTTCTGAGTGACCCAAATAGGGCTGAACCGAAAGGGGATAGGACCAAGCTTTTCCCCATGTGACAGGGAGAGCGAAATGGGTTTATGATCAGAGGTGTAGTGCGGGAGAATCCTGGAGGTCGCCATAAGACCTAGGGTTAGAAAGGAGGACTGAATAAGAAAGCGGTCAAGCCGGGAAGCTATGTGGCCCGACCCAACTCTTTTATTGGTCCAGGTGAACTTCCCCTTGTCAGGTGGGATATCTTCTAGCTCCCAATCCATCATCAAGTCTTCCACCCATTCTCTTGCCGGATCCCGGACTAAAGAACCCCCTTTTCTTTCCGCCAGAGCAAGGGTTACATTTAAGTCTCTAGCCACTACTAAGTTTTCAGTATTGTGTTGATTAAGAAATAAATTTACGGAGTCCCAACAATCTTTTTTCTCAGCTAGGGAGACAGGAACATACATGTTGAAGAGACTTACTAGATGACCGGAGTCTTTGTGGATCAGCTTGGTAAATAACCAGTGAGTGGTGCCTTCTTCTTCGATTAGATCGATCTTTGCAGAGTCCCAGAATGTGGCTAAACCTCCCGAAGATCCTCTTGCGCTCACAACCCTACCCGGGCCTTTCTTCCAGAACGAGTTGCTTGCTCGGAGGAGGGCTTCCTCCTCCATTTTTGTCTCCTAGATTAGGAGGACTTCAGGCATTGTTGCTCTTACTAAATCCCTTATTGCTTCTTCCTTTAGAGTGCTGCCTAGTCCTCTGCAGTTCCAGAAGACGAATTGCATTATTTTCCTGAGTGGGAGGGATTGGCCCCTTTCAGAGTCTTCCCATGTTTCATCCCCAATCTGGTATTCATCATTTCTGGTATGGTGTGCTGAGAGCCTTGGACCACATCCTTGTAGGACTGCTCTTCTCGTCTTTTCTTCTCAGTCTTCCGTCCGTGCTTTGGTTGGTCTGGTGATCCTGACAGACTGCTTGCTTCAATATCTCCTTCCTCAGAGGATTCTTCTCCTGTTTTCGAGCCCAGGCTGATATGTTCCTTTGATTGGCTAGGAACATCGGTCTTTGGGATTGGGACAGTTGGGCCTTGTGGCGCCCCTGTTTCTTCCTCTTCTGGGACGAGTGTGGGGGTTTGAGCTTCAATGAGAGGTTCCTGGCGGCTAGGTTTTGAACTGCCAACCACTGGGAGATCCTGGGTTTTCTCCTTGCTTTTGGCATTGGCAGCTGTTCTACTTTTTTTTACTTTCTGCCATCCTTCGGCGTCTTCTTTCCCAGCGGCCAGTTTGGGACAATGCCTTTGGAAGTGGCCATGCTCCTGGCAGTGCCTGCACTTGAAGGGCAGGTGCTCGTAGTCTAGTTTTTGATAGTGGGTCCAGGATCCAACAGTTAATTTAACTACCTCAGGAAGGCCGGCTTCAAGGTCAAATTCAATGCAGATTCTGGCACAGGTATATTGTCCCTTGTTATCATCTTTATCTATAAATCGGCTGATTCTGTTCCCTATTCTCTGCAGAGATTCAATATCCCAACAATGCACCGGGAGGTTGGGGAGCCTAACCCATACCGGCACTTCTTTGGGCAGATTGACTGAGGGGTCAAAATCCGGAGTCCATTTGTTCAGGTACAGACCCTGCGTTCCCATGAAATAGGGCCCATTTCTAAAAATTAGGTCCTGGTCCTCCTCTGAGATGAATTCAAATACAAAAAACCCTCTTCCGACAGGGTAGCAGGTTACTGCGTGTTTCAAATTGGGCTTCCAATTTCTCTGTATCCAGTCATCAGTCGTCTTGGTGGAGGGCCATAAACCCATAAACTGGCCCACTAGTCCTCGCTTGGCCAGAGCCAGAGCTATCTTCAGGAAGAGCAATCTATGGAATTTCCTCCAGTTTCCTGATAAATTTTGGGATCACCGGCAAGGATGGTTTCTTGCCTCTGCTAAGGAGCCTCCGAAAGGCATCCTCGTCCGAACATGGAGGGGGGGGGCGGCCTCCCCTCCCCCAGGCACCGCCATCATAGCTCAACGCTGCTCAACCCTAGCTCGTGCTGATCTCAACCCTCACGCACAGCCAGGAAAAAAATCTAGAATAATGTCATCAAACCACTTTTAGTTAGTTCAACAGTCCATCTATTTTTAGAAACAAAATGCATAAATCAGGGTAGAGATGTAGCATCGGAAAGGGGATAAATTTGCATAAATCAGGGTAGAGACGTAGCATCCAAAAGGGGATAAATTTGGGGCTAATTGGCTGAGCTTCACCATGAGCCCTAGGGGATGTTGTAAATGATGGCATGCTAGTGATGCCTAGAATATTGGATTCACTACATTTTTTGCAAAACAATTTCTTATTTGTTATAATTTTTCCTTATGGATAACTCTTTTATAAATCATAATATGTATAATTGGAAATTTGAAATTTTGAATTTTAATTATTTATTTGAAGGAATTCAAAGTTATTACAAAAAATGTTCCAATAATTAAATATATGCTTTTAACAATTGGGTTTCATCTGTACATAAACTGGTTTTCAATTTTAAATTTTAATATGTAAATTTTAGGAGATAACCAGTTGAAACCCACCATTAGTTATCCTAAGTACTTTCTATGTATATGAAGCTATAGTCTGAATTTAAACCATATACGATGAGTCTCGAATTAGGGTGAATATAAGATATTGCTGTCTAGAATTCACCTATCCTTTAAATTTTTAAAACAATAATAATATTATTATGCTTAACTCTGAAATTTTTTTATGCCAACCTGTAATCAAGATCAATGGTCCTTCCAGCCGGACGAGTTTTGCAATGAAAAAAAATTAGTTTGAAGATTGTAACTTCAGCAATGTATCTCATTGGATGGTCTTAGTATATTAAATGGTTGTTCTATATCATTGTTGTTTTCGTTTATATCTAGTTTTGGTGATTCCCATCACGGAATCCTCAACATTCTATGTTTTCATTATTAGCATTGTCGTTTTAGTCAAACATTTGGATCAAGTAAAACTGCAGTAATTATTTTTATTTAAAAGAAGGACAAAGGATGCCGATCTAGTGATAGAGAAAGCTGCACTCAATCAAGAAATGGGGAGGGAGCAAACTAACTGGGGAGGATTTTCCTTTTAAATTGATCTTCAAAACTGTTAAAAAAAACAGAGAAAGAAAATATTGGCCAATTTTGAAGCTTGTAATTTCAGCAACGTATCGTTTGTGCGTGATCGCTCAGAAGCCCCACCTCTAATTTCCTGGGTACGAGCAGCAACAACAGAGCCCCACTGGTTTCTTAGCGTTCGGGCGGGTTAGAAGAAGGGAGTGTGCAATGGAAGCAGAGAATGGTGAGGAGGAGCTGGAGCAACAGTGTATGGCAGGTTGGAACAGGGTGACGGGCTTGAGGTACCAACCCGCAACCGTAAGTTAATGCAATATGGAGAAAATCCATCGGGAAGAGAGTCAAGTCAGTGTCGGTGGGACCTCGACCAGGGATCGTGCTCGATAACAGTTCGTCGGAGGAGATGACGGTTTGTTAACGAAGCAGTCTAACGTCGGGAGAAATCGTCGAAGTGTTAGACTACTCCTTAAAGTGAATTAATGCAATAATTACAGGTTGGTTGGGTTTCAATAAAGCTATAACGGTGGTATTAAATGAGTGTTTATGTGTCTTGTAAATGAAAATGTTTAATCCATGATGTCTCTATCTTAACCAAAGCTTCGAAGACCAAGCAGTGCAATGTCCTTTGTCCCCAAACATAGCTCTGCATACAAAACAATCAACACCGTCTATCATTCACAAGTACTTACAGAGAAAATCATTCACGAGTACTTACAGAGATGGAAATCCATGCTGGAATGTCGTTATGAGATTGAAGATACAATATGTGATTTTATTAATTAATATAATTCGTATCCATTGAAATGGTCAATCTTCACGGCAAGAGCTGTCCATTGAGCTGCAAAGCATTTAATGTTGTTGCAGCAAGCTTGGTGATAGTTAGATCTTGAGTTGATCCAGATCCAACAGTCAACAAGCTTGTTGGATCCGCATTAAATGCTCTACAACTCAATAGATAGCTCTTGCCAATCTTCACTGCTGATATCCTCTTATGTTCTTATAATTTTTTAAGATATATTGTCATTTCAACATTTTATTTTTACAGATTCATAATTTTAAGATAGATGAGAAATTGTAATTTTGATAATTATTAATTTAGAAATTTCAAAAATTAATTATAGGAATTTGGACAATGTATATTGTAATTTAAATAATTAGAAACTGCAATTGTAATAATGAAAAATGTGCATTTTCAACAATAAAATCATCACAATTTTTTAAAGAAAAGTGCAATTTTAACCATTCATTAATTGCAATTTCAACTATAATAAATTATAATTTCAACAACTAATTTAGACAAACTACACTTAGGACCCTAGGTTGTTAATTTCCTCCCCTAAAAAATGTTAAGGGCCTCGTGTTATTGTTTCCTTACTATGGCTATGGTCAAGCTTCTAGACTCATTCACCATGCTTGAAACATCTTAATGGCACACGTTTCCAACTCCTAGGTGAGGGCTTGTCTCATCAATTTCTAGACCTTAAGCACCATGAACAAACCCTAGAGATTATGAGACAAACCCTCACTAGGGGCTATGTTATGGTAGGAGTTGAAAATATGTGTCATTAAGAGGTTTCATGAACAAATCTTAGAGATTATGAGGCAAGCCCTCACTAAGGCTATTTTATGGTAGGAATTGAAAATATGTGACTAGGAAAACAATAGCCTTAGGCCTTTATCGTTTGTTAGGGGCCGAAACAACAACCTAATTCTCTAAGCATAGCTTCTCAAGTCCAAGTACCATGAAATAACAATCAACTGGTTGCAATTAAGGAATCGTTGAAATTGCACCATTCCTAAAAAAGTGTGAATTTTTCATGAATCTTTTAATTGTCAAAATTCATATCTACTAATTGTTGAAATTTATGAATTTGTAATTGTTAAAATTGCAATACCTTGTAAATCTTTTATATCTTGAAATTGTGAATTTGTTGAAATCACTAATTTTCAAAGATTCATAAAAAAATATTTGGCATGTGTTAAGTTATTCAACCCATCAAATTTTTTGGATATTCCATATGTAACTAGATTTTATGGATACTTCAAAATTTGTAATTTCAACAAGTTCACAATTTCAAAAAAATATGATTGATGGGAATTTTGACAATCACATGATAAGCAATTTAAAGAATTAGAAATTGTAATTTTAGCAATAAAATGTTGCAATTTCAAATTCACACTTTCAATAATAAAATGTTTGATACCACAATTTTAAATTACAAGAACATTTGATTATAAATTCATAGTTTCAAGAATCAAATGGTGGAGGAGAAATTCACATTTTTAGTGGAAAAACACAATTTTAATCATTCGTTAATTTTGCAATTTCAACAATCAATTGATTCATTGATATTTCATTATGTTCGATCTTGAGAAGCTATGTTTAGGACCCTAGGTTGTTGTTTCCCTCCCTTGAAAAAATCTAAGAGCCTAAGGCTATTATTTTCCTACCACGTCTATGTTCAAGGACCTGAGGTGACCCATTCATTGTGTCTGAAACATATTAATTACACCTATTTCTAAATCCTATGGAAAATATCCCCTAATGAGAGCTTTCCTCACTATATCTAGGATTTGTTCATGGTGCTTGAGCTCAAGAAGGTTTAATTAGGGATTAAGGCCCCTATTTTTGAGGTACGAGGAACTAGGTCTCTCAAGATGGATCTTAAGGGCGCAAGGATATTGTTTCTAGGCATTTTCTATGTTTAGTATGAGGGAGAAGCGTAATTTCATGCTCAACATGCAATTGATACGTGACACATTAAGAGAATAACAAAATATAAAGTAAAAAATTACAATGTCTAATATGTTACCTATCAAACTAGCAGGTTGTACTTGCTAGTGAAAGGTAATCTTATGAGAGGGTTGGACTATCATCACCTTTGTCCAATCTCATAACTTCTTCAGGATCTTCAAGATCCAATGTTGTCCCAAGGGAAGAGCCCTTAGTGATACATTCTGACACCACACACCACTTCGTCCAACATCCTCAAGATGAGATCAGTGCCTTTATTGGAGTCATATAAAGAATGAAGAAGGCATAGTAGTGAAAGTTTAAGTCCAGCAAATATGTGTCCAATTAAATGTTTTTCAAGTGTGAGAACTAAATTATTAGCCATCAAAGTAATTAATCCTTAATCATTTAATAACATAAGAACTTCACTTACGAGCAAGCAAGATTAACAAGTGAATTTAAGAAGTTTGTCCTTCAAATTAACTTAAGCACAGTAGCAGAAGATTCTACCATATGTCATCAATACACTTCTCAGACCTTCCAATTTAAACTTGTATCAAAATCACATTTGAAATAGGTAGAAATATCATTGTCATTGTTATCTTGACCAATTATTAACTCTGTATACATGCAACATGCACCAGATGTATGATCAAACAATTAGTGTAAATATTTCAGCAGCCCTTATATATAAGGACTATGTGTGTCGACAGATAACAATATATGGAAGTCTATCTTGAACTGAATCAACAATCACAATATATCATTGATAAAAGTAATTGGCATTCACAATAGGAAAGTATCAACAATCATCTATAGGATTAGAAGACCACTAAAATTAACATTGTAATAGTATCGTTGAGTAGTCACCTTTGGAGAAGATTGTAGTAATAAGTTGTAACATAAAAATTACTTAAAGATAACAGTTGTAAACTATTCCTTTCAACATCAAAATCCACAAATCATACAAGTTCAAAAGATAGATGTTAATATATATCTTGATATCACAGTTTTGGAAGAGGAGAGGTCTAAAAAGAAGCTGCCACCAAAAATCCCTAACCGGTCCATTATGGAATCACGAGCAATAGGGCTATAACTTTGCTTCAAATAGGATTAAACTAGACCTTGTTTACGTACCAAGAGGAATTTAGAAGAAAGATCAAATTTATTTGGCAAATCTGCAATTAATGTTGACATAGGAAGCAAATAAAATAGGTTGTCAAAGTTCAAGTGTGGAGGTTGCAAGTACAAGAGAACTTTGTTTTAGGCAAATAGAGACCCCTCAAGGGAATTAGAGGTCACATAGCCAACCAAAAGTAAAAATCACGGATGCCCTAACCAATTTTGGCAATTGTTGTTGATTTCATATTCGGGTTTTTAACTTTAAAAAATACGCCTATATGGGTGACACCCTAGGGTTTTTAGGGATAAAATGGCCAGCTGAGATTATAGGAAAAGAAGCCAAAATTTTAGGGTGGTCCAAAAATTTTAAAAAATATACTTTTCAAATTTTTGGAAATCTTTTAGTTTTTAGGATTTTTTGATTAAAAAATGAAGACCTAATTTAACAATGCAAATGCAAGACATTACACATGAAAGTATTGGAATTTAGTCAAAATTAACAAAATTACGATTTTAAAGGTAAGTAATTTAAACCCTTGGCCATGAGCGACGGTGACCGACCTCTCTCTTGGAATAGTTTATCTTAGCCTCCAAATTAGGGCATCCAACAACAACCTTTAGAGTTCATTAGAGGAGCCTAATTAGGGGAAAAATCATAGATCCAAGTCCTACACAAGGGAAAACCTCTTCTAGAGATCGTTTTCCACAATGCAAAGAAGACAAAGGTTGGTAAGAATCCCTAAATCAGAAAAAATAAAGTATTATACCATCATTCAATCTTTAAAAAAGCATAAAATCACCAACTTTTGTTTTCATGTCCCCTCCCATCAATCTGACCAACAAAGGGGGACATGAACGATGTACGAGGTGATAAGTTTTTCCTCAAGGCCATATAACAAAATTCACAACTATTTAAATGTGTGAAATGCATAATTAAAATACCATGGAATTAAACTCTATAAATGCACACACCAACATTTCTATCACATGCATAATAATAAAACAATCACACACATAATTAATCTCATTCTCATCCTAAGCACACGCCTCCTACTGAATAATTGAAGACTGTGGGAAATTTCATTCACATTGACATTAATAAATAAACATTGATAACATAGAAACTGGGCATAGTTAAAAACACACTAAGCACTTATCTTTTAATTGAAGTTGTCCAAGCAGCTAGCTATGGAAGAGCAACATTCCACCCAACCATAGGCCTCTGTCCAGCCTATATTTTTTCAGCTGAGAGACCACCACCAAGATGGGCTATGTATCCACTAAGGAGGAATTACTTAAGCTTAGTCATAGCCATAAGGAAAAATGTTCATGCTAATCCAACACACAACTGGGTTGTCAAGCAAGTAGGGAGGTAGGGACGGAGATAACTAATCCAATGAGCTCAACCACAGAGCTGCATGCATCTCAATTTGGCTTCAAACAACCTTGGAAACCACAATACCTACCACACCCAACACAAGGAAGGTCTCCTTCTTTGATACACAGTCCCTCATGAACCCCTTCCCTCCAGTGCTATTTAGGGTGGGCATAGAAAGGTACAAGATTTCAAACCTTTAGAGATTCTTTCCTTCATTGGGTTTGTCAATAAATTCCACCCTCTAAACTCTATATCACTATAATCCTCTCTTGGATTTTTTTCCCAATTTTGGCCATGTGATTATGAATCATGAAAGTCAACTTCTAGGCTTGTAAATTTGGGTCTTCCTATGGATTTTCAGGCCTTTGACACGCTCGAATTTTCCCCATGGTTCATGTATATGGATTTCCCACTATATTTCACTGCCCACATGAATTTCTGAGTGATTTTGGCACTTCAAAACATGACTTCTTTACAAGTTGTGATTTTTGCAATTTCCACTGTTGAGAATGCATAGCAAGCTGAAAATTGAGGTCTGGTTTTTCAACAATGGAATGGGGGAGATGGTATATGAATTCCCATGAGGACAAATGACTTATGGGTCAAGTAAACCATACCCATACTCATCCATACGAATTTTTGAGTTTGGTCTATGCTCCATTAATTCATGAGTTGATTTATCACTACTACATTTTGATCCAAAATCCGACGGTTTTTTCCGACGGCGCGTGGATTTTTTATTTTAACCGTGCCAAAAATCAGAAAGATTAATTTTTTTTTTGAAATAATGGGCATAAGCGTCGCTTAAGCGACGGACATCCTCCTAAGTGTCGCTTAAGCGACGGCGCTAAAATTGCTATCCTCCTAAGTGTCGCTTAAGCGACGGTTTGCCTCCCAAGTGTCGCTTAAGCGACGGCTCTAAAAAGGTAGGATGAATACTAAATCGGTTGTCACCTTTGCATATGCCTCCACATTAACGTATTTCGGTTATTACCTTTGCATATGCCTCACATTAACGTGATTCACATAGCCTTGTTATGTATTATTTTTAAGTTCTCCTTTACTTAAATTTATTTTGAAGGCTAACATTAGGAATTATGTAGGTTTTCTTAACCAACAATAATAAAAAATCTATTTTGCATCGTAGCATTAGATACTAAGTAGGATTTCTTAACAAAGAATAAAAAAATTCATTGCTGCAAACGTGCA
>LPNX010224968.1:507826-547118 GCA_001517045.1 Pseudotsuga menziesii
TGGTATTATTGACAGCCGGGAGCTATCTGGAAACCACTGTCCCTTCAGTATTTGAGGTGAGTCCTATGAGCTTCAAAAGGATATGAAAGGTCGAGATGTAGCTTATGAGTCATAGTCAAGAGTCTCCCATCCATTTGTGGATCTGTTCTAACCCTGCCCTCCACCTTGAGAATTTACCGACAAGGGTTTTCCCGGCCATGTCCAGAACTTGATTGACCCGAAGGTCTTCTCCCACAACCAAAGAAAGTTCACTTCCTCTTCTCAACACTATTCTTTTTCATGTTGTTGGTTATAAACTTATAAGGACGTCTCTTTTCACATTGTGCGATTAGAAATTTAAGAGAATATTCTTTGTGCTATTTATTTCCTGGCACTTCATCTCTTTCTACATTATTGGTTGTAAGGTTAGGTAAATATGGTTTATTTGGTAAATGTGTGTTAGTCTAAAGTTCTGATACTTTTTTGGCAGCCTATTTCATGGAGGCCTATCGCCCAGTAAGGAAAGGAGACCTTTTCTTAGTTAGAGGTGGAATGCGCAGCGTAGAGTTCAAAGTTATTGAGACAGACCCTGGGGAATATTGTGTTGTTTCTCCTGACACTGATATCTTTTGTGAGGGAGAGCCTGTAAAGCGGGAGGATGAAGACAGATTAGATGAAGTAGGTTATGATGATGTTGGTGGTGTAAGGAGGCAAATGGCCCAGATTCGTGAATTAGTTGAGCTTCCACTTAGGCACCCACAACTCTTCAAATCAATTGGCGTGAAGCCACCAAAGGGTATTTTTCTATTTGGACCACCTGGTTATGGAAAAACCTTAATTGCTAGGGCAGTAGCCAATGAAACTGGTGATTTCTTTTTTTTAATTAATGGGCCTGAAATTATGTCAAAGTTGGCTGGAGAAAGTGAAAGCAATCTAAGGAAAGCGTTCGAGGAGGCTGAGAAGAATGCCCCATCCATTATTTTTATTGATGAAATTGATTCAATAGCACCCAAAAGAGAAAAAACACATGGTGAGGTTGAGAGGCGAATTGTTTCTCAACTTATGACACTGATGGATGGGCTAAAATCTCGAGCCCATGTTATTGTGATTGGAGCAACAAACCGGCCAAATAGTATTGACCCAGCCCTTAGAAGGTTTGGAAGTTTTGACAGGGAAATTGATATTGGGGTTCCTGACGAAGTGGGACGGCTGGAGGTCCTTCATATCCATACGAAGAACATGAAGCTTTCTGAAGATGTATGAACTTTACTGCATTGTCAATTTTCTCTCTGGACATTTTCCCTGGCAAATTCATTTGTATTTTGACATTATATATCATGTTTTTGGTCTTTGTTGTAGGTTGATCTTGAACGAATTGCAAAGGATACACATGGGTACGTTGGAGCTGATCTTGCAGCTCTTTGCACCGACGCTGCACTACAGTGGAGAGTTGGAGTGCCTAAGCATTTCTTCAATTAAACGTTAAAAGGCTCGATCAGACTGTCCCCAAGTTAATGTTATTTGTTCTTCTACAGGCCATAGCAAATTTATCAGTCAATGCCGATGTGGCTAAAGCAGTTGCTATGGAAGGAGGCATTAGCATTTTAGCAGCCCTTGCCAGGTCACCTAATAGATGGGTTGCTGAAGAGGCTGCGGGAGGACTGTGGAACCTGTCTGTAGGAGAAGAGCACAAGGTGTCAACTTTATGCTCTTTGCTTATTTTTTATTTAATCTAAAAACTAAAAATGAAAACTATGATGATCAGATCTCCCTGTATGACAGGAAGCCTTACTTATCCTTTTAGTAAGCACCCTGCCTACATTGTGCATGTTTATGGTGTTGCCCATGTATTGTATGCACTGGAAATGCTATGGAAATTACAGTTTATTATTGATTGGTAAAACTGGGTTGTTTGACTAAATACTGCTTCATTTTCCTATCATCCATAGAACAACATTCTAGTTTACTTCCTCCTTTCCAAATAACATGAAGTTGATGTTTGTTTTCTTATGCTCAGGGTGCTATTGCAGAGGCAGGTGGTATAAGGGCACTGGTGGATTACCTGAGTGAAGATAAGATTTGCATTGGTACAGGATTATGTGATGGAAAGAACAACAATGACTTACAATACAAGTTAGGTATGGGTAGAAATATCCCCTCATTGGATGCAGGTGATGACCAAACTTGTGCAATGTGTGAGGAGCTTATAGAAGAGGCAACATACTACGTCAGTCAGAACACAACTCAGGCACAGGTTTTGGCTGCATTGCACCAGACATGTTCAAAACTTGGTGTTTTCGGTACTGAGGTAGGATTTTAATCATATTTATAGATCTGATTATTCGACAAGCAGATATATGTTTGCAAAATCTATTTATTTATTCCATAAATAAGTTCATCTTCAATAAAAGGAGTGAAGTCCTGAAAAGCTTGAGATTGTTTTGCTTGGGATTTTTTGTAGCTTTAGCTTTGTGAAAAATGTAGGATCTTTCCATCCCCTTTGGAGTCTGCATGGCAGCTTACATGCCGGTCATGCAGATTTACGGATGTAAACTAAATAAACAAGCATAAGTATCTTCAATGTAAAATATAGGCTCCAAACCCTTCAAGGCATGTGCAAGGCATTACCCTTCATAGATGGTTTGGCTTTTTCCAGCAAGCTGATTTGTATTTTTGTAATTTGTGAACCCATTAGCAGAGTGTAAACACCGTGAAGCATCACTGAAGAAAATAAATCTGACAAACGATGTAAGCTATGTCATGCCTTATGAGAAGATTGAGGTTCTATATCTATATATTACTGTATCTCTTAACATTCATTTTACTCTGCCGTCCTTTTGATATGCCTTTTCTTTTACCATTATTGTGGCTCAGAGAGTGCTTGATTGCTTTCATGTGACACCATTATAGAGTCATCAAGCTTCTTAATAAAATCATCCTTGCCACTGTGCCTTCTTCAGACACATAGATTACAGTAAAAGGATATTCAAATCCCAGATTTGAGACTTAATATTCATATAACCAAAGCATAAATCAAAGGTCAGATCTGGCTTGACACACATAGGACTACAAGGAAAAACTTGCAGGTTTGAAATTCAAGTATGAAACAAACTGAAATCCAAGCCTGCACTATTCCACACCAAACTTTGGATTTCACTAAACCACCTTCATGATAAGTGACAAGAACAACACATAAGTATGCTATTATACAAAACACAGATTATCACAGCGGGTATAGTGCAGCAATATGATGAATTTATCACAGGGAAGTATCCATTAGAAGCCTTTTTAGCAAACCCATATAATGCATCCACCCATGACAGCCAGAGGCTATGGATAGATTGTCCCATACGGTATGGTTCGAGGCTAAGCATGGATATATACAGATAAGAATCCAACCCTGCTGTTAGAGAAATAGTGGATAATCAGAGAAGGGTATATAGTATATATGTATTAGGAGCTGGGGATTTTGTGGACAAAGGATGGAAATCCGTTGTTGGGTATGATATAATACCAAGGATGGATATTCACATATGGGAATACTGTGGATGGATACTCAAAAAAGAATTGTGACATGAAACCTCTTCCATTAGCATAGATAGACCATGGATCTATACTCAAAGAAGAACTGTCATTGACATGGTTATACCATGGATAGAAACAGGCAGATGGGCATGTTTTCAGCTAAGTGTGGATGGGTATTCAGAGATGGTTATGCAATTAGGCTGAAGATGGATGTTCAAATATGGGTTTGCTGAGAAAATTGCATAGAGTAATACCTAACACTGATTTCCCAACAAGAAAAAGAAAATACAATTACAGAGAAAGGAAAAAGCCACAGAAGGTTATGAACCATAAAAAGTAAGGCAGAGAAAGCAAAATACATATGAACTGTCAAATCCTTAAATTGCTCACTATTAATCTATATTTGGCTTCCTTTTCTACTAGTAATGCTGAAATCCAATGGCATCCAATGCACCACAGTCATGGAACAAACATGAAAATTGTAGACACGGGACTCCCTGTTGTTTGTAGCTGCAATACCTTCATGTATGTGAAATTCCTGATTCCTGACAAGAGCTGTACACCCTCTGATGCTTCGTTAATGGCTTTCATGATGGTAGTGATGTTGGCATCTGATTAATTCCTTCCTACTTGGTAGATGAATACCATTTGTTGGTTATTTTTATGATGGAAAGAGTGCACGCTTTATGTTGAAGATTTCTTCTAAATTATGGCCTTTGTGACATCTATTTTTCACTATAATATTGTATTCTTTATTGTATAGTTTATTTCTTTTGCGTGGCTGGTTTGCACCGTCCAGCCATATATTGGTGCATGCTTCACTAACGAGCTCGATTGTATATATATGGCTCTACTCGAGAACCCTGAATGAACAGTACATCAAGACATGTTAAACAAAGTTACAACTACTACAATCCCTGGGAAGGTGGATTTTGTGAAAAAATTAGGACCTGATATGGTGATTGATTATACCAAGAAAAGTTATGATCAAATAGCAGAAAAATTTGACTTTGTTTTTGACACTATTGGTAGGTATAATCTTTTTTTCTTTTTAATTTGTCTGCAGTTTCTATATATTTGTTGTCTTTGGTAATCCCACTGATGACTTTTTTGGTAACTTGGGGAGCTAGAAGCCATGGAGTTAAGTTTGGGACCTCCAAAGGTCAAAGATGACAATACATTGGACGCTCTAGAGGTCAAAGATGATCACTTAAAAAACACGTAGTATTAATCACGTAGAATGAATATGGAATCTGGAATAGTGGAAAAACTTGCAGGTTGTGGATTGAATTCTCATATTCACCTTGGTCTTATTGTTTATGTATTCCAGGTTTTGACCACCCAAGGCACTGTGAGAATGTAGGTGGATAATGAGCCCTGAGATGGCCAGCTCAATATCAAATTAAGAGTCCCTAATCTAACTTTAAAATTCCTTGTAAATCCTTATTTTTCATCATGTACAATTTACTTTGTAAAAAATTAACTGCATCCTCATTTTCAATAGATAGTTTTTTATGTTTTTAACATTGCTAAATGTAGTCAAATAAAAGCTATTGGCTACAAAAAAGATTCAATGATATTTCCGAAACTTTTAAGATATTTGAGCACCTTTGAACTTCATGATTTATGTTTTTATTCTTAGTCACATATTCATTAAGAACTTGGCTTGGGTTTTGCAGGAGATCCTCACGGGTCTTATGTGGTTGCTAAAAGAGGAAGCTAAAATTATTGATATTGTCAATTCCTCACCTCATCCAAGGGTAGAGTTTTACGTTGTGACTCCAACTGGGAGCAACTTGGAGAGGCTTAGGGGATACAATGAGTGTGAGGAGTTGAAGCCAGTGATTGTTCCCACAGGTCCATATGCATTTTCAAATGTTATAGATGCCTTCAAGCATCTTTAAAGTGGAAGAGTGAGAGGGAAGGTTGTGATTTCACTCATTGATTGATGTCATGGCTCGAGTACTGTATTGTTCTATCGGTTCAAATGCGCAACAGGTATTGGATTAGAAACTAACAACACCAGTCACAATATTTTAAAAAAAAAAAATTTCAGCAGGCGTCGCTTAAGCGACGCTTTCAACTGTCGCTTTTTCGACGTCTTTTGAGATATCCGTCGCAAATACGACACTTTTACCTGTCGCTTTTTCGACGTCTTTTGAGATATCCGTCGCAAATCCGACGCTCTAAACTGTCGCTTTTTCGACGTCGTTTGTAGATATCCGTCGCAAATCCAACGGTTCTTGCTGTCGTTTTTCTTAAAAAACTTTCACCACTGTCGAGGATATTCCCTCGCTTAACCGACGGTTACTTAGGTGTCGCTTAACCGACGGTTATTTAGGTGTCGGAAACCCGACGACAAGTTTCCGACGCTTAACAAAAAATCAAAGTGTCCTACATGTGACAGGGAAGTGTCAAAAATCCGACATGACGGCCGTCGGATTTTTGGTCAAAATGTAGTAGTGTATCAACTACCATCTTACAACAGAAATAAATGTTAGCAAGGGAAGTTAGTCACAGGGGATTCACGTTGTTGAGCAATATCTTATCATGTTCATTCATTAAGGTTTTTTTTAATCATGAAAATTAAGGTCAATATATTGTAGGTATTGGAGGGGTGGGTAGTAGTGTATGGGGGATTTATAGGTGTTTGGGGGGTATAAAAATTGGTTTCTAGTCAAAATAGAAAAATATATCATAAAAATAGGGTTTTTAAAATTGGAGATATGTATTGGGAGGGGGGATCAACAAAAGGATTTGTGTAGGTGATTATCAATATCTAGTGAAATTAAGGTATTATTTAATATCCCATGAACGAAGGCGCTATGAAATGGTTTCAATGATTGAAGACCCCATGAAGTCGATATGGGTTCTCAAGATGACACGTATCTACACAGGGTTCAATCTCACAACCCCCTCAGCTATCCCTAATGGATAAACATGGCCCCCTCATTTTAGTTGCTTCCATAGCCATCCCTTGGTATTTTTATTGCATTATAAATATTTACATAATTTTACAATTTTCCATGGCTTACTAGCACATGGATATCAACATATAAAATACTTGTCTTTAAAACCTGAACATTCACTAGCAGAGCCTTGAGCTTCACAATAGGATTCATACAATGTGTATACACAATATTTTCATATAAAGGCAATACATCATAAGGGTCAAAATCAGGGTATTCCATTTTCCAAAGAAAGAAGTCATAGACCCTCCTTCCACTGCACATGGTCTTTTCCATTTTTCTTCTGTGTTGATTACACCACCGACCCGGCGACCATTACCATTTGTTTTTTCATTGACCATTTCCTTTTATTTTTGTATTTTTTGTTGAATACAACAACATCAAGTAGGAATGAATTGATACCACTTCAACAACCTTTTAATAAAGTTATTCAAGAATTTCAATTTCGCACGCTTTCTTTCATCTCTATGCAACCCCATTGGAAATATCACGATTTCCCTATTCCCATTGTCCCATTTTCTTGATCTCTCGGCATTTGACGAATTCTATACAACACTGTATATGGAAGAAATTTCGCACTCTTTCCTCCTACCTAATCCCCACTGGTTGCGTTAATTTCGCTTAGGATCTCCAATGGGATTTTCAGAAGTGTTGCACACACACACACACATATGCACATAGGCGAGATCGAAACCGGGAAGCAAGAAATAGGCTATAAAGATATTAGGATGATGATGCTTCTGTGCTTTTTGAGAATGGTGGCCTCAGGAAATGAAGTGGGCAAAGCTAATATCATATCATCATCCATAGAATTCCATGATAAAAGGGACGTCGATGTTCTTTTGTCGTTTGGAAAGGCCTTACATCTGATCCAAGCTAATATCATATCATCATCCATATACTGCCACGATAAAAGGGACGTCGATGTTCTTTTGTAGTTCAGAAAGGCCTTACATCTGATCCATATTGATTGCTCTCCAATTGGACATCCCACAACTGCCATAACATATGTTCTTGGCATGGTATTTGTTGCAGGAAACACAGTAGTAAAGTGGTCGTGATAGTCCTTCATAGATCAAGTTTCAAGGTACTAGTTTTCCCTTTCTCGCAACTTCTCATTACTACATAATTCTAATTTCTCTCATGATAATTTGATGGGGATATTCTCATTAGTGCATGCTTCTAATATTTATCATGATAATTTGATCGAGAGAATTCCACCAGATTTCGGGTAGCTTAAAGCTCTGGAAACACATGACCTCAGCGATATGCTTATCTTGGGTCCTGTTCTAGTTGAATTGGATTTCCTAGATAGATTAGAGTCTTTGGATATAGAGGCTAAGAATTGGACAACAATATTCCTCCATTTCTAGGCAACTGTTCTTCCCTTAAGATTTCATATTTGGGAGACAACCGATTGTGGGGCAGAATACCACACAACTGGGTAATTTGAAAAAGCTTACACAACTATTTATTTATGGCCCATCAGATTAGAATTGCAAAGGAAGACCAACAAAATACAACCTTTGCAACAGAGTGGGGTTGTTTCCAATACATGGTAATGCCCTTTGGACTCAAGAATGCTTCTGCTATTTTTTCCAGAAAAGTAGTGGCTGCCTTCAAATATTTTATTCATAAATTTGTTGAGGTCTACTTTGAGGATTGAACTGTATATGGGCCCATTAAGGATCATATTGAGAGCCTCAAGATGATGCTGGAACGTTTTTGCCAGTATCAGTTTTTGTTGAACATAAAGACTTGTATCTTTTGTGCCCTGTTTGGAAGTCTGTTGGGGCATGTAGTTTGTCGCAATGGAATCTTGGTCGACCCTGCCAAAATTGTAGTTATTGTCGACCTACCACCACCTACCATAGTGAATCAATTGAGAGAAACATCCAGACACAAAATATACTATCAAAAATTGAGCAAAGGATATACAGAGGTGACTGCTCCGATGGAGAAGTTATTGAAGAAAGATGTTAAGTTCCAGTGGACAAAAGTTTTATGAGAGAGTTTGGAAACTTTAAATAACAAGATGGTTACAGCGCCCATACTTGTATTTCCATACTGTAAAAAGGAATTTCATGTACATGTCGATGCATCATATGTCATGCTCGGCGTGGTACTAGCGTAGCCTAGTGAAGGGTCGATTGATCATCCTATTTCCTTCGCTAGCAGAAAATTATAAACAACAGAGAAGAACTATACCACGACGGAAAGAGAAGGAATGGCTATGGTATACGCTCTACAAAAATTTCAAAACTACTTGCTAGGTGGACATTTCAAAATGTACACAGATCATTCAGCATTGAAATACCTAGTTAATAAGCTAGTGTTGGGGGGGAATATTTGTTGGTGACTTTTCCTTTTTCAAGAATTTGACTTTGAAGTTATTGTTAAACTGGCTTGAATGAATTCAAGACCAGACCATATCTTGAGGATTGAAAGTGGAGACGGACTTGGTAACCTTGATGATGGTCTCCCTGATGCACAACTATTTTTAATAACAATGTTTGCTGATCATTACAGATACATCTTACAATTTTTTAGTACAGACTATACACCAATTGAATTTACTACTACGCAGAAGAAACAGTTAGTTGTTCAAGCTAGAGACTTCCAGTTGATTGCTGGACAATTATATAAAATGGGACCTGATGAGATTCTTTATCACTACGTCTTAGAACATGAGCGACCAATGATACTGAATGAAGCGCATGTTGGTGTCGCGGGAGGCCATTTTGCTGGAAAATATACAGTGCGAAAGATATTTCAAGCAGGATTGTGGTGGCTCACCATGCATTCAGATGCTCGAGAACACTGTCACAACTGTGGTGTCTGTCAAAGAACTGAAAAGTCGTCGCAATGAGATGAAATTCCATTAGTACCCCAAATAACTTTACATGCATTTGATAAATGGGTCATTGATTTTGTGGGTCCTATTAGTCTAACATGGAAGCACACATGTGCAATATATATAATTATTGCGACTGGCTATCTGACCATATGGGCTGAAGAAGCTCCATTAAACTATTGTATTGTTGCGACTGCTGCTAAGATTTTGTTTGGAAATGTTGTGACTAAACTGGATGCCCAAAAATTTTGATAAGTGACCAAGGCACACAATTTTTCAACCAGTTGATTAAGGAACTGACGAAAGAATTACAGATCCAGTATAGAAAGACAACACCATATCACCCTCAAGTGAATGGTGTTGTGGAATCATTTAACAAAATCTTGGAGAATGTGTTAACAAATATTTGCAATACCCAAAGAGATGAGACTGGGATCAGAAAAATTTCGTAGTACTGTGGGCATATCGCATGACCTGCAAGAAGTCGACAAGACGAACTCCATTTCGATTGGTATATGGACAAGAAGTTGTGATTCCAATAGAATATGTATTGTACCCAGTCTAAGCATTGATGAGATCACGGAGATGAAATATGTTGTTCTTGTCAAGGAAATACTATATATCGCAACTGATACAATTGGAAGAATATTGTTTTGATGCAGGATATCATCAAAACTTCGAGAAAGAACAGTAGAAAGTATGGCATGATCTCCACATTAAGAACAATCAATTTTAGGTCAGAGAACTTGTTCTTTTTTATGATAGAAAATTTTCAAGAAGCTGAGTAAGCTAAAAACACACTGCTAGGACCATATATTGTAACGCATATCATTGATGGAGGCATAGTGCAATTGCAAAAGTTGGATGGAAAGCCTATCAAAGGACTGGTAAACAAAAGTCATCTAAATCCTTATCATGATAACCGTGGCTTGGTCGAATGAAAAGAAAAAAAAAGGTTAAAAAAAAAGATAAAAAAAAGAAAAAGAAAACTCTCTGAAAAAAAATTGTTCTAATCGAAGGAAATGAGTTGTTGCAAAGAAGAAGCAAAGACCACTGCAGACTTCTAGTATCTCGTAGAGAGAGGAAAATTATCAATAACTCTTTGTCTATTGCAAGAAAAGAAATAATGGCGAAGAAAATCCATATGTCGCAAGAAAAGGAAAATGTCAAAGGATGGATATATGTCGCAAGAAGAGCAATGTTGTCGCAAGTTAAATTAGAGTCATAGAAATGATAGTTAGTCGTAATTAATTCAAAGGAAGTCATAATTAATTTAAAGGTCTGAAATATTTTGGGGACGTGATTTTTGGTCACTTTCGTATTTATTGCACAATAACTACCACAGATGTGACAGGTGAGTGGAGGCATGCATCGAAGTTTGCTAATAATCATTTGGGCGATCAACCAATATGACATAAATGATAACTACCTTTCCATTTATTTCCCACTTGCATAGAGGACCGACAGAATGAACAACTAGAAGTTATCGCCATCCACCCCCGAGTATTCAATTCATTCTGCTACATTCCAGAGAGAGATTATTTTATGCAACTGCAAGAGCCGAATTGATTTTCCACGTAACATGGTTATTTCGATTTCTAGTAGAAGCACAACTACGAAATCTGTTGTCACAAGCGCGTCACTCACACCCATTATGGAGGACATTATTGGATATGCCCCCCTGCAGCTTGCGGTTTTCAAAGAAGATGAACAAGTTTCATTTATCCCTACAGTCAATATAAGACCAACCCATTGGGTCCATCTAGTACAACAACAAGGAAAAGTTTCGAAATCCAAAATAGGAAATCTCCAACTCGACCACCACTAGAGGAGGAGGAAGAATCAGGGTCTACGACTATGTTTCCACCATATGTTCGACCAAGATAATCTGCTGCACCAAAAATTAGAATTTTGAACATGCACGGTACCCACTAGTAGCACCAACTATGCTGAAAGGAGTTTAGGTGTCGCATAACATTCTTCCAAACCTTAATAAACTAACCTTTGTCGATTACAACACATGGAAATGTCCAAATTTGGACATGAAGGACTACATGATTGTTATACAAGATGCACCGGATAGCCCATAATGCCTAGCTCCAATGGAACAGGTAAGAGGACTGGTCCAGGAAGGTTTACTGTCGTTGATGTATATGTCGCATCTCCACCGAAGTAGAGAGGTGAATCCATGTGTCAAACAATTACTGGTATCATTCCATGGTGGTTACCTATGGCTCGACAAAAAAATTAATGTGGATGTTGAGCTAATAGCAACAATTACATGACTACCACTTGCAGGCATGGACCCAACGTCGTTTTTCAAAAAATACTATGACACTGTGCTGACAAACAAGATAAAATATAAGTATGATTTGTCCAGAGATACCAGAGGATTTTTAATAAGCTCCATCAATGACCAATTGTTCGGTTCGTAACTAAGGTTTTAGCTACCAATTTGTTGCGGAAGATGCAACTGAACCAATGTACTGTAAGTACAATCGAAGCAGCTGAACTTTGTGCGGACGGAGTTCAAATGAATTGGTCATATTATTTATTAAATGAGTTATTAGAATATGCATAAGAGTCACAAGAAAAAGGTCATTCCATTATTCATTGATGCTCATCTTGATTTCATTTGTCGCATGGTCACAACCAACGAACTACCAAGGGGTAAATATACCAGTGCGATGTTGAGGAGCTCGATACTAGAATATCTGGTTCGATAAAGATAAAAATGAGTGACAGAGAAACAAAAATGTGCAATTCTTTATGCATGGAGAGGCCCTGCACTATCTGGTGAAACAATAAGAAAGACTCATGGATGAAACCGTTTTTCGAAATATTATTAAATTAATAATTTGGCCCCATCACATCTTGTTGTAATCGTAACAAGATCCACAACGCCAATCGTTGGCAACCCAATTATTGTTGTTTAAAGAAGAAGTTGAGGCCATTACCCAATATTGGCTAGAAGAATGGCGAGTTCATTTCATCGATGACCTATTATCTGTCAAAGAATACCTCCAACGGGATGATTCACTAGCACAGAAAGATGGAGTACAGGGAGGGGACCCACCACCACAAACACAAGATCTGCAAAATCATCCAAACCCTACCCATAATGATTCAAGTGCAACCCAAACAAATCTGGTGGTGGGCAATAAAATGAAGCAGACTGAGCATCCCGACACAAAGAATAAGAAAAGGAAGGCTGACAAAATAGTAGGAACTGTTGGCCTTGACAACAACGACGTTACCCTACTAACAGAAGTAATGAAAGAGGTCCCTATGCAGATCCTTCAGAAAGTATATGAGAGACAAACAAAGCGTATAAGAAGTATTACAACGGGGGCTTCACTTAGTGAACCTATCACATAACACGTGTAGTCATTTATATTAAAGAATACCCTTAATTTCTGTAGATATTGGTCCAATCTCATTTTGTTGAAACCCCCTCCAAATACATTAAACCTCCCCACCACCCCTTTTTATACCCTAATCCTTTTAAACCCCTCTAACCCATCACCCTAAACCCCTCATCCCCCCCAATACCTGCAATATTTGGCCTGATTTTTAAGAAATTTAAAACCCATAATATAAACTAACGTGATAGGATATTGGTCAACAAGTTAATCCACTGTGAGTATTATCGACTTACTCCAGACACTTTGTATGACGATCAAAGAAGTACGGGATGCGATCGAATACAGACCACAAGTGACAGCGTCGCAAGACTTAGAGGGATCATTAGAAGAGAAAATGGCTGAGGTGTCGATACCTATTCCACCAATAAAAACTCAACTGGTGGGATAAACACTCGACCTAGGAATGACATAGTTGAATACAATGGTCAATTAATTGGGCCATGTCAGCATAGATTTTTCCCAGATGTCGTTGTATGAGGTTTATGTAATACATAATGTCGAAGTAGAGGAAATGAAGGTTAGAAGGTACATTGATCAACCAAGTGCGCAAATCGAATAAAACTGTTAGTAATATGAAGAAAACAATAAAAGAAATCGAGCAAAAAGCCAAAACCTGGGAGGAGGACATGAACAGGCTCACCAATGTTGTAACACCTACTTGTAGTAACTTTACAGATGAAGGAATAACAGATTAAATGTTTGCAGAGGCCAAGGTCATTCGACTTGGATAAATCGCATAGGTCCTTCACAAAAAGGCCGCAGAGTTAGAAGTGTAGGTGAGACTCAATACACCCCCATAGGTGTTGGAAGAAAGAAGGATGACAGCAGCAGGAGCTGTGAAAAAATAGAAGAGGCAAAGGAACTATGTTCCAAGGAAGTCAAACAAGTTTCTCAGACGTGGGAAGCATTGATCGACGATGCAGAGTTAGAAAAAATCGTAGAGCAGTTTCCCACTGCTAAGACAAAGGTGAATCAGATGAAGAATGAGATGAACAAATTTCCTTGAGCAGAGAAATTGGCTAAGGCCGCTGACATGAAAAAGCTACAATAACAAGACGCAGTGATGCGAACTCAACAACAGCAAAGGACAGACAAAGTCACGAATTGCAGGCTGAAGCATAAAGAATTACATGCATTATTTAACCTTTACATCAAAATGTGTGACAAGCACCAGAGTCCGCATGACTTACAACGTCGAAACACATCAGTTCTGACCTTATGGAAAATTTACAGAAGACAAAAGAAGAGGTGCGACCGAAAACTTAGCAGATAGTGAAAATTTTCCAAGATGTTCAAAGTAAATTCGTCACGACCGAAGGATCGGATTAGCATGGCTCAAGACAAGCCACACATGAGTGTTAGGGGCTTGTTGGCCCTAGGAAAATATAGGCAGAATTCAACCAAAATTCTGCTCGAAAATATGAAGAGTCTGGTCGTACGAGAAAGGAAGTTGCGACGGATAAGAGACATGACAGAAGAAGTCACGAGAAAATAAGTCCACGACAAAAGGGAAGATGCGATGAGATCAGTCGTGATGGAAGGAACCATGATAAAATAAGGCATGCAACAGTTGAAAAGCACAACTCGGGACATCATGGGTAATAAGTTAGTTAGGATAGCATATGCTTTAGGGAATAAAGCATCTTTGTATTTTGGGTCGATAATGCCTATTGAAAATTGTAACTAAAATGAATGGGAATAGGAATGACAACCAATCGGCTAACATAATGAAGTCGACTGACTACGACGTGTAAGACTCTATAAAATGAGGATCCCAAGCCGTGTTTGGGTTGGTTAGTTGGTTTTTCGGAGTTATTTTGGTTGTCTATTTTCTATTGGTAGAGTTGTAGAGAAGAGTGAGTCGATCCAGGCTGTGTGCAGATCGACAGTAGAGTGAAGGAGAGAAAAAATTTAGTGACCTAAGACTAGAGAGCATGAAAGTAGAGATAAGTCTGTATAGATTGTAAAAGAAGATATAGAACATAGTTTGCAAGCTAAGTGTGTAGATGAAAGGTGCCATATATTTCTCATGTTAAATGAAGAGGGCCTTTGTGGTTTTTCCCGAGTGGGTTCCCACATTAAATGTTGTCCATGTGTATATTTGATAAATGTGCTTATGTCGAATGAATGCATGTTGTGAATGAATGTACGTATATTTTATTATGAATGAGTCTGTATATGCATCTATCGCACTGTTGTTAGTTGGAACCACTAATAAGGAAGTATATTAACTATTATAATATCAGACAATGGGAAGATAGAGTCATATCTTGAATATATGCAATAAGAGAAGTAATATAACCACTAGCTTCGGTCAAGCGAGATGGTAAGGTGCTAAGGAAGAATAAATCCCCACACAATTGCAAAAACTTGGTTCTGGAAGTTACCCATAAGAGATATCTTGGGTGAGACTGCATCTGTGTCGCAGGTGATGCCGACTGAGCCCTTCTCTGTCGAATTGATATCTTGAGCTTTATTGACGAACAAACAAGGGACTGGACCGGAGTTAAAGGAAGAAGCACCAACAATAATCAAAGTGTATTTACTTTGTTGTAATTACATTGATTTGTGGTAAGTAGAATTTATAGTGTGAAATCAAGTATCTCTTTTTCTATTTTATGTCCAAAGTACCTGATCTTCACCCAATAGAAATGCAAAGGAAGTCATAACTCATTGTTATTCGCACAAGTTTGCATGATTAATCCACACTTTTAAACAAAATGAAATGTACAAAAGAATGAAATTATCCAAAATACATGAACATGTTTTATAAATTTGATTATATTACTCACATCATTAATTTTAACATGTTTATACATTTAATTATTATTACTAACATGTACATAAGTAGTGAGATTTAATTATAATCATTTAAATGATTAGTGATATCTTCAATAAAATCAAATATGAAGCATTTATCATATTTCGATATGAAATATCACCATAATAATTATTTACTTTGATATAAATATTTTACTTTATAACTCATAGATATGAAAGATTTTTAGATTTCAAAATTAGTATTGTTCAAAGAAATTAGATTTAAAGGTGACGAGTAAGGAGTTTGTCACTATTAAACAAAGTTTAGTATAGTGTATATGTTAGAAGTCACAACATAAAATTAGATTTAAAATATTATTAATCTTAAATTTTTGTTGAGTGTATCCATAATATGACTTTGTTGTGAAATAAATTTTTTTTAAATGCATACAACAAAATAACACCACCATGTTTTGGATCTTTTAAACAAATGATCTTGCTTCCTTCCTTGCATCCTTTATGTCCAAGGGGATCATTTACATCTACCTTCCAAAATTTGTCTTGCTACTCAATCTTCAGAGAAGATTGGAAATAAATTTGCCTTATGATATGTATCTTGAGATCTTGTCACTAAACCATTGAGGAAGGCGCACACATATAATATTGCTTGAGCATGAGTTTTCCTAGTAATGTTTCTTGAAAGTTTTTGAATTAGTTTTTATTTTTTCTATGTGATTAAATTTTATGTTTTTCTTCAATAATTCATTAGCTAAATGCACAATAAACTACACAACACATTTTTGTGAAAAAGAAAAACATTTTTTTATTAAAATACTTTTAAATCATCTTCAATTAAAAAGATTTAACAACACTGTAATCATTCAAGATATGAAGATAGAGGATGCCAAAGTTTCCCTTTCAAATGCATTGGATTTCCATATTGAAAAGTCCGAAGATGGATGATGAACAACATTTCCCTTTCATATGCACTGGATTTCCATATTGCAAAGTCGAGATGTTGATATGGCTATACTTATACTTATGGCTTCCAAGGAACAAAATGAGAAGGTGCAATGCTCGTGGGTAGAATAAACTATACATTGATTTTGAAAATATTTTAAAAAAAATTATTTTTTATTTTTTTTATCTTTGTTAGGCATAGATAAAGACTTATTAAGTACATTTTTAAAATGATATTTTTATTTTAAGACCAAAATTTTAAGTGTTAAATTTTAAAATGTGTATGTATTAATATAAAAACACTTATGTAGCACGAGAACTGCTCCCGACTTTTAGGAAACTCATTTGTTTATGAAGTTTTGACGTTTCGGGGAACTGGTAGGAAACTTTCTCAATCCAGCGAAACCGTTTTGGATTGTTGAGAACTTATTGGGAACTTTCACCCTCTAAAATCCGGAACTTGGGGACTCTTTTTGTGCCTTTCCTTCACCAAGAATTTCCATGCATTTATGATGGCTATGTTGACTTAGAATTTTTTCTCTAGAAAACTAAGTTGCAATAAAAGTATTTTTGGTGCTATCCTGTCGAGTTGGTTGGTGCACTGATCTATGTCTACAGCTAGTGCTAGAGTATTCACTCATCACTACAATAACTTGCAGTTATTGCTGATTTCAATAATAAATGTAAAACTATATAGTTTGCACTTATTTTTATTAAGTCATCTAGTTTGTGTTAATGTTTATGTTCTTCTCTTCTCATCTTTTTTTAATTATTTTATTTTTATATTTTTTATAATTCTTTAATATATATTATTGACGTTCACAACCTGTTGTTTCCTCCAAATTTGGGAGAAACTTCTAGCTCGGTATCTAATACTCTTACCCACATTCCCTACTTTATGAAACTTGTGCAACATTGAAAAACACTTTTGATTCATTGGAAAAAATATTTCATGTTTTATTTATTTTGTTAAGCTTAATTAATTGTGTTAAAATAAATAATTTTTTTTATATAAAAATATAATGTTAAATTTCTAATAATAATTAATAAATTTGGTCAATTTTTGCTAGCTCACTAGGTTAATGTGTGGGTTTCATTTGCAAGGCGACCCCAGTTCAATACCATTAGGCATGACTTAGTTGAGAGGATACCAAAAAATCCCAAAAAATCCAGCTCTTTGACCTGGTTGAAATGAAACGAGCCATTGATAAACATTTCTATAAAAAAAAACAATTACACAAAGTTAAAAGAGTAAAGAGTGAAAATAAAAGTTTATTGAAGTATGGATTGATAACTTTAATTTGGTTTATTCATAATATAATATCTAATGTAATACATGAAACATTTAGAGGATAAAAACCCATTTTGACTATTTTGGTATACATGAAACATTTAGAGGATAAAAACCTATTTTGACTATTTTGGTATCATTATTGTTCCTTTTTAATTTGCTCTTTATTTTTTGGTTAGTTTGTTTATGAATTGCACAACTAGCTTTCACCTTGGGTTATTTAGCTTTCAAGTGGGGTATCTAAGTCATCAAAATCATTAGAGGATGCCACCAAAATAAGTCTTTTCTCTTCACTACCTTACAAAGTAGGACTTGCACAAGTAGCTTTCACCTTGGGGTATTTAGCTTTCACATGAGGGTATCTAAGTCATCAAAATCATTAAAGGATGCCACCAAAATAAGTCTTTTCTCTTCACTACCTTACAAAGTATGACTTGCATGACTAGCTTTCACCTTGGGGTATCTAGCTTTCACTTGGGGGTATCTAAGTCATCAAAATCATTAGAGGATGCCACCAAAATAAGTCTTTTCTCTTCACTACCTTACAAAGTCCATAAAATTTGACTAATCTACCTAATTATTATGATTTTTTTCAATTTTATTTAAAATAATATATTAGATTAACCATATCACACAATAATTATACAAATTGAAGTGGTGAAGTCTCTACATTATTTTAATTCACATAAACAAACATTTACCTTCTTTAGGTCATTATCACATTCTCAACGCAATAATTTTATATCAAAATGATAAAGTGCCACTTCTTAATTGAGTAACTTAATCCAACATTTCATACCTTATTTGACTATCACCTTCTAAAACTCATAAATTACATTTAATATATATGTATTAGTGCATTCTTCTCATTATTAATCAACTAAATAAATTTCCACCCGGGCTTTCTTTTAATTGAGTAACTTCAACAAACACTTTCATACCTTCTTTGACTATCACCTTCCAAGACTCATTAATTATATTAGAATCTACATAACACAAATTATATTTAATATATAATACATTACTTTTTTAATATATCATTTTTTAATTGTATTCATTTGCATCATTTAAAACAATGAGTATGCACAACATGAGTAGGCCTAATGATAGACAGCATGTGTTTCTTCTTAAAAGGTCACACGTTCAAATCCAGAAAATAAAATGAATCAATTCACATATACTAATTAAATACTTTAATTATATATTTATATTCAGTAATTAAGTGAATTTTTCCACACCTATTTTTAGGGATCAACCTAACTATTTCCTAATTTTTGAAAGGATTACACCACCGACTCTTTCACTCTACCTACCTTTTTATCTACCTTTTTTTTAAATGTGGTTCACTATTTGTTAGAGGGCTACTCCACGGAAAATCCCAACACCTGATATTCAGATTGAATAAGGTAGGGCCAACTCATCATTCACAGCATTTATTACAAAGGGTTCCACAAGAGCATCATGTCACTTACAAGAGTAGAACCTGGGTGGGCAGGATAGCATTCATTCCTCCCATCCACCCAAGCTACATCCATTTGACTTTCAACCTACCTACCTATTCTTTCAATTTGACAAGAATTTCAATTTTGCACTCTTTCTTCCTACCTACTCCCCACTGATTGCATTAATTTCGCTCGGGATCTCCAATGGGATTTTCAGAAATGTTGTATATATATATATGCGATATTAGAACTGGCAAGCCTTAAATACGAAGTTGGAATCGGTGAGCAAGAAAGATGTTAGGCTGATGATGCTTCTGTGCTTTTTGAGAACTGTGGCCTCCAGAAATGAAGTGGAGATAGCTAATTTCATATCATCATCCATCCATAGACTGCTATGATAAGAGGGACGTAGATGTTCTTTTGTCGTTCCAAAAGTCTTCAGATCGGATCCATATTGATTGCTCTTCAAGTGGACGGCCCAAAACTACCATAACATATGTTCTTGCCATGGTATTTGCTGCAGACAACAGAGTAGAAAAGTGGTCGTCATAGGCCTTCATAGATCAAGTTGCAAGGTACTATTTGTTTTCCTTTATGACAACTTCTCATTAATGCATACCCAATTTTTCTCATGATAATTTGATAGGGAGAACTCCACAAAAGTTCCGGTAGCTTAAAGCGCTGGAAACACTTGACCTCAGCTATATGCTTATTCTGGGTGCTGTTCCAGTTGAATTGGGTTTCCTGGACAGATTAGAGTCTTGGGAAACTGTTCTTCCCTTAAGATTTCATATTTGGGAGACAACCGATTGTGGGGGCAGAGTACCACACAACTGGGTTATTTGAAAAATATCCATTTATGGCCCAATTTTGGTTTCGGAACTTAATATTTGGGGGAACATTTTAGGTTTTATCCCTTCTGATATAAGAAATTGCAGCAATCTTCTATCCGTTCTGTATAGATCAACATTTCAAATTTCCAGGTTTTTATCCAGTGTCTAATTAGTCCAGCAAGTCTAGTTCAACTGGAATAGGTCAAGTGTTTACAGTTCTTTAAGATGCCCGAACTCAGGTGGAATTCTCTGATCAAATTATTATCAGAAAAATTCGATAGACGTGCATAGATAGAAATTGCAGCGATCTCTTCTGAGAGAGGAACTTGCAGCAATCTATAATGGTCTATTGCAACCACTCTTTTGCTGTGGTGCCTATGGCGAACACGATACCAAGAACATATGTTCTGGGAGTTCTGGACCTTCTAGTTGAGGAGCGATCCATTTGGATCAGATTTGATGACTTTCAGAACAACAAAAAAGCATCCACGTCCCTTTTGTCGTGGCGGTCGGCAATCCTTATTCGACAAAAGATTCAAGCGGCATTACAGGTTCCATATTTCCATGTGCCTCCCCTCGGTCTGTTCAATGGAACGTTTGCAATCTCATAACTTCAAGCAGAAAAATGGTAAGTATGTACTCTTCTCTTACTGGCCAGCGTGAGAACAAACTCTTTGCTTTGGGTTTTGGGTCTAAGAAATGTATTGAATAACTGACTTGATTTGATAATTTGACATGCAATGATTACAGGTAGGTTGGGTTTCAATAAAGCAATAGTTTTGGTATTAAATTAGTGTTTATTTGTCTCAGATAATGGAAATGAAAATGTTTAATCCATGACGTCTGTTTAAAAGACCAAGAAGTGCAATGCCCTTTGTCTCCAAACGCAACTCTGCATACAAAAAATTCCACAAAATTTATCATTCACAAGTACTTACAGAGAAAATCAGAATACTTACAGAGATGGAAATCCATGTAGGAGATCGAAGACACTATCTGTGATTTTGTATATAATTATTATCCATTGCAATGGTCAATCTTCATTGCTGATATCTTCTGAATTATTAACCCATAAATTCTAAGAAAGCTCGAACTAGTGTGGCTAATTGACCTAATTGACCTAGCTCGATATGAAATTACTTGTGATAAAAAAGGTCACGAGATCAAATCCGAACCTTTTATTTGCTGGAGTTTACTAGTGTGCCATGTTTTGCTGATCTTTTAAAAATAAAATTGTAAATATTGTTCTAGAATTAACAATTTCTTTTATTATGTTTTAGATATATAGTCATTTAAACATCTTTTTAATAAATTCTTAATTTTAAACATCTATAATTAACATTTTTTATTATTATTATCTTTTATAGATATATTGTTATTATTTTTGAACATTTATCATAAATTGTATAGACATCTAAAATTAACATTATTTTCATTATCTTTTAGATAAATTGTTATTAATTTCAAACATTTATGAGAAATTGTAGTTTGGATAATTACAAATTTAGAAATTTCAACAATTTATTGATAGGAATTTGGACAATGTAAATTGCAATTTAAAGAATTTGGACAATGTATATTGCAATTTAAAAAATTAGAAATTGCAATTTTAGCAATGAAAATTATAGCAATTTTAAATTCACACTTTCAACAATAAAATCATTACAATTTTTTAAAGAAAAGTGCAATTTCAACCATTCATAATTGCAATTTCAACTATAATAAATTGCAATTTCAATAACTAGTTTCTTTGAGCATGAGAAGCTACACTTTTTCCTCCCCTAAAAGATGTTAAGGGCCTAAGGTTATTGTTTCCCTACTATGACTATGGTCAAGGCTTCGAGACCCATCCCCCATGGTTGAGACATCTTAATGCCACATGTTTCCAACTCCTAGGTGAAGGCTTGTCTCATCAATTTATGGACCTTAAGCACCATGAACAAATCCTATGGATGATGAGACCTCACTAGGGCTATGCACTATGGATGAGTATGGAGGCCTTTCGCATAGTGGCAGTAGAGTAGCTTGTGAAGTTCAAGTACCATGAAATAACAATCAATCAATTGCAATGAAGGAATGGTTGAAATTGCACCATTCCTTAAAAAATTGTGAAGTTTTCATGAATCTTTTAATTGTCAAAATTCCTATCTATTAATTGTTGAAATTTATGAATTTGTAATTGTTAAAATTGCAATATCTAGTAAATCTTTTTTATCTTGAAATTTTGAATTTCTTAAAATCACAAATTTTCAAGGATTCATAAAAAATATTTGGCATATGTTAAGTTATTCAACCGATCAACATTTTGGATATCCATATGCAACTAGATTTTATGAATACTTCAAAATTTGTAATTTCAACAAGTTCACAATTTCAAAAAAAAATTGATTCATGGTAATTTTGACAATCACATGATAAGCCATTTAAAGAAATCGAAATTGTAATTTTAGCAATAAAATGTTGCAATTTCAAATTCACACTCTCAATAATAAAAGGATTGATACCGCAATTTTAAATTACAAGAACATTTGACTAGAAACTCATAGTTTCAACAATCAAATGGTGGAGGAGAAATTCACATTTTTTAGTGAAAAACACACAATTTCAACCATTCATTAATTTTGCAATTTCAACAATCTCAGCAATTGATTGATTGATTGATTGATATTTCATTATGCTTGATCTTTAGAATCTATGTTTAGGACCGTGAGTTGTTGTGTCCCTCCCCTAAAAAAATATAAAGGCCTAAGGCTATTCTTTCCCTACCACGAGTATGTTCAAGGACTTGAGACCCATCCACTACATGTGAAACATATTAATGACACCTATTTCTAACTCCTAGGGAATATATCCCCTAATGAGATCTTGTCTCACTATATCTAGGAATTGTTCATGGTGTTTGAGGTCAAGAAGGTTTAATATAATTAGGGCTTAAGGCCCTTATTTTTGAGGTATGAGGAACTAGGTCTCTTAAGATGGATCTTAAGTGCCTAAGGATATTGTTTTGGGTCATTTTCTATGTTTAGTATGAGGGGGAAGCATGATTTTGTGCTCAACATGGAATTGATACCTGACACATTAAGAGAATGATAAAATATAAAGTAAAAAACTACAATGTCTAACCTATTGTTGATCAGACTAGCAGGTTGTACTTCCTACCGAAAGGTAATCATATGAGAGGGTTGGACTATTGTCATTTTTGTCCAATCTCATAACTTCTTCGAGATCTTTAGGATCCAATGTTTTCCCAAGGGGAGAGCCCTTAGTGATACATGTCGACACCACACACCACTTCCTCCAACGACCTCAAGACGAGACCAGTTCCTTTAATGGAATCATATAGAGAGTGGAGAAGGCAGTAGTGAAAGTTTAAGTCCAGCAAGTATACGTCCAATTAAATGTTTGTCAGGTGTGAGCATTGAAGTATTACCCATCAAAGTAAAGATTTCTTAATCATTTAATAACATAAGAACATAACTTATGAGCAAGCAAGCTTAACAAGTGAATTTAGGAAGTTTGTCCTTCAAATTAACTTAACCACAGTAGCAATATCACTATCGTTGTCATCTTGGCCAATTATTAACTTCGTATACAAGAATCTTGCATCAAATGTATGACCAAACAATTAGTGCAAATATTTCAGCAGCCCCTATAAGGATTGTGGTGTGCCGACAGATAACAATATATGGAAGTCTAGCTTGAACTCAATCAACAATCCCAGTATATCATTGATAACAGTAATTTGCATTGACAATAGGAAAGTTTGATCAATCATCTCTAATATTATAACAACACTAAAATAAACACTGTAACAGTATCATTGAGTAGTCACCTTTGGTGCAGATTGGAGTAATTAGTTGTAACATAAGAATTACTTAAAGATAACAACTGTAAACTATGCCTTTCAGCATCAAAATTCACAATGCATACAAGTTTAAATTATAGATGTTAATATGTATCTTGATATCACATTTTTGGACGAGGAGAGTGTTGAGAATGTAGTTGTCATTGATGTCAAAGGTGTTCATGAATGACAAAGGAATAATCAGTAGATATGGTAGTAGGATGAGTTCATCAATGACAAAGGAAAAGGTTGAGTGTATGAGTGCAGAGATCGAAGAGAGAGTGTGGAGTGGAGAGTGCATAAACTGTGTGTATGAAAATTGTACTTCTGTTTAAGTTGAATGATGAACAGAGTTTACTTTGCAAGTATTTGAATCTCTCTATGTGTATGGGTGCAAATTGTACCTATGTTTAAGCTGAATGAAGAATAGAGTTTACTTTGCAAGTATTTAAATCTCTCTATGCGTATGGGTGTATTTCGAAATCTGATATAAGGATAGGAGATCGAAATTGTCTCTGCGCAAAGCATTGCAAAAAGGAATTGATTGTTCCACTAATCAATTTAATCACAGAGTTAAAGATCTGCATCTTGTACATATCAATGCTTGAAAGAGATTTCACAATTAGAAGATGTGCCCGAGATAAGCCTAAACCAATCGCCATACGATTAAAGATTGTGCGGTGGATATTAAAGGTGGAATAAGATCAACGACTAAAGAAGATTTCGCTGATAAAAAAGCGAGGAGGATAAAAGGTGAGTTGAATTTCAAAATCGGAACTAATCGCTAGAAATCGGATTGAGATCAACAACTGATATCGATCATTAAAATAGATCGATGACGCACAACGATTTCGCAAGGAGAACTAGCGTGGGCAATCAAAATTCTGATGTGCACAAAATCTTTATGAAATACAACTCATTGTTTTTGGTGTCCACCGTTGATTTGGTGGGGACACTGATCAAACAATCCACAAGCCATTTCATAGAGCCAACTAGCAAGCGGGTTAATAATCCGGATGGTTGCAAAATATTAAAATGTTATCTACTTTGTTCTATTTTCTATCGTTGATTGGACTTGATAGAGATCCAACGAATGAGAACCATTTCGCTCAGTGTAATAGCTTGGAGAACAATTTGATCGAATATCAATGGTTAGGATTTAATTCGCAAGGAAATCTACGGTGGTGAATGATTTCCATACATAGAAGAGGGGAGATCGACAAATCCGCATTTGATCGTAGATCAACAATTTGGATTTAATCTGCGAGGAAATCTATGGTGGTGAATCATTTTCGCACAAAGACCAAGGGAGATCAACAAATATGCATTTGATCGTAGATCAACGTTTAGGATTTAATCCACGAGTAAATCTACGATGGTGGATGATTTATGCACAAAGCAAAGTGAAAGTTCGCAATCGCCGTTAGATATTATATCGACGGTCATGATTGAACCCTGCAAAAGAGATAAACGGTTCAGATGGAAAGCGAAAGGAGAAAAGCGAAAAGCAGAAAGTGGATAATCGCGAAAAGTTTGTGGGAAATGTCACAGTTCTGCATTCTGCATCCCGCAATCCGGAAGATTAATGGTCAGAAAGACATCTATGAAAGATCGATGGTGCATAAATATTAGTGCTAAAAATGAAAGGTGGAAAATTGTGAAAGCAACGTTTGAGCTTTTGAGAACCCGCACTTCGCATCTCACATTCTGGAAGATCAACGGTCATGAAGAAGCCCGCATGAGATCAATGATGCAGAATGATTGGTATGAAAAGAGTAGCGCAGAAGCATAAATCTTGAAATGATATTTTGGAAAAGTCTCAAACCCACATTCCGCTATCCACAAATTATCTCATATAAATGGTTACGGAAGAGCCTACAGGAGATCAACGGTGCGGAATGTTTGGTGCAGAAATATTGGTTTGGAAAACAAAAATCGTGGAATGATAATTTCACATATCCGATATCTAATTTCCACCTCATATCGACAGTAACGGAAATCTTGAAGGAGATCAATGTGCAAAACGGTTGAGGCAGAAAGCTAAGTGTGGAAATATGCTTTGAGAAATATCATAGTTAGATGATCTGCAGTCAAGGAGATCAATGGTCGGCGAAAAGATTGAAGGAGATCAATGGTGTGAAACGGTTGAGGTGGAAAGCTAAGTGCGGAAAGACATTTTGAGAAATGTCATAGTTGGGAAATCTGCATACTGCATCCTATCTTATATGTATAGTCAGGAAGAAGCCCGATATAAAATCAACGACTTTGGATGGATGCGAAAATGGAGAGTGCGAAAGGTCACGATTGGAAGATTCATGAAGAGGTACGATTAATGAAATGGCACAATGGTGAAGAGACGCGTCCGTAGGAAGACATGATGGTATTTATTAACAAAAATATTGAAGGAAATAACTTGTCTCTATGATTGCGCATGACAGAGTCCAAGAAGTGAATAAGAGACTAATAAAAATTAGTCTAAGGTGGCAAGGTGGCACTAGGTCAGGATACAAGTTTGTAAAGGGTGTTGTAGCATCCTTGTTTTTGGTAGCAGGAAGAAACCCAGGGTATTGTAGCATCCTTATCTGTGGTAGTAGGAAGAAACCTAGGGTGTTGTAGCATCTTTGTTCGTGGTAGCAGGCAGAAACCCAGGGTGTTGTTACATCCTTCCTGTAGTAGCAAATAAGCAATTTTGTAGATTCATCTTGTTAATGAGTTTGAATTGGTGGAGTGCTCTTTGAGGTTTCCATGTTAAAATTTGTGTCTTAACATGTTTGTTTCATTGTGTGTTTTTAAAAAGAAAAAGACAATACTAGAAGGTTTGGGATGCAACTATAAAGGAATATAAAATAGATAACCATGCACCTACAGACAATATAGAACTAGGCCAATATGAAGGTAATTCCAAAGCCCTAAATGCAATCCTTAGTGGGTTGACAAACGCTGTATTTACAAAATTTATGCGATGCAAGACTACCAAAAAATCCTGGGATAAGATAAAAATTATCTATGAAGGAGAATCTAAAGTCAAAGAATCCAAGCTTCAGACATATAAAGGGAAGTTTGAGAGCCTTAAAATGAAAGAAGAGGAAAATATTGGGGAATACCTTCTAAGAGTAGATAAGGTTGTCAATTCTATTAGAGGTATTGGAGGGAAATTAAAAGAAAGAGAAGTGGTGAGCAAGGTACTAATAACATTTCCAATGAAGTATGACTCAAAGGTATCCACTCTAGAAGAATAGTATGACATTGATGACATGACAGTTTATGAACTACACGGGATCTTCACTGCATATGAGATGAGGATGGGACAGAATGAACCTTCAATAAAAGAGGAAGCATTTAAATCCCTATCCAAGAACCAACTAGAGAACCCAGATGATGAAGAAGCTATTTTCATCAGTAAACTTGAGAAAGGTACTGGGAAATACAAAGTAAAACTACCCTTGAAATGTTTTAATTGTCGAAGAATTGGACATTTTTCCAATAAGTGTCCTTACCCAAAACAAGAGGAGAGTGATCATGAAGAATCTTGTTGTCATAAGTGTAAGACCATGGGTAAGAAGAAGTTTAAGGAAAATAAGAAGAGCTTCTAATCCAAAGAAGATAATAACGATGAAAGTGAATATGCATAAATTCTACTCATGGGTCTTGATACTCAAGCTTCAAATAGTGACTTAGATGTAGAAGAAGAAGTAGACTTAAGAGCTGACCTTGTTAGCACTCTTGAAGATCTTGAGAAATGCAAGAAAAATAATAAACAATCAATTCATATCATTAGTAAGTTGGAAGCTCAACTCTAGATGCCAAAAGGATTGAGGAAGACCTAAATCTGCAGCTCAAAAGAAGAATACAAGAATCTGAGAGACTTGAAGAAGAGGTCATACAATTCAAAAAAATGCTTGATGAAGAATCTATCAAATCAAAGTTTGAGAATACCTCAAGGATTCTAGATGACATACTAAATAGCCAAAGAACATCAGGTGATAGATTTGGCTTGGGTTTTAACAAAGAAAAGAAACCAGAATGTTTCTCTTCCACTAATCAAGGAAGAAACAAGAAAAGTTATGTTGAAGCACTAAAAATTCCAGTTAAAAAGGAAGATAGCAAGAAAGTTTCCCCAAACTCTCAAGATAAAAAAAGAAATAATATGGTGCCTAAGAGACCAAATAGATATCAGCAGATCTTTTTGGGTCATTGTCACTTTTGTAATAATTTTGGTCATAAAGCCCTGAAATGCAGAGCTTATGAAAAGGTTTATGAGAAGGATACGTCTAGTAAACTAAAAGGAAGAAATCATAATCAGTTTGGACCTATTCAAAGATATGACATGGAGTGTTCCAAATGTAATAAATTTGGACACATGGATAGAGAATGTAAACTAAGGAAGAGTGTTTCAATAGAAGCTCAGAAACAGTGGAAGAAGATGGAAGTTGTGAAGCAAGAAGATCAAATCTTCCTCAAACATAAAGGGAAATTCTATGGATACTGTCACTGTTGTCAATGTAATAACTTTGGACATATGGATAGAGAATGTAAACTAAGGAAGAGTGTTTCAGTAGAATCTCAGAAACAGTGGAAGAATATGGAAGTTGTGAAGCAAGAAGATAAAACATTCCTCAAACATAAAGGGAAATTCTATGGATACTGTCATTGTTGTCATAAGTTTGGTCACAAGGCAGTTGAATGCAGAACCAAGGGGAAAGATCAAAGTTTCATAGGTAAACAAGATACAAACATCAGTGAGGTATCCAAAGATGATGATGAGCATAATAATGTCATAAATAAGACGGACAACCATTATGAGGAAAAGCAAGATGGAGATGTAAAAGAATACACTGATAAAGATAAAGATGAAGATGATGAAGAAGAATATAGTGATGATTGTGGGATTCTTTTCTAAAATCTCTCATGATTTAAAGAGAAATATGGAGATAACATTCTGAGGGATCATATACTTAGGGGGAGTTAAAGTAAAAAAATTCCAATTTGTATCAAAAACTCAATTGGTATTTAATGTTGAAGTATGATGAAAGCTATCTTCATCAAAAGACAATAGATGATCAAGGTTAAATGATAATATTGGTGTATAGAGAAGGTGTAATACTTATGAAGTAACACGAGAACAACAAAATGTGTGATGCTTGGTATAAGAGTATAAACTCTCTCACAAAAATGTTCACAAAGGAGAGGAAGTACAGTGACAGGGGGAATCCATGAATCTATCATTCAAGAACCTGTTGCATGAAAGGTAATGTTAAGATAAATGATAATACATTGGTTAGTACCAAGTCCAGTTAACAAAAGGGAGATATGATGAGAGGGAGATTTTTTAGAAAGAAAGAAGACATGAAACCCTCAATAGAATAACAGGTTATCCTTTATCATTGTTGTCAAAGGGGGAGAATGTTTAGATATTTCCATCAATTCCAAAGGGAGAGATTGTTCAAAATGTAGTTATCATTGATGTCAAAGGTGTTCATAAATTACAAAGGAATAACTAGTAGATATGGTAGTAGGATGAGTTCAGCAATGACAAAGGAAAAGGTTGAGTGTATGAGTGCAGAGATCGAAGAGAGAGTGTGGAGTGGAGAGTGCATAAACTGTGTGTGGGAAAATTGTACCTATGTTTAAGCTGGATGAAGAACATATTTTACTTTGCAAGTATTTGAATCTCTCTATGTGTATGGGTGCAAATTGTACCTCTGTTTAAGTTGAATGAAGAACAGAGTTTACTTTGCAAGTATTTGAATCTCTCTATGTGTATGGGTGTATTTCAAAATCTGATATATGGATAGGAGATCGAAATTGTCTATGCATAGAGCGTTGCGAAAAGGAATTGATCGTTCCACTAATCAATTAAATCACAGAGTTAAAGATCTACATCTTGGAAAGATCAATGGTTTAAAAGGGATTTTGTAGTTAGAAGATGTGCCAGAGATAAGCCTAAACCAATCGCATATGAGTGAAGATCGTGCGGTGGAGATTAAAGGTGGAATAAGATCAATCGTTGAAGAAGATTTTGCTGATAAAAAAGAGAGGAGGATAAAAGGTGATTCAAGTTGTGAAATCAGAACTAATTGTTGGAAATAGGATTGAGATCAATGACTGAGATTGATCATTAAAATAGATCGACGGTGCACAACAATTTCGCAAGGAGAACTAGCGTGGGCAATCAAAATTCTGATGTGCGTGAAATCTTTATGAGATACACCTCATTGTTTTTGGATTCCACCGTTGATTTGGTGGGGACACTGATCGAATGGTACACAAGCCATTTCATAGAGACAACTAGCAAGCGGGTTAATAATCCGGATGGTTGCAAAATATTAAACTACTATCTACTTTGTTCTATTTTTCGTTGTTGATTGGATTTGAAAGAGATCCAACGAATGAGAATCATTTTGTTCAGTGTAATAGCCTAGAGAATAATTTGATCGAAGATCAATGGTTAGGATTTAATTTGCGAGGAAATCTACGATGGTGAATTATTTTTGCACAAAGAAGAGGGGGGATCGAAAAATCTGCATTTGATCATAGATCAACGGTTAGGATTTAATCTGTAAGGAAATATACAGTGGTGGATTATTTCCTCACAAAGAAGAGGGGAGATCCACGAATCCGCATTTGATCGTAGATTAACAATTAGGATTTAATCCACAAGGAAATATACCATGGTGGATGATTTCTACACAAAGTAAATTGAAGGTCCGCAATCCACATTAGATCGTAGATTGCCGATCATGATTGAACCCTGCAAAAGAGATCAACGGTTCAGATGGAAAGATGGAAAGTGGAAGGAGAAAAGTGGAAAGCGGATAATCAGGAAAAGAGTGTGGGAAATGTCACAGTTTCGCATTCCACATCCCGCGATCCAGAAGATAGACAGTCAGAAAGACATCCATGAATGATCGACAGTGCGAAAAATGAAAGGCAGAAAATTGTGAAAGCAACGTTTGAGCTTTTGATAACCCATGCTTTGCATCCCACGTTACGGAAGATAAACGGTCATGAAGAAGCACGCAGGAGATCAACGACATGGAACAATTGGTGCAGAAAGATTAGTGCAGAAACAGAAATCTCGAAATGACATTTTGGAAAAGTCACAAACCCACATTCCGCTATACGCATCTTATCTCAGATCAACGGTCATGGAAGAGCATGTGGGAGATCAATGGTGCAGAACGTTTGGTGTGAAAATATTGGTTTAGAAAACATAAATCGTGGAATGATAATTTCACATATCTCATATTTTATTTCCACCTCAGATCAACAGTAACAGAAAGCTTGAAGGAGATCAATGGTGTAAAAGGGTTGAGGAAGAAAGCTAAGTGTGGAAATACACTTTGAGAAATATCATAGTTAGATGATCTGCAGTTTGGGAGATCAACAGTCACGAAAAGATTGAAGGAGATCAACGGTGCAGAACAGTTGAGGCATGAAGCTAAGTGCAGAAAGACATTTTGAGAAATGTCATAGTTTGGCAATCTGCATACCGCATCCTATCTTAGATATATGGTCATGAAGAAGCCCGATATAAATTCAACAGCTTAGGATGGATGCAGAAATGGAGAGTGCGGAAGGTCACAGTTGGAATATTCATGAAGAGGTACAATTAATGAAATGGCACAATGGTGAAGAGACGCATCCGTAGGAAGACATGAAGGTATTTATTGATATAATTATTGAAGGAAAGAACATATCTCTGTGATTGCGCCATTACCCAATTATTGTTGTCTGAAGAAGAAGTTGAGGTCGTTACCCAATATTGGCCAGAATAATGGTGAGTTCATGTCGTCGATGACCTATTATCTATTGAAGAAGACCTACGACAGGATGATTCACCAGCGAAGAAAGATGGAGAACATGGAGGAGACCCACCACCACAAATAGAAGATCTACAAAATTATCCCAACCCTTCCCATAATGATTCAAGCACAACCCAAACAAATCTGGTGGTGGGCGATAAAATGAAGTAGACCGAGCAGCCTGACACAAAGCATAAGAAAAGAAAGGCTAAAAAAATAGCAAGAACTGTCGTCCTTGATAGCGATGATGTTATCCTACTGACAGAAGTAATGAAAGAGGTCCCTACGTAGATCCTTCAAAAAGTAGATGAGACACAAACAAAGCTTATAAGAAGTATTATCAACTTACTCCAAACACTTTGTACGATGGTCAAAGAAGTACGGGTCACGATCGACTCTAGACCACAAGTGACAATGTCACAAGACTTAACGGGCTCGTTAGAAGAGAAATTGGCTAAGGTGTTGATACCTATTCCACCATTAGAAACTCAACTAGTGGGAGAAGCACTCGAACTGGGAATGACATAGTTGAATACCATGGGAAATTACTTGGTCCATGTCACTATCGATTTTTCCCAGATGTCGTTGTATGAGGTTTATGCAATACATAATGTCGCAATCACAGAAATGAAGGTTATAGAAGGAAAATTGATCATACAAGTGCGCAAATCGAATAAAACTGTTAGTAATATGACGAAAACAATATAAGAAATCAAGTAGAAATCCAAAACTTGGGAGGAGGACACGAACAGGCTCGCCAATGTTGTAACACTTGTTTGTATTAACTTTGTAGATGAAGGAATAACTGATTAAATGTTTGCATAGGTATAGGACCTTCACAAAAAGGTCACAGAGTTAGAAGCATAGGTGAGACTCAATACACCCCCATAGGTGCTCGAAGATAGAAGGATGACATCAGCAGAAGCTGTGAAGAAAATAGAAGAGGAAAAGGCACTATATTTTAAGGTAGTCAAACAAGTCTCTCAGATGTGGGAGGCATCAGTCGACGATGCAGAGTTAGAAAAATCCGCAGAGTAGTTGCGCATTGCTAAGACAAAGGTGAATCAAGTGAAGAATGAGATGAACAAATTTCCCTTAGCAGAGAAATTGGCTAAGGCTGATGACATGAAAAATCTACAACAACAAGACGCAGTGATGCGAACTCAACAACAGCAAAGGACGGACAAAGTCACGAATTGTAGGCCAAAGCAGAAAGAATTACATGAATTATTCAACCTATGCATCAAAATCTATGACAAGCAGCAGAGTTTGCAGGACTTACAACGTCGGAACACATCAGTTTCAACCTTATGGAAAAATTGCAGAAGATAGAAGAAGAGGTGCGACCGAAAATTGAAGAGATAGTAAAAAATTTCAAGATGTTCAAAGTGAATTTGTAACGACTGAAGGATCGGATTAGCATGGCTTGAGACAAGCCACATGTGAGTGTTAGGGGCTTGTTTTCCCTAGGAAAACATAAGAATATTTCAACCAAAATTATGCTCGTAAATATGAATAGTCCGGTTGCGTGAGAAAGGAAGCTGCGACGGATGAAGAGACACGACAAAAGAAGTAGCGGTAGAAGGGAAACTGCGACAGAAGAAGTCACGAGGGAAGAAGTCCACGACATAAGGAAAGATGTGATGAGATCAGTCACGATGGAAGGAACCATGATAGAAGAAGGCGTGCAAAGGTTGAAAATCACAACTTGGGATACAATGGGTAATAAGTTAGTTAGGATAGTGTATGCTTTAGGGAATAAAGCTTCTTTGTATTTTGGGTCGATAGTGCCTATTAACAATTGTAACTAAAATGAACGAGGATAGGAATGACAGCCTATCAGCTAACATAATTAAGTTAGATGACTACCATGTGTAAGACTTTATAAAATGCGTAACCCAAATCGTGTTTGGGTTGGTTAGTTGGTTCTTTTGAGTTAGTCATGGTTGTCTGTTGGTAGAGTTGTAGAGAAGAGTGAGTTGATCCAAGATGTGTGCAAATCAACAATAGAGTGAAGGAGAGAGAAAATTCAAAGACGTGAGACTAGAGAGCATGAGAGTGGAGAGAAGTTTATATATATTGTAAAAGAATATACATAATAGAGTCTGCAAGCTCAGTGCGTAGATGAAAGGTGCCATATATTACTGATGTCAGATGAAGAGTGCCTTTGTGGTTTTTCCCGGATGGGTTCCCATGTTAAATTTTTTCGAAGTGTATATTTGATTAATGTGCTTATGTTGAATGAATGCATGTTGTGAATGAATGTATGTATATTTGCTTACGAATGAGTCTTTATATGCATTTGTCGCACTATTGTTAGTTGGAACTGCTAATAAGGAAGTATATTAACTGTTATAATATATGTTGATGGCCAAATAGAGTCATATCTTGAATATATGCAATAAGAGAAGTAATATAAACACTGGCTTCGGTTGAGGAAGATAGTAAGGTGCTAAGGAAGAAGAAATCCCCACACAACTGCAGAAACCTTGTTCTGGCAGTTACCCATGAGAGAAATATTGGGTGAGATTTCATTTGCTTCGCAAGTGCTGTCGGCTGAGCCCTTCTCTGTCGGACCGATACCTTGAGTTTTGTTAACGAATAAACTAGAGACTGAATCGGAGTCAAAAGAAGAAACACCAACAATAATCAAAGTATATTTACTTTGTTGTAATTACATTGATTTGCGGTAAGTAGAATTTGTAGTGTAAAATCAAGTATCTCTTTTTCGATTTAATCTACAAATGACCTGATCTCTGCCCAATAGAATGCAAAGAAAGTCATAACTCATTGTTATTCGCACACGTTTGCATGATTAATCCACACTTTTAAACGAAACGAAATATACCAAAGAATGAAATTGATCCAAAATATGTAAACATGTTTTATAAATTTGATTATATTAATCACATCACTATTTTTAACAAGTTTATAAATTTAATTATTATTACTAACATGTACATAAGTAATGAGATTTAATTATTATCATTTAAATGATTAGCGATATCTCGTGAAAGATGACTATCATCATAATTATTTACTTTGATATATAATATATAATTTTATAAGTAAAATATCTATACACGAAAGATTTTTAGATTTCAAAATTATTATGGTTCAAAGGAATTAGATTTATAGGTGACCAGTAAGGAGTTTTTCACTGTTAAACAAAGTTTAGTATACTTAATTTTTTTTTTCAATATATATTAGTGTATTCATAACTTTGTCGTGAAATATTTATTACAGTAACTCTGAAAATATTTATTTTTTATTTCTTTATTTTTATTAGACATAGACATAGACCTATTAAGTATATTTTTAAAATAATATTTTTATTTTAAGATCAAATCCTTTTGTGATAAATTATATGTAAATGTTAAATTTTAAAATGTGTATTTATTAATATAAAAACATTTTTGATTTATTGGAAAAAATATTTCATGTTTTATTTATTTTGTTAAGCTTAATTAATTGTGTTAAAATAAATAAATATTTTTATATAAAAATATAATGTTAAATTTATAATAATAATTAAATAAATTTGGTTAATTTTTGTTAGCTCGCTAGGTTAAGGTGTGGGTTTCATTTGGGAGTCAATGTGAGTTCAATATCTTTAGGGGTGACTTAGTTGGGAAGATACCAAAAAATCCACTTATGTAAAGGGTTGGTGTGGCCCAGCTGTTTCTTAGCTAATGGTTGAAATGCAATCACTACCCCGAGTGACATACATTTCTATAATAATAAAAATTAAACAAAGTTAAAAGAGTAAATAGTGAAAATAAAAGTTTATTGAAGTATGGATTGATAACCTTAATATGGTATATTCACAATATAATATCTAATGTAATACATGAAACATTTAGAGGATGACATCAAAATAAGCCTCTCCTCTTGACTAATCTACCTAATTATTATGTTTTTTTTCAATTTTATTTAAAATAATATATTAAGTTAACCACATCACATAATATTAATTCACATAAACAAACATAATTGAAGTAGCGAAGTCTCTACTTTATTTTAATTCACATAAACAAACATTTACATTCTTTACATCATTATCACATTATCACATTAGGTTTAGTTCTCTATATTGCAAGGCTTATTTCTCTCTATTCCGCCGTACCTCTTTTTAATGAGACTTTTATATAAAGGTATACATCCGTGCCCATAATTTCAATGGATGCCCTTCAAGTTGCAATTATTTCCACGTCAAAATTGTCTTATTTTCACTCGAATGTATGGAGATTTGATTATGCTATTGTCGAGTCTTTTCAAGTGTTTTCGAAACTTAAAATAATTCACATCAATCTTTTTTTTTCATAAAAGTGAATTCACATCAATCTTTTTTTTATCATAAAAGTGGTCCCATAGTATTCCATGGTCATGGTGATCTTTAATGTGTATATGTAGTCCGTGGAAATGTTGAAATTTTACATTCAATTAAATGTTTTTATTTATTTTAAAACTATAATATATTCAATTCAATTAAAATTTTTATATTTTATTTTTATTTTTTTAATTTATTTTATGAATTGATTTTTGTTAAGAGTAATTATTTTTTTAATCCTTGTACCAGAAAATTTAAGTAAGTCGTCGTTGAAATTGTAGTTGCACAGTTTGAGGATGGCCCAATAAAATCATATCAGATCAAGTAAATGGCGATTCAACCATGAATTAGCTTAGTTGACAAAGTATTTTGTACATAAATTATCAAGGGTATTACTCGCATTGAAGTTGAATTGAAGTCAATATAAAGGTAGGAGTAATTGCACCGCTTCCAGTCTTCATAAATATTTAATTTTGTATCTACCGAATTGAATGCCACCATATGAAGTCACATCACAGTTGCACGAGGGAGTTGGCTAATCTCTAGACCATTGGCACATTTTCATTGTTAAATTTGCAATTTTTATTGCAGAAATGGATTCAAGACCCTCAATTACCCTTAGGCCACCAAGATTATGCAATTCCAATCACTGAACACTACCCTTTGAACAAATTCCACTGGATTTTATCCAGAAAACTCGTCGGATTTTAAGTGCAAATGGTCTATAGTTTAGCTTACTGCTTGCGTGAGAGAAGTTTTGAGTGAAGAGGAAATGAAATATCGATTAACTATTGAGGAGCTTAGAAGGTTCAATGAATTTATCTCAACAATGAATCAAGTGATGACATGTAGCAGCAACAAAAAGGATGTCTACGTAAAGCATCATAATTATGAACAAGACAAGGACAAGGGGATTTTCTAAATACACAAAGAACGGCATAACAACATAGGACGCCATATCTATTTTTAGGATGCTCCATGCTATCTATGATCTTCTCTGCTTTAGTGAATTTGCACAGAGGAATGGATCTGATCACAGCTTCATCCAGGTCATCTGATTGAGTAATTATCTACCAGCAGTCTGGGTCTTGGAATCCTTCTAGTGAATAAGCATCAACTTGTATATTCTCTTCAAAGTCTAAAATCCTACGTCTCCTCCTGAAAAAAGGTCTCCACTGATAAGCTTTGCAACGCTTGGCAAAAATCTTGTAGTAATTTACCACTAGTAAAGCGCTTCCTATAACTACAACAATGGCTATCCAGGCAGGAGTGATGGTGGTGGTGGCGTAGTTGTGCTTGGTGGGTTCTTTACTTATGGCTACATCTGGTGAGGCTCCCCATCCAAACTCATATCTACCTGCTGAAATTTCCCTTGGACGAAATTCACACGGAATTGCTCTGGAGGAAAACTCATGGCGAATTTCTTTAACAGATCTACTTCAAACCTATAAATTTGTTGAAAATACATAGATGTAATTACAACAAAAGAGGCCACTCATCTTTCACTTTATAAATTTGAGAACTTGGTGGGAAAGGTGAATTCTACAGTCCAAGTTTGGGTGGCATAGATTCATCAAATATTTGTGTTATATATATGTGTAATGGTGAATTGAATATGGACGCTAACTTAGGCACATCTAAAGCAAGTCTAATATCGAGGTCAAATTTGTGAAGCTAGAGATTGCATATCTCAAAGTTGCATTTGATATTTTTGAAACTCCAAATAATATGCAACCTCAACTTACTTGAGGCACATATCAAAGCTGAGTTTAGATGTCTCACAACCCAAGTTGAAATAAGCACACACAAAAATTGTTTGAAATTATTTGAAATTATTTAATATCACATGTTGTATAGCAGGGAACTCCCCATTGGCCATCGATAAACCATCGACAGACGACGAAATGGCTGGAGGAACAATCTAAGTATAAATTCACAAACTCACTGAAACAGGGGAAATGAAATGTTGAGAAAAACTTCAATATGTTGTCATTAGAAATCATACACATGTTAAGTTTATTTTTTGATTTTCAAATAATTTTGTCAATGTTTTCTTCTTTTAATATCACACCCAACTAACAAATATATGAGAAATGACCCTAAATAATCGTTTTCACCTTATTTCACAGCATGAATAGACTTGTGGGTGAGTGCACAAAGTTGAAGGGCTCTTTTGGCGCGTTAGATGCAATAGAAAATTGAAAAAATAGACATCCATCAACTTGCATGGATATTTTGAGACACTTATACAATGAATCTTGCGATGAGTAAAAAACAAGAAATGTAGGAAATTGAATGAACTTTCCAAATATATAATTTTTTTCTATTAAAAATGCTTTTAACTATCTAAAGTTAGATATTTTTTAACGGGAACTTTTTATTTTTGGGACAAATTATAAGGTATATGTTTTTGTGGGTGCAGCGTCTGAGTGACTAAATGATGGAATCAACTTACAAAAACCAGTATACATATAGAAAACATATAGCACTAGTGCACGGCTATTTTTCCAATAATAAAAACAATATTTTTAATTTTTTTTAATTATCTAAGAGATCAAAACTCGAAACGGTACGTCAATTGTGGGTGTAGTGTTTGAATGTCTTAATGCAATTATTTGGAAATGGGTTTTCTATAGCATGTAGAGGTCGGTGTTCTTTAGTGCACTAGACAATTTTTTTTTAAATGGTTGAGAAACGAAAGAGATATGGACAAAACACTAACAGTGTGTTTTTTGAGTTGAGGAGTGATGACAGAAGATCAATAAGAAAAAAATTATGTATTCTTGTTAAAATTTACATATTTGGAATTTGCAAAATAAACCATATCTGTTTCTAAAATCTCATAAAAATTGGAGGTGTGCAGCATAATCAGACGAATGGCTAAATATGAGCATATTGAAAATTTGGATATAATGTTGAATTAGCCATGGTTTATCATACTCCAAGGCATAGGCATGTTGAATCCGAAGCAAAGTACAAAGCAGACACATAGGCATAAGAATTCCATGAAAGCATGGGTGGAGGCTCGGCATTATCATTTGGAGGGAATACAATTTTGAATTTAAACAAAATGGGAGCGCGTTTTATTGAAGCAAAACACGCTCACGTTTTATTGAATAGAAACAGGAGCGCATTTTATTGAAGCAAAACATGAGCGTGTTTTAGTGAAGCAAAACGAGAGCGCGTTTTTAAATACTACAATGAGTGATTGTTTTGTCAATTATACCAATACTTTTATTATTTGATGTCCCCCCCCCCCACCTCCCCCCATGACT
>LPNX010224968.1:549982-581942 GCA_001517045.1 Pseudotsuga menziesii
ATCATTGATCATCGATCAACATCAACAACATCACCATGATCATCTTCATCATCAACATCATAATCAACATCATAATCAACATCATCAACATCATCGTCATCGTCATCATCGCCATCATCGCCATCATCATCACCATCGTCATCGTCCTCATCCTCATCCTCATCATCATCATCATAAACATCTTCATCTTCATCTTTGTCATCATCATCATCATCATCATCATCATAAACATCAACATCATCACCATCATCAACATCAACATCATCGTCATCATCATCATCATAAACATCTTCATCTTCATCTTCATCTTCATCATCATCATATTCATCATCGTCATCATCATCATCATCATCATCATCATCATCAACATGATCATCATCATCAACATCACCTTTGTCATTATCCTCACTCATCATCATCATCATCACCATCACCATCACCACCACCATCGCCATTATCCTCATTCTCATGATCATCATCGTCGTCAGTACCATCAATGTCATCATCTTCATTGTCGTCATCATCATCGACACGGTCATCATCATCATCATCACCATCATCATCTTCATCATCATCATCATCATCATCATCACCATGATCATCAAGCATCGTTGTCATCATCATCTTCATTGTTCTCATCATCATCATCAACAATAACATCATCATCAACATCATCGTCATCATCATCATCATTGTCATCACCATGATCATCACCATGATCATCATCCTCATCCTCATCATCATCATCATCATCATCATCAACATCCTCATCTTCATCTTCATCATCATCGTCGTCATCATCATCGTCATCATCATTATCATCATCACCATCATCATCACCATCGTCATTATCCTCATCATCATGTCTCCCTAAACCTATGTCTCCTCTCTGACATGGCACACAAACACATCCTTATGTCTCCCCTTACCACTAGCACCCCCTAACCTATCTCTCTGACACACACACACACACACATCCCTATGTCTCCCCTTACCACTAGCACCCGCTACCCTATCACTCTGGCACACACACACAAATCCCTATGTCATACCTTACCACTAGCACCCGCTACCCTATCTCTCTGGCACACACACACAAATCCCTATGTCAGACCTTACCACTAGCACCCCTTAACCTATCTCTCTAACACACACACACACACATTCGTATGTCTCCCATTACCACTAACACCCCCTAACCTATCACACACACACACACACACAAATCCCCATGTATCCCTTTATTACACATCCCTAGAGTTGTAAACAATATAGTTAGGTTGAAGAAAGGGGGGATGTTAAGGAGCAAAGACTAAGGGAATGCTTGTTAATTCCCCCTAAACCTTGAATGATCCCTTAGTCATGCAACTACCTTCTTAAATGCTCCGAAATTCTATTAAAGTAAAATGCGCATGCGTTTTATGTATCCAAAACGCGCCCCCGTTTTAGTTAACAATAACATGTGCGTGTTTATTCTCAGTATAAATAGTAGCAGTCATCTGAGAAACACTCTAAACACATTTTCACAGGTTTGACAGTCTGCGCCCAAATTCAGGTTATAGACAGTGCGTGAACATTATCTTCTTCACCATATTTTCACACAAAATTGTTTTGTGAATCAAGCATCTCCACCACAAGTTTCTAAGTATTGCTTGGAGCATGGTATACATTGAGGAGCAAGAAATAAAGAATGATTTGAGCAAGAAAGAATCATTAATTGAGCAAACAACCACATAGAGCATCTCCACCATTGTTTTTCTTGCAATTGAGGAGCCAACAAAGGCAACATTAACTTGGTCACTGTGGTGGAGTATGTAGACACAATTGAGCAAGAAAGAAACCAAGCTTGGAGAATTTCACATTGAGGGGCACCATACAACATCTCTACCATTGTTTTTCTTGCAATTGAGAAGCTAGCAAAGGCAATGTATTCTTCCCAATCTCCCCCCTAGCTCAAGAGTATGTAGACACAATTGCTTAAGAAAGAAACCAAGCTTGGGGAATTTCCCATCGAGGAGCACCATAGAGCATCTCTACCATTGTTTTTCTTGGAATTGAGGAGCTAGCAAAGGCAACATTCTTCCAAATCTTCCCCCTATCTTGAGTATCTAGACACAATTGAGCAAGAAAGAAACCAAGCCTGGGTAGTTTCCCATTGAGGAGCTAGCAAAGGAAACCATATATATCATTGATCATTGTGGTCATGGGAAACTCACGCAATCGAGCAAGAAAATCAGCAAGGAAGCAGATACCCAATGAAATCCTTGAAGAAATTAGAGAGAAGAAAAGAAATGACATGACCAATCGAAGATGCTCTATGGACACTCAACCAATTCCGGTTGTTGAGGATGTCACAGATCTTCCTACCAATCCACATCAAGAAAGACAAAAGCATTCGCTCGAGGGGCCTTTGGTCACCATATCAGTAGAAGAACGAGCACTGCATGGCACTGATCAAGGAGTAAAACATAGGTGCACATCAAGGCTACCTGAAACCTTTGCAGATTTAATTGAATGTGGGTATACAAGTGACGAAGTTAGAGAGACATTGAATGCCACCGTCTGACCGTCAGGAAGACACGGAAGGACATGAAGCTCATGTTCAAACGCCAAACCGACCAGGTGATATGGTACAGGGTACAATTCCAACCTCCCTACCTCCATTAGCAAATTCACACCGAAGAACTCCAAAACGTATACAAATCAATGAAAGTCTCATTGGTTTGCTTGAAGGTACGTTGTCTAAACGCAGTATTGCATATCAAGCTCAACAAATACTTGTCAACTATTTTGATTCTAAATGTGATGGAGATAAAGGTAGATTATTTATATCGTTGTTAAAATCTAGGTCTATGACTGTTGTTAGGAAAAACATAAGGATAAAGATGATAAATAGTTATGAACCAAGTTCTTAAGTTGTTAGAAGTTTGGTAGATGCATTTAGTAATATTGGAAAGAAATCTCATTCAAAGGATCGCAATGCAGCTTGTCATGTGTTGTCACAATCAATCGTGAACAAAAGCACCAGGTCCCTTCGCCTTCTTAAGCCTACATCCAAACTTGTAGGATTGGATATCAAAGCACTCCGTAGGTATTGTTCTAGAAGAGAACAAATTGACTCTGGTGAAACAGATGTCTGGTCCTTTGTTGGCAGGTTTCCACACTTCGATATGAATCTCATTGATGCAGCAAAGGGACTGGTGCAAGAGTTTTGGCATGAAAATAGTAGACCTTCATCCAACCAAAAAGATGTACTAAAATTGAGAATGGGTTCAACGGATCGTGAGCCCCACATTAAACATTTTCTTGACATGACACAAACAGAATTATATGAGAGATTTAGGCATGAACATAATGAGCTTAAATTGGGCCAAATATCCTTCAATAAATGCAAACCATCGCATGTTAAAATAAACACAACGCGTAACACATGTTGTTGTCGATATCACATTGAGTACGCTTATTATTATGGCACATATATACATATATTGCGTGATTTGCATAACAGTCTTGTGCAGGAATGATCAACTACATTTCCACCAACATCATCTAGAGAGTTTATCCATAGCATCTTGTGTAGAAGGATAGAAGGTTGCACATTTTATCAAAGGCCTTGCGTAGATGGGACATGCCCAAGGTGTGGTGGAATAGCATTTTTGGACAAATGCATACATGTCACCGATGAGCATGAACTTGGGAGACATGAAGTGAACTTGCAGTCATCAAATATGTCACGTATAATATCGATGGAGGGAATGAAAGGAAAAAAATACAATTGGTCACCTCTCAGGTTAGCAACGAGTTCCTGAAGATTTTTTTTCCTTCATTTATTGCTACTTCATATATGTAACAACCTATTGATCTGTACATCTTTATTGTTGATCTACCAGGTACTGGTATGCAACTTCATGGAGGAATTCTTTGAAAAGACACAACATTATGTAAAGCATGTACATTTGGCTCGTTGGCAAGATGAGCAATTTAGAGCATGCATGGATACATTTCCTATTGGAACTATATTATCAGTGTTCGATTTTGTGAAAAACTACACTCTTCAACCACAGAACGAGATTCAGATTCAATATTATCACTCAGATCAGGTTAGCATAATGGTCCATATCACCTATAGACATGGGGCAGATAGTACTGAAGAGAACATGGTTATATTGAAGGAGTATCACTTTTACATAAGTGATGACAGGTGTCATGACTTTGCTTTTGTACAACACAGCTTTCAATTGTTCTACAAACACTTGGAGGATAACAATATATAGATGGAACAACATTGGATTTGGTCTGATGGTTGTGCGGGGCAATTCAAAAATTCCCGTCTCTTCCAATGGTTGTGTATTCTCCACAAGAGGCACAAGGTGCCACATATTTGGAAATATTTTGAGACCGAACACAGAAAAGGGGAACATGATGGAGCAGGTGCATGCATCAATACTGCATTATGTAGGCAAGAGATGAAATTCACAACTATTTCACTCATCCGAGATGCAAAGACCATTGTTGCATGGTGTTCTTTAGTGATGGGGCAGTGAGCTAGAAGGCAAGAAGACCAATCATCTCAAAAATCACATGTACATAGATATTTTTGGGAGGTGGTCGATGTAGATCGATCACACCTATATGAGTGCAAGACTGTCCAAGGAACTTATGCATTCCATCTAGTTAGGATGTCAGGCAATGCTATAGTTGAAATGTGGACAAGAAAACTCTCTTGTTTTTGTTATCCATGTAGCAGCGGTGAATGGGAGAACTGTGAATCCATAGATTGGGTTGACAGTTGGGATCGTGTATCATTCCCCATTGGTCAAAAATTAACTACAGAATTATCCCAGTTAGAGGAGGGACAGTCGAGTATTTCACATGACTATGACCACATTTCAGATCTCATACAACCAGTTTCGACTATTATGTTGATCACTTTGAAATGTTTGACGACTAGTTGTGTTTAGTTAGTTGACTCCTAGGTCTACACTTTATTTTATGCAGGGCACATATACGCAGTGGTTGCCTCGAGAGACAATGAATGGCACATTGACTACTGACTGGCATGTTGCTTGGATGGGAAGCAGACCCTCATTGTCTCATTAAGCGACTACGAGGGCAATTATTTTCCAATTGGGTCGATGGTTATCAAAGGATAATACTTGACACAGGTTTCCCATGCACGAATGAAAAACGGTTATGTATTTTAATATTATAGACCAGGTCAAATCATATACCATTATACAAACTTAGTTATTGGCACAAACCTCCAGTTGCAAACAATGCCAAACAAGAACTCATCAAAGTCACGATACTTGTTGCCTTACTTCGAGCACAAGAGGCTAAAGGATATTGTTGCTATTAGAGGTGATCCTGATGGTCTAGTCGAATGACCACAGGTAGGTAGTCAGGTATGTGGTAGTCAAATATTTTGGTTTCATGGTCTCATTGATTATTTATAGTTTGATACATTGAGCGCTTGATAGATTGATAAATTCAATAGACTTCTACAATGGATTTGTTGTATTATATTGATACTTGCAAGACTCATGCCTTAGGGACCAAGACCATTATCTACCACTTTATTTGGGATATGTCTATTGCATTTGCCTTAAATAAACATTGATAACATAGAAACTGGGCACAATTAAAAACACAATAAGCACTTATCTTTTAATTGAAGTTGTCCAAGCAGCTAGCTATGGAAGAGCAACGTTCCACCCAACCATAGGCCTCTGTCCAGCCTATATTTTTTCAGTTGAGAGACCACCACTGAGATGGGCTATGTATCCACTAAGGAGGAATTACTTAAGCTTAGTCACAACCATAAGGAAAAATGTTCATGCTAATCCAACACACAACTAGGTTGTCAAGCAAGTAGGGAGGTAGGGACAGAGATAACTAATCCAGTGAGCTCAACCACAGAGCTGCATGCATCTCAATTTGGATTCAAACAACCTTGGAACCCACAATACCTACCACACCCAACACAAGGAAGGTCCCTTTCTTTGATACACAGTCCCTCAGGAACCCCTTCCCTCTAGTGCTATTCAGGGTGGGCATAGAAAGGTACAAGATTTCAAACCTTTAGAGATTCTTTCCTTCATTGGGTTTGTCAATAAATTCCATCCTCTAAACTCTATATCACTGTAATCCTCTCTTGGATTTTTTTCCCAATTTTGGCCACGTGATTGTGAATCATGAAAGTCAACTTCTAGGCTTGTAAATTTGGGTCTTCCTATGGATTTTCAGGCCTTTGACACTCTCTAATTTTCCCCATGGTTTATGTATATGGATTTCCCACTATATTTCACTGCCCACATGAATTTCTGAGTGATTTTGGCACTTCAAAACATGACTTCTTTACAGGTTGTGATTTTTGCAATTTCCACTGTTGAGAATGCATAGCAAGCCGAAAATTGAGGTCTGGTTGTTCGACAATGGAATGGGGGAGATGGTATATGAATTCCCATGAGGACAAATGACTTATGGGTCAATTAAAGCATACCCATACTCATCCATATGAATTTTTGAGTTTGGTCTATGCTCCATTAATTCATGAGTTGATTTATCAACTACCATCTTACAACAGAAATAAATGTTAGCAAGGGAAGTTAGTCATGGGGGATTCATGTTGTTGAGAAATATCTTATCATGTTCATTCATTAAGGTTTTTTTTAATCATGAAAATTAAGGTCAATATATTGTAGGTATTAGGGGGGGTGGGGAGTAGTGTATGGGGGATTTATAGGTGTTTGGGGGGTATACAAATGGGTTTCTAGTCAAAATAGGAAATATATCATAAAAATAGGGTTTTTTAAATTGGATATATGTATTGGGAGGGGGGATCAACAAAAGGATTTGTGTAGGTAATTATCAATATCTAGTGAAATTAAGGTATTATTTAATATCCCATGAACGAAGGCGCTATGACATGGTTTCAATGAGTGAAGACCCCGTGAAGTCGATATGGGTTCTCAAGATGACACGTATCTACACAAGGTTCAATCTCACAACCCCCTAAGCTATCCCTAGTGGATAAACATTCCCCCCTAATTTTAGTTGCTTCCATAGCCATCCCTTGGTATTTTTATTGCATTATAAATATTTACATAATTTTACAATTTTCCATGGCTTACTAGCACATGGATATCAACATATAAAATACTTGTCTTTAAAACATGAACATTCACTAGCAGAGCCTTGAGCTTCACAATAGGATTCATACAATGTGTATACACAAGATTTGCATATAAAGGCAATACATCATAAGGGTCAAAATCAGGGTATTCCATTTTCCAAAGAAAGAAGCCGTAGATCCTCCTTCCACCGCACATGGTCTTTTTCCATTTTTCTTCTGTGTTGATTACACCACCGACCCGGCGACCATTACCATTTTTTTTTCATTGACCATTGCCTTTTATTTTTGTATTTTTTGTTGAATACAACAACATCAGGTAGGAATGAATTGATACCACTTCAACAAACTTTTAATAAAGTTATTCAAGAATTTCAACTTCGCACGCTTTCTTTCATCTCCGTGCAACCCCACTAGAAATATCAAGATTTCCCTATTCCCATTGTCCCATTTTCTTGATCTCTCGGCATTTGACGAATTATATACAACATTGTATATGGAAGAAATTTCACACTCTTTCCTCCTACCTAATCCCCACTGGTTGCGTTAATTTCACTTAGGATCTCCAATGGGATTTTCAGAAGTGTTGCACACACACACACACACACACACACACATATGCACATAGGCGAGATCGAAACTGGCAAGCAAGAAATACAAAGTTGGAATTGGTGAGCAAGAAATAGGTTATAAAGATGTTAGGATGATGATGCTTCTGTGATTTTTGAGAACGGCGGCCTTGGGAAATGAAGTGGGGAAAGCTAATATCATATCATCATCCATAGACTGCCATGATAAAAGGGACATTGATGTTATTTTGTTGTTCGAAAAGGCCTCACTTCTGATCCAAGCTAATATCATATCATCATCCATAGAATACCATGATAAAAGGGATGTTGATGTTCTTTTGTAGTTCAGAAAGGCCTTACATCTGATCCATATTGATTGCTCTCCAATTGGACATCCCACAACTGCCATAACATATGTTCTTGGCATGGTATTTACTGCAAGAAACATAGTAGAAAAGTGGTCGTGATAGTCCTTCATAAATCAAGTTGCAAGGTACTAGTTTTCCCTTTCTCGCAACTTCTCATTACTACATAATTCTAATTTCTCTCATGATAATTTGATGGGGATATTCTCATTAGTGCATGCTTCTAACATTTATCATGATAATTTGATCGGGAGAATTCCACCAGATTTCGGGTAGCTTAAAGCTCTGGAAACACTTGACCTCAACTATATGCCTATCCTAGGTCCCGTTCCAGTTGAATTGGATTTCCTAGATAGATTAGAGTCTTTGGATATAGAGGCTAAGAATTGGACAACAATATTCCTCCATTTCTGGGCAACTGTTCTTCCCTTAAGATTTCATATTTGGGAGACAACCGATTGTGGGGTAGAATACCACACAATTGGGTAATTTGAAAAATCTTACATAGCTATTTATTTCTGGCCCGTCAGATTAGAATTGCAAAGGAAGACCAACAAAATACAACCTTTGCAATGGAGTGGGGTTGTTTCCAATACACGGTAATGCCCTTTGGACTCAAGAATGCTCCTGCTATTTTTTCCAGAACAGTAGTGGCTGCTTTCAAATATTTTATTCATAAATTTCTTGAGGTCTACTTTGAGGATTGAACTGTATATGGGCTCATTAAGGATCATATTGAGAGCCTCAGGATGATGCTGGAACGTTTTTTCCAGTATCATTTTTTGTTGAACATAAAGACTTGTATCTTTTGTGCCCTGTTTGGAAGTCTGTTGGGGCATGTAGTTTGTCGCAATGGAATCTTGGTCAACCCTACCAAAATTGTAGTTATCGTCGACCTACCACCACCAACCATAGTGAATCAATTGAGAGAAACATCCGGACACAAAATATACTATCGAAAATTGAGCAAAGGATATACAGAGGTCACTGCTCCGATGGAGAAGTTATTGAAGAAAGATGTTAAGTTCTAGTGGACAAAAATTTTCCAAGAGAGTTTGGACACTTTAAATAACAAGATGGTTACAATGCCCATACTTGTATTTTCATACTATAAAAAGGAATTTCATGTACATGTCGATGCGTCATATGTCATGCTCGGCATGGTACTAGCGTAGCGTAGTGAACGGTCGATTGATCATCCTATTTCCTTCGCTAGCACAAAATTATAAACAATAGAGAAGAACTATACCACGACGGAAAGAGAAGGAATGGCTATGGTATATGCTCTACAAAAATTTCAAAACTACTTGCTAGATGGACATTTCAAAATGTACACAGATCATTCAGCATTGAAATACCTAGTTAATAAGCCAGTGTTGGGGGGGGGATATTTGTTGGTGGATTTTCCTTTTTCAGGAATTTGACTTTGAAGTTATTGTTAAACTGGCTCGAATGAATTCAGGACTAGACCATCTGTCGAGGATTGAAAGTGGAGACGGACTTGGTAACCTTGATGATGGTCTCCTTGATGCACAACTATTTTTTATAACAATGTTTGATGATAATTACAGATACATCTTACAATTTTTTAGTACAGGTTATACACCAGTTGAATTTACTACTACGTAGAAGAAACAGTTAGTTGTTCGAGCTAGAGACTTCCAGTTGATTGCTGGACAATTATATAAAATGGGACCTGATGAGATTCTTTATCACTACGTCTTAGAACATGAGCGACCAATGATATTGAATGAAGCGCATGTTGGTGTCGCGGGAGGCCATTTTGCTGGAAAATATACAGTGCGAAAGATATTTCAAGCAGGATTGTGGTGGCCCACCATGCATTCAGATGCTCGAGAATACTGTCACAACTATGGTGTCTGTTAAAGAACCGAAAAGTCGTTGCGATGAGATGAAATTCTATTGGTACCTTGAATAAATTTACATGCATTTGATAAATGGGTCATTGATTTTGTGGGTCCTATTAGTCTAACATGGAAGCGCACATGTGCAATATATATAATTATTGCGACTAGCTATCTGACCAAATGGGCCAAAGAAGCGCCATTAAAATATTGTATTGTTGCGACTGCTGCTAAGATTTTGCTAGAAATGTTGTGACTAAATTGGATGCCCAAAAATTTTAATAAGCGACCAAGGCACACACTTTTTCAACTATTTGATTAAGGAAATGACGAAAGAATTCCAGATCCAGTATAGAAAGACAACACCATATCACCCTCAAGTGAATGGTGTTGTGGAATCATTTAACAAAATCTTGGAGAATGTGTTAACAAAGATTTGCAATTCCCAAAGAAATGAGACTGGGTTCAAAAAAAATTCATAGTACTGTGGGAATATCGCATGACCTGTAAGAAGTTGACAAGATGAACTCCATTTCGATTGGTATATGGACAAGAAGTTGCGATGCTGATAGAATACATTGTGCCTAGTCTAAGCATTGATGAGATCACAGAGATGACATATGTTGTTGTTGTCGAGGAAATACTGTCGCAACTGATACAATTGGAAGAAGATTGTTTTGATGCAGGATATCATCAAAACTTTGAGAAAGAACAATAGAAAGTATGGCATAATCTCCACATTAAGAACAAGCAATTTTAGGTCAGAGGACTTGTTCTTTTTTATGATAGAAAATTTTCAAGAAGCTGAGTAAGCTAAAAACACATTGCTAGGACCGTATATTGTAACGCATATCATTGATGGAGGCATAGTGCAATTGCAAAATTTGGATGGAAAGCCTATCAAAGGACTGGTAAACAAAATTCATCTAATGCCTTATCATGATAACCATGACTTGGTTGGATGAAAAGAAAAAAAAGGTTAAAAAAAAGATAAAAATAAAGTAAAAGAAAAATCTCTGAAAAAAAATTGTTCTAATCGAAGGAAATGAGCGGTTGTAAAGAAGAAGCAAAGACCACTGCAGACTTCTAGTATCTCGTAGAGAGAGGAAAATTATCGATAACTCTTTGTCTATTGCAAGAAAAGAAATAATGGCGAAGAAAATCCATATGTCGCAAGAAAAGGAAAATGTCAAAGGATGGATATATATCGCAAGAAGAGCAATGTTGTCACAAGTTAAATTAGAGTCGCAGAAATGATAGTTAGTCGTAATTAATTCAAAGGCAGTGATAATTAATTTAAAGGTCTGAAATATTTTGGGGAGGTGATTTTTGGTCCCTTTCGTATTTATTGCACAATAACTACCACAGATGTGACAGGTGAGTGGAGGCATGCATCAAAGTTTCCTAATAATCATTTGGGTGATCAACCAATATGACAGAAATGATAACTACCTTTCCATTTATTGCCCACTTGCATAGAGGACCGACAGAATGAACAACTAGAAGTTATCTCCATCCACCCTTGAGTATTCAGTTCATTCTACTACATTCCAGAGAGAGATTATTTTATGCAACTGCAAGAGACGAATTGAGTTTCTGCGTAGCATGGTTATTTTGATTTCTAGTAGAAGCACAACTACGAAATCTGTTGTCACAACTGCATCACCCACACCCATTATGGAGGACATTGTTGGATATGCCCCCCCGTAGCCTGTGGTTTTCAAAGAAGATGAACAAGTTTCATTTATCCCTACAGTCAGTATAAGACCAGACCCATTGGGTCCATCTAGTACAACAACAAGGAAACGTTTCGAAATAAAAAATAGGGAAGCACCAACTCCACCAGCACTGAAGGAGGAAGAATCAGGGTCTATGACTATGTTGCCACCATATGTTCGACCAAGATAATCTACTGCACCAAAAATTAGAATTTTGAACATGCACGGTACCCACTAGTAGCACCAACTATGATGAAATGAGTTCAAGTGTCACATAACATTCTTCCAAACCTTAATAAACTAACCTTTGTTGATTACAACACATGGAAATGTCCAGATTTGGACATGAAGAACTACATGATTGTTATACAAGATACACCGGATGGCCCATAGCGCCTAGCTCCAATGGAATGGGTAAGAGGAATAGTCCAGGAAGGTTTATTGTCGTTGATGTATATGTCGCATCTCCGCCGAAGTAGAGAGGTGAATCCACGTGTCAAACAATTACTGGTATCATTCCATGGTGGTTGCCTATGGCTCAACAGAAAAATTAATGTGGATGTTGAGCTAATAGCAACAATTACATGACTACCACTTCCAGGCATGGACCCAACATCGTTTTTCAAAAAATACTATGACATTGTGTTGACAAACAAGATAAAATATAAGTATGATTTGTCTAGAGATACCAGAGGATTTTTAATAAGCTCCATCAATGACCAATTGTTCGGTTCACAACTAAGGTTTTAGCTACCAATTTGTTACGGAAGATGTAACTGAAACAATGTACCGTAGGTACAATTGAAGCAGCTGAACTCTGGGCAGACAGAGTTCAAATGAATTGGTCATATTATTTATTAAATGAGTTATTAGAATATGCATAAGAGTCACAAGAAAAAGGTCATTCCATTATTCATGGATGCTCATCTAGATTTCATTTGTCGCATGGTCACAACCAATGAACTACCAAGGGGTAGATATACCAGTGCAATGTTGAGGAGCTCGATACTAGAATATCTGGTTCGATAAAGATAAAAATGAGTGACAGAGAAACAAAAATGTGCAATTCTTTATGCATGGAGAGGCCCTGCACTATTTGGTGAAACAATAACAAAGACTCATGGATGAAACCGTTTTTCGAAATATTATTAAATTAATAATTTGGCCCCATCACATCTTGTTGCAATCGTAACAAGATCCACAACGCCAATCGTTGGTGACCCAATTATTGTTGTTTGAAGAAGAAGTTGAGGCCATTACCCAATATTGGCTAGAAGAATGGCAAGTTCATTTCATCGATGACCTATTATCTATCAAAGAAGACCTCTGATAGGACAATTCACCAACGCAGAAAGATGGAGTACAAGGAGGGGACCCACCACCACAAACACAAGATCTGCAAAATTATCCAAACCCTACCCATAATGATTCAAGTGCAACACAAACAGATCTGGTGGTGGGCGATAAAATGAAGCAGATTGAGCATCCCAACACAAAGCATAAGAAAAGGAAGGCTGACAAAGTAGTAGGAACTGTTGGCCTTGACAATAGCGACGTTACCCTGCTGACAGAAGTAATGAAAGAGGTCCCTATGCAGATCCTTCAGAAAGTATATGAGAGAAAAACAAAGATTATAAGAAGTATTACCACGGGGGCTTCACTTAGTGAACCTATCACATAACATGTGCAGTCATGTATATTAAAGAAAACCCTTAATTTCTGTAGAAATTGGTCCAAACTCAATTTGTTGAAACCCCCTAAAAATACATTAAACCTCCCCACCACCCCTTTTTATACCCTAATCCTTTTAAACCCCTCTAACCCCTCACCCTAAACCCCTCATCCCCCAATACCTGCAATATTTGGCCTGATTTTTAAGAAATTTAAAACCCACAATATAAACTAATGTGATAGGATATTGGTGAACAAGTTAGTCCACCGTGAGTATTACCGACTTACTCCAGACGCTTTGTACGACGATCAAAGAAGTACGGGATGAGATCGACTACAGACCACAAGTGACAGCGTCGCAAGACTTAGCGGGATTGTTAGAAGAGAAACTGGCTGAGGTGTCGATACCTATTCAACCAATAAAAACTCAACTGGTGGGATAAGCACTCGACCTGGGAATGACATAGTTGAATACCATGGCCATTTAATTGGGCCATGTCAACATAGATTTTTCCGAGATGTCGTTGTATGAGGTTTATGTAATACAGAATGTCGAAGTAGAGGAAATGAAGGTTATAGAAGGTGTTGATGCCTGGAAATTCACAGGCGGAAACAGTAAGGGATTCTCCCCAATCAACGTTCCCAACTAGCCCATTGATTGTTTGGAATAGGGAATCCGTCTGGCTACCGTAGGTCAAGAAACAAAACAAAGGCTTTACCAGTTGCGGCCCGGCCCACTAAGTTTTTGTATTTTGACTTTAAGAAATGAGATGCAAGTGCCTAACTAAATGCAGAGCGATCAAGATGCAGGGAGCGGTCACAATGTGATGTGCAGGTTCTTACCTCTCGTCTTATGCTCGCAAGCAACCCAATCATATACAATAAAACATAAACTAACTATCTAATCTATCCCTAGGGAGCAATGTTATCATTCTGTGTGAGCAATACATCTTGCACATGCATTATGAAAAATCACAGATAGCTGATATTCCCTTCAAGACACATGAACATTGACAGATATTTAAATAACCAGATAGCCAATCATTTTGTAACAACAAAAATTGCTCATAGTGGAAAATATCAAAAGAAAGGTACCGTAGAACATTCAACAAGAACATAGGTTTAGAAAATTAAACATTCTCACAGCAAATGAAACACCGCTGAAAACGAAATAGTTCCTCTTCAACATTTTTCATTTAGTCGCATTGATACATTCCAGTCTACTCTCTCCAACAGGTAAAAAATTGCAGTCTCCTTTGCAAAACGAAGTAGTTCCTCTTACAAGCAAACATTTACAAAATTTTCCAGGGGAAAAAGCCCTTGTGCCTTCCTACTTTCCAATATTTAAACTACAACTACTGAGTGCTTCGTTTTCCCCCCCAGACGTGTGGTCTTTCAGTTTCTCCAACGCTTCATATTCCGATCTTTTGTCAGTATGTGATCATGAAACCCTTGGTAACTGATCCGCTTCTGAGATCACGCCTTTACAGCTTCGGACTTCGTCCTCCATTCGCTTCGTTTCAGTCATACCTCCGCCAAACGGGTTAGCCTTTCTTCTCATCGTGGCAAATTGACCGGTCTTCTTGAAACTGCTTGCATTCAATTCATGAGCATGGTTCAAACAACAAATATTTCAATCAACCACCATTCTACAAGGAAATGGCCGAGCGTACCACATACGGGCCTGGAAAAATATACTATGGTCATCGGCGGGAAAATTCAAGTCGGCAGTCAGAAGCAAGTGAGCTCGGGAGCCAAGAGGATCTGCCAGCCGCAATGTCGGGTGAGACTTAAGTCGCATCCAAGCGAAACGTGGGCGGGATATGCCATAAATTGGACGTCGGACGGTTTTTTAGTTTCGGAAACCATAAGACTCTAGGAGCCGCAATGACAGAGGAAGAAAGTTAGAAGATACGCGGAGCGGCCGGGAAAACTTGGTCGGACGTAGGAAAACACTCAGATCAGGAGCGGAAGAGATCACCCAGCCGCAATGGCGGAGGAGGAGAGGCTACGGGCAAGCGCTCGAAGGCTAAAACAAATCGGGCGTCGGATGGGAATAGACTTCGGACGAAGAAAATATCTTGGAGCCGCAACGGCAGAGAGGCTGAGACTTTGCAGCTTCCGATCCAATAGCAAAAAGAGGCTTGATTATGGGAAAACTCAAGGATTTGAGCAGCGTTAACAACCAAAATCATTTTCTCCGCAAAGGCTGCCCTGAAGAACAAAATTTTACTCCTTCACGGCCAGAAATCCACGACTTAACTGAAATTTAACACGGCAATGAATAAATTTGCTGACATCCAATCTTTAAAGTAAAATGAAAAGAAGATATGCCCGAGAGACTCAAGCAATTTAACGATACAACTAGGCAAAAATATGAGGAGGCGCCCAGAATTTAAACAAGAATAAATTTGGGGAGGGCAGTTGCGGCAGCAACAACTGGCGATTTCCTGGTGAACCTAGATCTCTGGGTGATTATACTTTGAGCAACAGACTGTTTAACCATAATGCTTTTAATGAATTCTTCCAGCTATATGGATTCCTCGACCAACAGAAGTGTGTACCTTAATCATTGATGATAGTCCTTTTGGGGAAAGTGGAAACTAAAACCTTCAAGTCCAGATAACTCTGTTGGGGCCAGAGGATGAGTTTCATTATTACCTCTGTCTTCAGGTAGTTAACAGCGTGGACACCACAGGATCGCAGCAGATAGTAAACAGCAGTATTCATTTGTTCCTCGTTCCCAGGCCATTTTAACACTCTTGTGCTTTTGGACTTTTGTCGCTTTCATTTGAGTCTTTCTGTGCACCTTTCTTACTGAATTTTAATTCAGGATCCTTTATCCCATAGTGTCCTTTTGTGTGAGTGGTATATTTTAAGCTTCAGCTCACGAATGGAGAGGATATTTTGGCCTTAAGTACTTATGATTCAGCACTTGCTTTGATTTATGATGCTTTTATAGAAGTCTTGACTCTTTATTCTCCTTTTGGAATTATTCTCTTGGCATGGGATCATTTGCATTTAATACACTGTTCACCCTGCTTCTTTCCGTGGGTCCTTTATTGTTGCTCCTTTGACATTTCAAGTGTGATATGGACGGAGCCCTGACATAGTACTCCAGACTCCTTGGATCCGTTTTAATTCACAGGGGTTAAGCAGCACTTCAATGCATACAACATTTTATTCGAGAGACTGTTAGGATGAAAGAACTCTTTTAGCAACACACAGGCTGACACTCAACGTGTTTGCTATTCCCAAAAACCTTAATTTTCTCTAGAGAACCGCAAGTTCGTTCCCCTTATTGAAAATCAAAACTAAAATTAAATAAAATGACAGCATGACTCCAAAACAACTCTATAGCTTATTTATATACAAGGCAGAAAAAATCAAAGACACTCAAGAAAAGTAAGGCTTGAGAACCAAACCATTAACTGGCAAGTTCTCTTCCCATCCCTGTAAATCTTGAAGCTTATAAGTAGCAGGGCCAAGTTTGGCTACAATCTGAAAGGGACCTACCCATAACTGCTGGAATTTGGTATGCTTTCCTTTCTCATCATGGGGGTGGTCCCACTTAAGGACTAAGTCTCCTACTTCAAAGTCTTTTTTCCCAGCTTTATGCTTATCAAACCATCTTTTAACTGACTCTTGCTGTTGTTTAAAATGTTCTCTAGCCTTAGATCTGGCCTCTTCTGCTTTCAGGAGATTATATATTCTTATTTGTAGGACTTCATCCTTCGACCCCCTAGACTCTTGGGCTAGTATGGAAGCTGGTAGCATGAGATTGGGAGGCAGGATAGCTTCTTTACCGTACATAAGGGTATAGGGTGACACTCCTATTGTAGACTTGGGGGTGACTCTGTCAGCCCACAGGGCATTGGGTAAGGCTGAGTGCCAACTTCCCTGGTTCTCTATTACGGTCTTCTTCAGGATTCTAATGAGGTTTTTATTGGAGGATTCAGCCAGGCCATTCCCTTGCGGATAGTAGTTAGCAGAATAATGTAATTTTATCCCTTTATCATGAGTAAATGCAGTCAATTTTGATTGATGAAAAGTATTTAGCATTATCAAAAACTACTAAAATTGGAACTCCAAACCTGGTCATGATATGATCTTGTAGGAAACTGATGACTTCGTCCTCGTTGATCTTGCGCAATGGGATGGCTTCGACCCAGCGGGTGAAATAATCAATCGCAGTAAGAATGTATTTGTGCAACAGGGAAGAATTTGGTTTTATTTCCTCGATAATGTCCAACCCCCATTGTTCAAATGGTTCTATGATCATAACAGGATTTAGGGGTGTGGCTGCTTTGGGCTGTCTTCCACCACACCTTTGGTAAATATCACATTTCCCGACATGTGCATGTGCGTCCTTGAAGAGTATAGGCCAATAGTAACTGGCTCTAAGGATTTTGTGGGCTGTAGTGTCGCCAGAATAATGTCCCCCAGCCGAACCGTCATGTAATTCTGTCATCACTTTCTTTGCATCTTCCTTTTCTAAACACCTAAGGAGAACCCCGTCATAATTCTTCCTAAATAACACTCCTTCAACAAGATGATAAGAGGCTGATTTGAGGCGCAGAGCTCTTTTTTGTTTGGAATTCCAATGTTCTGGCAATATCCCTGACTGTAAGTAATGCACAAGGTCCCTATACCAGGACTCAGGAGCTGTAAACAGAGGGCATACATCCATTACATGCAATTCGGCTTCCTCTTCCCATGCTTGTTCTTTGTTGTTTCTACTTCCAGTCATCAATTTGCATAGCCCTTGACCTTTCACTATAGTAGCCGGTTTGAATTCAAGGTCGTATTCTTGAAGGGCTGTTACCCAGTTGCCCCTTCTTTCTCCCAACTCTTTCTGAATGAGAAGAGATCTTACCGCTGGGTAAGGGACTATTACCTTGGTCTGATTTTTTAATATATAAGGCCTGAAAAGCTTCACTGCCTTAAATACCACGTAAGCCTGCTTATCAATGGCTGGGTAGTTTAATTCAGCCCCTTGGAGCCCAGTGCTCATGAAAGAAATTGGGAATTCATCGCCCCCGTCCTCCTTTTGCGTAAGCACGGCTGCCAATGAATCATCGGATGCAAATGTCTACATAATGAAGTCTTTATCAAAGTCTGGACTTTTCAGGGAGGGCGCATGGGCAACATCAGTCTTGATTTTGTTGAAAGCAGTCTTTTCAGTTTCAGTCCACTTAAACTGTGCATTTTGCTTGACCATCTGCTATAGTGGCTTGACAGTCTGAGCAAAATCAGGCACAAACCTTCGTACTAAATTTATTGTCCCCATGAAAGATTGCATTCCTTTTTTATTATGGGGCATAGGAATTTGTTCAATGGCCTTGATTCTTTCTGGGTCTATAGATATATCTCTCTTTGAAACTATATGCCCCAGTAATTTTCCTTCGGTGACCGCGAATACGCACTTCTTAGGATTGAGAGAAATGCCATACTTTCCACAGCGCTCGAAAATTTGCTTTAGGTGGAACGCATGCTCCCCTCTTTTCTTCGAAAATATTGTGATATCATCAAGGTAGACCACCACACTTCGTCCTATCAGTCCACGGAAAGCTATGTCCATAGCTCTTTGAAATGTCGCGCCAGCATTAATCAGTCCAAAAGGCATTCTTCTATATGTGAAAGTTCCCCATTTAGTTTTGAACATTGTCTTCAATCTATCTTCCTCGGCCACTAACATTTGGTTGTAGCCAGAGAATCCGTCTAACAATGAAAACAATTCAGAACAAGAAACCATCTGTAGCAATTGCTCCATGGGAGGCACCGGATAGTTGTCTTTGTCTGAGGCGCGGTTTAAGTTTCTGAAGTCCACGCACAGTATGATTTCTCCCGACTTTTTCCTGACCGGCACCAAATTTGACACCCACTCTGAGTGCCGGACTTTAAAAATAATCCTAGCGTCCAGCAGTTTTTTCACCTCGCTTTGAATCAGTGGCTCCAACTTGGGGTGCATCTTTCTTAACGGCTGCTGATATGGCTTGACCCCTGCTTTAATAGGGATGATATGCTTGATAATGCTGGTGTCATAGGTCTTCAGATCTGCGTATGTCCAGGCAAAGACATCTTTGTACTGCTTGAACAAAATGACAAACCTATCCCTTTCGATAGGTGAACAGCATTTGTCGAGGTTCACAAATTTAGGATCCGTCTCAGTCCCCAAGTTTATCAGTTCGAATTGTAGGGTTGAGCTGTGCGTCTTTACATTAGCGGGTCTTCGGAATTTTTCATTCAAATCAAACATTTTCTCTAACGTTCTGACTCCTTTAGGGACGAAATTGTCAAATTTCATCTCGGCTTGGTGTTTTTCATCATCGACGATCGCTCCTTTGAATACATCCTCATTGGTCAAACATTCTATGATTTGCTGGTCATCATCGAACACCCTCAGATTGGTGATCATATTTGGTATGGAAGGCCTGAAAAGTAATTCAATAGAACATCTGTTATTAGTGGGTACCAGCCTGGCAGCTGATGTGGCCAAAAGATCAGCGGCCGTATTTTTCATTCTTGGGATTGAAATAATATTGAATGCATGAAAACATTTAAGCAAATCCCATACCTCGCTTTGGTAAGCTTTCAAATGGGGGGAAACACAATGTATTTGATTTCTTATTTGCTTTACAACTATTTCTGAATCCCCAAAACTTTTAAATTACTAACCTTTAGCTCAATCGCTTTCTTGAGTCCCTGCAGCAGTGCTTCATACTCAGCCATATTGTTAGTACACTCAAACTCTAATCTACAGGACAGGAAGTGTTTATTTTTTTGTGGATCAATGAGGACGCAGCTGGCCCCTGACCCTTCTAATGTTTTAGATCCATCAAAAAATAAAGTCCAAAAAACATTATCTACTGAAAAAGAATCTACTTCTACTACTAAATCTACTATTTTACAATCAAACTCATCAGCCTGCGAGAAACAAAGGAGTTCAGGCTGGGTGTCAGATGTGTCGCTGGCCTCTTCTATCTGATAGTTCCCTGGTTCCAGTTCAAGAAAGTAGTTTCCCAACACAGGTTCGAATGGTATATTCTTCTCATCCAGCTGGGTAACATTGTACTTCATGTGAGGCTCCCTCAAAACCTTAATTTGATTGGGGCTTCCTATGTACGACAACAACAGGTGTGACCAATATGAGGCGAAATATCCATTCAATTTAGCTGACCAATCTCTGCTCAGGACCAGGCCATAAGCGTCTGGTATATCAGCCACCACGATGTTGATAACTTGGCATACTTTGTCATTTGATGCCAGACGAATTAGAACGTCCTCCATTTCACCAATTACCTTAACGTCTGTCCTATCCAATCGCACCACCCTCCACGTGGTTGGCTTAAAATTCCCATTGATTTTCTTACATACTAATACAGGCATAACATTAATTGACGCCCCTGAGTCTACTAGACAATTGTGAACGTTATGATTAAAAATCTCAAATGTCATGAGGAAGGGTGGCTGTTTAGTTTTAGGCTTACCTCCAGTGCTAGCTTCTCCGATTTCTTCTTCGTCCAGAGGCTGAATGACAGCAGGTCGCTCCTCTTTTGATGTTTCCAATGCTTTCAACAGCTTTTCCTTTTGCTGAGGTACTTTGCACATTTCAAATAGCGGGACATTTTCCTTTATCTTTTTTAAGTCTTCAACAACGTCATATTCAAGCTGCTGTTTAATGGACAAAGATTTATCAGCACTCACCTTCTCTTCGTTTGGCTTGGGAAGTATTCTGTTCTGCTCAGGATTCTGATTGGTAATAGTGAATTCTGGAATCTTATCAGTCAAGGATTTATCTTGAAATTTCTTCTTGACGTTTCTTTGCAGCCTTCTGATCTTTGGGAGTAAAAGACTGTCATCACTAATTGTCCCTTGACTTCTGGTTGTCACGTTAGCCTCCCTGACATCTTTGTGTTTTTTAGTGATGTCTTCTTCTGCATCGAGTAGGGAGATCGAACTCCATAATGCCATAGTTTCTTCTTCCTGTTCTTTTGTAGAAGTAGAAGTAGCACTTTCTTTCCTATCATCATCATCTTCTTCTGTTAGTCTCGAATCCAACATCTGATTCATGACTAACGTCATTGAATTTATCCATTGGGGGCAGCTCTTTTCAAAGTGAGGCTGCTCATGAAAGGTGCAGAAATTTTCCATCCCTATCTCTGTCAGGTTCATAGACGCAGTATTATGAGGAGGAGGTTGGGACTGATTGTTTTCCTCCCTTTTCTTATAATCAGGCCCGTAGAACGTGTGTGTTTCTTTCTCTTTTTCCAAGTCTATGATCTTATTAGACAGCTTTTGCATCATTTTGGCCATACTTTCATAATCTGGTGCTTTCTCCTCTTTAGGCTTAGTGAACAATAAAGTTTTGCTTCTCTCTCCTGATTGTTCGGGGTAATCTTCAATACTCTCTCTTTCAGCCTCCACCACTTCTGCTTCTTCATAGGTTTCTGTCAGAGTAGGCTTGGCCCTACCTTTCGCAAACATGGCCAGATCAGGACCCAGAGCTGAAGTATAGTACTCAATTAGTACTTTGTCTGAAGGCTTGTCTGTTTCAGAAAAGTTCTTAAGATATGCTGCAAACCTTTGTGTGAAGCTGTGAACTTTTTCTTTTTTTTTCTTTCTTTAATGCACACAGTCCTTTCATGAGGGTAGCGTGAGTCTTTTGGACCGCATACTTGCTCCTAAACATTCTTTCGAAGGTATCCCAGTTTGGGATAGAGTTGGCAGGTAAACCAAAATACCATGAGGCCGCAGCTCCTTTGAGGGTATGCGGGAATAGTCTACACACCACATCTTCGTGTTCTCCAGCCCTCAGACCTTCTATTGCCAAGTAGAAACTCTGCAGATGATCATCCACTAGGATCTTCTCATTGGGGTCAAATTTAGGCAGTAACTTCTCAAAGGCTTGAGGTAGGTCATGCAAAGGCGGGGTCAGATTTAGAGGTGACCTGGATTTCCAAGCTGGCGGTGGATTTGGTGGATTAGGTGGAGGTTGATTTGCGTTAACGCCGGCCATGAGTTGAGGTGGAGTGTGAGGAGGTGAACCAACAGGGGTGTGAACAGGAGAGCTGTAAGGGGTGTCTAGGCCTACTTGGTTCAAAGGCAATTCAACTTCCTGTAAGGCGGTTTCCACAAGTTCTTCCCAGTCTCCAACCAACAGTGAATCTTCTACTAAAGGACGGTCTTTCTTCTTGTACTCTCTTCTAGGCAATTCGTGGATAATCGGCAACCCTCCAATCTTCTTTACGTAAGCACGGGTATGTCTTCTTAGGTCATTAACAATTTCGTTGCGGACGGGATATAGATACTCCCTTTCTTCTTCTTCCGGAATTGGATTGCGTGGTCCGCTACTTTCAGAACTATAACTAGTGGAATAATCTCGGGAAAACAGGTTTCCTCGGCCAGCCATACACTGGCGGCCCTCCTTCTAGTGCCAAAACTGTTGATGCCTGGAAATTCGCAGGCGGCAACAATAAGGGATTCTCCCCAATCAACGTTCCCAACTAGCCCGTTGACTGTTTGGAATAGGGAATCCATCCGGCTACCGTAGGTCAAGAAACAAAACAAAGGCTTTACCGGTTGCGGCCCAGCCCACCGAGTTTTTGTATTTTGACTTTAAGAAATGAGATGCAAGTGCCTAACTAAATGCAGAGCGATCAAGATGCAGGGAGCGGTCACAATGTGATGCGCAGGTTATTACCTCTCATCTTATGCTCGCAAGCAACCCAATCATATACAATAAAACATAAACTAACTATCTAATCTATCCCTAGGGAGCAATGTTATCATTCTGGGTGAGCAATACATCTTGCACATGCATTATGAAAAATCACAGATAGCTAATATTCCCTTCAAGACACATGAACACTGACAGATATTTAAATAACCAGATAGCCGATCATTTTGTAACAACAAAAATTGCTCACAATGGAAAATATCAAAAGAAAGGTACCGTAGAACATTCAACAAGAACATAGGTTCAGAAAATTAAACATTCTCACAGCAAATGAAACAACGCTGAAAACGAAATAGTTCCTCTTCAACATTTTTCATTTAGTCGCATTGATACATTCCAGTCTACTCTCTCCAACAGGTAAAAAATTGCAGTCTCCTTTGCAAAACGAAGTAGTTCCTCTTACAAGCAAACATTTACAAAATTTTCTAGGGGAAAAAGCCCCTGTGCCTTCCTACTTTCCAATATTTAAACTACAACTACTGAGTGCTTCGTTTTCCCCCCCAGATGCGTGGTCTTTCAGTTTCTCCAACGCTTCATATTCCGATCTTTTGTCAGTATGTGATCATGAAACCCTTGGTAACTGATCCGCTTCTGAGATCACGCCTTTACAGCTCTGGACTTCGTCCTCCATTCGCCTCGTTTCAGTCATACCTCCACCAAATGGGTTAGCCTTTCTTCTCATCGTGGCAAATTGACCGGTCTTCTTGAAACTTCCTGCATTCAATTCATGAGCATGGTTCAAAAAACAAATATTTCAATCGACCACCATTCTATAAGGAAATGGCCGAGCGTACCACATACGGGCCTGGAAAAATATACTATGGTCACCGGCGGGAAAATTCAAGTTGGCAGTCAGAAGCAAGTGAGCTCGAGAGCCAGGAGGATCTACCAGCTGCAACGTCGGGTGAGACTTAAGTCGCAGCCAAGCGAAACGCGGGCGGGATATGCCATAAATCGGACGTCGGACGGTTTTTTAGTTTCAGAAACCAAAAGACTCTAGGAGCCGCAACGGCGGAGGAAGAAAGTTAGAGGATACGCGGAGCGACTGGGAAAACTTGGTCGGACGTAGGAAAACACTCAGATAGGGAGCGAAAGAGATCACCCAGCCGCAACGGCGGAGGAGGAGAGGCTACGGGCAAGCGCTCGAAGGCTAAAACAAATCGGGCGTCGGATGGGAATAGACTTCAGACGAAGAAAAGATCTTGGAGCCGCAACGGCGGAGAGGATGAGACTTTGTAGCTTCCGATCCAATAGCAAAAAGAGGCCTGATTATGGGAAAACTCAAGGATTTGAGCAGCGTTAACAACCAAAGTCGTTTTCTCCGCAAAGGCTTGAAGAACAAAATTTTACTCCTTCACGGCCAAAAATCCACGACTTAATTGAAATTTAAAACGGCAATGAATAAATCTGCTGGCATCCAATCTTTAAAGTAAAACGAAAAGAAGATATGCCCGAGAGACTCAATCAATTTAACGATACAACCAGGCAAAAAGATGAGGAGGGGCCCAGAATTTAAACAAGAATAAATTTGGGGAGGGCAGTTGCGGCAGCAACAGAAGGCACATTGATCAACCAAGTGAGCAAATCGAATAAAACTATTAGTAATATGAAGAAAACAATAAAAGAAATTGAGCAAAAAGCCAAAACCTAGGAGGAGGACACGAACAGGCTCACCAATGCTGTAACACTTGCTTGTAGTAACTTTATAGATGAAGGAATAACAGATTAAATGTTTGCAGAAGCTAAGGTCATTCGACTTGGATAAATCGCATAGGTCCTTCACAAAAAGGTCGCAGATTTAGAAGTGTAGGTGAGACTCAATACACCCCCATAGGTGCTGGAAGAAAAAAGGATGACAGCAGCAGAAGCTGTGAAAAAAATAGAAGAGGAAAAGGAACTATGTTCCAAGGAAGTCAAACAAGTTTCTCAGACATGGGAAGCATTGATCGATGATGCAGAGTTAGAAAAAATCGTAGAGCAGTTTCCCATTGCTAAGACAAAGGTGAATCAGATGAAGAATGAGATGAACAAATTTCCTTGAGCCGAGAAATTGGCTAAGGCCGCTGACATGAAAAAGCTACAATAACAAGATGCAGTGATGCGAACTCAAGTGACAGCAAAGGACAGAAAAAGTCACGAATTGCAGGCCGAAGCATAAAGAATTACATGCATTATTTAACCTTTACATCAAAATGTGTGACAAGCAGCAGAGTCCGCATGACTTACAATGTCGAAACACATCAGTTCTGACCTTATGGAAAATTTACAGAAGACAAAAGAAGAGGTGTGACTAATAACTCAACAGATAGTGAAAATTTTCCAAGATGTTCAAAGTAAATTCATCACGACTGAAGGATCGGATTAGCATGGATCAAGACAAGCCACACGTGAGTGTTAGGGGATTTTTGGCCCTAGGAAAATATAGGCAGAATTCAACCAAAATTCTGCTAAAAAATATGAAGAGTCTGGTCGTGCGAGAAAGGAAGTTGCGACAGATAAGAGACACGATAAAAGAAGTAGCAGTAGAAGGGAATCTACGCCAGAAGAAGTCACGAGAAAATAAGTCCACGACAAAAGGGAAGATGTGATGAGATGAATCATGATGGAAGGAACCATGATAAAATAAGGCATGCAACGGTTGAAAATCACAACTCAGGATATCATGGGTAATAAGTTAGTTAGGATAGCATATGTTTTAGGGAATAAAGCATCTTTGTATTTTGGGTCGATAATGCTTATTGAAAATTGTAACTAAAATGAATGGGAATAGGAATGACAACCAGTCGACTAACATAATGAAGTCGACTGACTACGACGTGTAAGATTTTATAAAATGAGGAACCCAAGCTGTGTTTGGGTTGGTTAGTTGGTTTTTCGTAGTTAGTCTGGTTATCTGTTTTCTATTGGTAGAGTTGTAGAGAAGAGTGAGTCGATCCAGGCTGTGTGTAGATCGATAGTAGAGTGAAGGAGAGAAAAAATTCAGAGACCTGAGACTAGAGAGCATGAAAGTAGAGAGAAGTCTATATAGATTGTAAAAGAAGATATAAAACATAGTTTGCAAGCTAAGTGCGTAGATGAAAGGTGCCATATATTTCTCATGTCAAATGAAGAGGGCCTTTGTGGTTTTTCCCGAGTGGGTTCCCACGTTAAATGGTGCCCATGTGTATATTTGATAAATGTGCTTATGTCGAATGAATGCATGTTGTGAATGAATGTATGTATATTTTCTTATGAATGAGTCTTTATATGCATCTGTCGCACTGTTGTTAGTTGGAACCACTAATAAGGAAGTATATTAACTAATATAATATCGGACAATGGGCAGATAGAGTCATATCTTGAATATATGCAATAAGAGAAGTAATATAACCACTAGCTTTGGTCAAGCAAGATAGTAAGGTGCCAAGGAAGAAGAAATCCCTACACAACTGCAAAAACTCGGTTCTGGCAATTACCCATAAGAGATATCTTGGGTGAGACTACATCTGCGTCGCAGGTGATGCCGATTGAGCCCTTCTTTGTCAAACCAATATCTTGAGCTTTGTTGGCGAACAAACTAGGGACTGAACTGGAGTTGAAGGAAGAAACACCAACAATAATCGAAGTGTATTTATTTTGTTGTAATTACATTGATTTGCAGTAAGTAGAATTTATAGTGTGAAATCAAGTATTTCTTTTTCTATTTTATCTCCAAAGGACCTGATCTCCGCCCAATAGAAATGCAAAGGAAGTCATAACTCATTGTTATTCGCACAAGTTTGCATGATTAATCCACACTTTTAAACGAAACGAAACGTACAAAAGAATGAAATTATCCAAGATATGTGAACATGTTTTATAAATTTGATTATATTACTCACATCAATATTTTTAACAAGTTTATACATTTAATTATTATTACTAACATGTACATAAGTAGTGAGATTTAATTATTATCATTTAAATGATTAGTGATATCTTCAATAGGATCAAATATGAAACATTTATCATATTTCCATGTGAAATATCACTATCATAATAATTATTTACTTTGATATAAATATTTTACTTTATAACTAAAATATATATATATATATATATATATATATAAGATTTTTAGATTTCAAAATTAGTATTGTTCAAAGAAAATGGATTTATAGGTGAGGAGTAAGGAATTTGTCACTATTAGACAAAAAGTATACTATAACATAAATCACAACCTAAAATTAGATTTAAAATATTATTAATCTTAATTTTTATTTTATTTTATTTTGTCACTTAAACATTGAGGAAGGCGCACACATATAGAGCCTCAGCATGATTTTTCCTAGTAATGTTTCTTGAAATTTTTTGAATTAGTTTTTATTTTTTATGTGATTAAATTTTATGTTTTTCTTCAATAATTCATTAGCTAAATGCACAATAAACTACACAACACATTTTTTGAAAAAGAAAAACATTTTTTTATTAAAATACTTTTAAATCTTCTTCAATTAAAAAAATTTAAGATAAAACAACACTGTAATAATTCAAGATACGAAGATAGAGGATGCCAAAGTTTCCCTTTCAAATGCATTGGATTTCCATATTGCATATTCAAGATCCGAAGACGAACGATGACAAAATTTCCCTTTCATATGCATTGGATTTCCATATTGCAAAGTCGAGATGTTGATATGGCTATACTTATACTTAAGGGTTCCAAGGAACAAAATGAGAAGGTGCAATGCTCGTTGGTAGAATAAACTAACGAGCATTGCACCAAGAAGTTTTCTTGGAGCGAAGGATTATCTTGGAAGGATTTCTTGGAGCAGGGCTAAGTTTAATGAGGTTTCTTGGCGCGGCGAAGGTGTATTAATGGTGAATTAGTGATGAAAATCAGCCGTTGATTTGACTATCCTTGATCCAGGTGTCTACTGTGTATATCTGTACGCACGATGTTATGATTATAAGCTCTTTATTGTACTGACGATGATTTAAATCATTGAACGTTTTTATCTGCCACGTTCTACTATGTAATAAATGCATGGTAATATGTTTGGATGCGAGTTTAGTGTTTTGGTTTATGTTTCATTTGTTGGGATGCGGGAGGCTGTGAACCATTTCACAGTCGGAGTATACTGATGATCGGCATCTGCACTTTCGCGGTTATGGGCCTCGAGCTTCTTTAGCTCCGCATTCTGGTGACGGATGCATGGCTCCAGGCTTTCGCGAATTTGAAGCTCTGGTGACGGATGCATAAGCTCTCTCTGGTTGTCTTTATAGCGTGAGGTACAGGAACAGAACGTCCCGATACACACAGGTGGTATTATTTGCGTTTTTCGCTGGTGCTCTTGTGGTGATGGACTAGGCAATTGGTGGGTCTTCGTGCTTATGCACTGATGGTTGAGGGTGCTTTCGATAGGGTTCATAGAAGACTGATGGCTATGTGCCTGAGATAGTTCATGGTTGGCGTTGGTTTGATTTCTTGATAGTCTTTCTTGGTCGTGATTTGGCCATCTATCTGGTGACCTCATTGACTATATTGCTTGTGCTACCCGTGAAGGCCGTAGCTCTGTGCTATTCGTGAAGGCCGTAGCTATTTGTGGCTGAAGCAGGCATATCAGGTGTAGGATGCTGTAACTAGCGTAGCAGATATTGGCAGTCTCGACTTCAGCATTCGGGGGGTCTGCTTATCTACATTGTGGTATCCAAGCATATCCAGGTAGGCTCGGTTCCATCGTATGCTATTGCATGGTTTATCCTGTTAGTGAGCTATTTTCTTGTTTTTGGGAATTGGGTTATAAGTTTGATTCCGGTTTTGGCTTACTCTGGTGGTTCATGGTCTGCACATGGCTTGTTTGTCAGAGGTGCATGCTGGTTTTCTATTACAGTAAGTTGCTGTGTAAAACCCTTGCATGAGTGATTGTATGGGTCTTATGGGTTATCGGGTGATGGGTTAATATTTGAATCTATGTGGTTTGGCATGGTTCTCTTTATGATGCTCCTTCAGGGGTCTTTGAGGGGCATAATTGATTACTGGTCTTCTGATGGTTGAGTTATGTGACAGTGGAATGTATAGGAGCTATTGGTGCATTTACTTTTTCTTCAGGTTTATTCTTGGATGTTTAGCTGGCCCTTCTGTTTTGGCTGTCTGTGCTTCTTGTTGACAGTTGGTTTTAATGTCGTGATTTGGTAAAGGCTGGTGTTCTCATTCTTATCTGTGATATTGGCCAGTTTTGGGTTATCATGATTCTTGAACTGGGTTGGGGGACCTGACCATTCGTATTCACTATGTCGCTTCGTGCGATGAAGACTCTGGCACGTACTCCGCCAGGGTGCATGCAATGTGTCAAGCAGGTGTCGGGTGTGGTGAACAGGGTTTCTGAATCCTATTTGCCTTCTCTGTGTTATCTAGGAGACTTGAAGTCCGATTTGGGTTTGGATTCTTTAGTTAATCCTGTAACTGATAGGTTAAAACTTTCAGTAGATTGTTTGGATTTGAATGGATGTACCAAGTCATATTCTGCATTGCATCAGTTGAGTCCTTTACCTGTTTACCCTTCTACTCCAGTGGGACATATGACATGTTCCAGGCAGGGTTCTGGTAAGGAATCTCATCTATCTATGATATATTCTCCTTCGTGGGATGATTGTATGGAGAATGGGTGTCAGGTTTCCTTGAGTATGGTTGGGGGTTTTAAGAGAGAAGGATTTATTAATCCATCCGCTCTTTCTAATGCGGTTAATACAGTGAAATTGGTATCATCGGTCTCTGATTCTGTTGATTTGTTGGTCGAAGGGCATGTCGATTGTGGGAGCGGTCTTCCTGTTGACTTATCAGACCCAGTGGGGTTATCACCTTTGATTTCTGATGTGGCTGATACTGGTTCTGTTCCATATCAGGTAGATGTACTTTCTGACCCGAAAACCAATCCATTGGAAATGCCAGTTATTGGACAAGGCCATGTGGGAAATGGGAGTAGTTTATTATCTGGGAACTTACTATCCTCTCTGAGACTGGGGTCCCATACGGACTCACTGGTTAATCTGAAGAATGATCTTCAGCGTGCCAATGTTTGCTATCCTTTAGGATCATCTAATCTAGTCGAACCTAGAGCATGTTCATTGGTAAGTCCTACGGCAGGTGGAATGGATCAAGGTGAAGGACTAAATCCAGATATGGGACATATCTCTAAGCCAGATTTTATTCAGGGTTCTATTAGATCGTCGGCTTCTGATTCTGATCTAGTGCTTGATTCTCTTTCTTTTAGAAAGGGGTCTCCTAAGGCCAATAAGAGGCAACCAAAACCTATCAAGAAGATCAGCCCTGTCTTGATGACATTGGGGGAAGACATCCATCTAAATGATATTGTTCTTACCAATGCTCTGACTTTGGTTGGGAGGTTTGGAAGGCGAAATTTCAATACTGATTCTCTGCGTAGGTGGGCTGTTAGGGCTTGGTATGAAAGCATCAGTAATTGCCCTGAGATTTTCATGCTACCAAGGGGATGGATAGCCTTTAAATTCTCTTCTGGGGCTGATGCTGACAAGATTCTGGCAGGAGTTTGGAGATGGGATAAAGATGGACTTCTCCTTAAACGTTGGTCTCCTCTATTTGATCCGAGGAAGGAAAGATATGATAAAGTTCCTATCTGGGTTAAACTTCCAAACTTACCATTTGAATTTTGGTCCTCTGATTTCTTCAAACTTGTTGGTAATACCTTGGGAACCCATTTGGAAACTGATTTCACTTATTTGACTTCTGGGGTTTGTTGCATAGGCCGGGTTCTGGTCCTGTTAGACTATCATCTGGGCTTACCTGCTGAATTGGTTATTAATAAGGGTAATAATGACTTTCATCAGCCTTTGGATTACTTGGGTATTCCTTTCAGGTGCTATCGTTGTCATGGGCTTGGACATTTGGCAAATATGTGTCCTCTATCATTTAAAAAATTTCCCAAAGTTTGGAAAGTAAAAAATGAAAGGAATCAGCTCATTTCTAAGGCCGGTCCACCAGTTTCTGTAAATTTGGCTGTGCCTGTCTCTTCTGAGTCTGAATCATTAGACATTCTTAAAGAAGGTATACAGTCTGCCTCTAAGAGTGGACCATCTGTTAAAAAATTTCTGGATGTACACTCTGGCTCCATTGAGCCTGTCTCATTAGCCATCCCTGACTCTTTAGCCAATCTTACTTCATTTAGCATTTTCAATTCATTGGATTCTTCAGGCAACTTCCAAAATCTATCCTCGTCTACTTCTATCTCCTCCCTAAAAGACCTCGGGTTTGTATCTCCTTGCAAGGCTTCTCCTGTTGCTAACAAGGGCTATTTTCTTCGTTCCTGCTCGAAATCAGTTCAGGAGTCATTGCGATCTATTAAGGATAAACCTGGGTATCCGTCAGTAGATAAGGTTCAGATTGGGGATGTTAATGATTTACAAAATATGACAAGTTGTGTTGGGGCGCTTAGAGCATCAGCCCATATCAAGGTATCTTTATGATCCTTATGACCTTAAATGTTAGGGGTTTGGCTAGTCTTCCCAAGAAACTAGCAGTCATTAGACTTATTGAACAGAATTCAGCTGATGTTATTTTTTTACAAGAAATGATGATTGAGGGGTATGCCCTGGTTCAGGAATTGGAACTTTTGGTTCATGGTTGGCAGTTCATTTCGGTGGATGCCATGGGCAGATCAGGAGGACTTATTTTGGGATGGAAGTCAAGTAACTTTCTATTTCAAAATGCATGGGCAATGAAAGCAGGTTTATGTGCTGTTTTATTTTCATATGACCTACAAAAGGAAATTTCCTTTGTTAATCTATATGCGCCCTATCTGGACAGGGAATTTTTTTGGTCTAATTTGGTCAAGATGGAAGTTTTCATGTCACCCTTTTTAGTTTTTGGAGGCGATCTTAATTTTTCCTTGGGTCTCTCAGAAATTT
>LPNX010224968.1:582449-631208 GCA_001517045.1 Pseudotsuga menziesii
CTTTTTTTCACAAATATGCTGCTCATAGGAAATGCCGCAATTCTATTTGGAAACTTCATGATGATTCTGGAAATTTTGTGGAAGGATCTGAGGCTATAGCTGAGGCTGGGATTCAGCATTTTGAAAGCCTTTTCAAAGAAGAAGTTGATCTCCATCTTCCAGAGATTGTCCAAAGTGCTGGCTATTTCCCATCTTCTGTTACAGAGGATGAAAATGATGAGCTCATGCAGGCTATAACTATTAAAGATATCAAGCATGTTTTATCCATAAGCAAAAATGATAAGAGTCCTGGTCCCGATGGTATTCCTGTTGAGGTGTATAGATGCTTGTTTGAGGTGTTGGGTGAGGATATTTTAAGAGTTATTGAAGAGTCTCGGATTAGTGGCAAAATTCCAGGTGTTTTTAATTCTACCTTTCTTGCCCTTATTCCTAAGGTCGATAGTCCTTCATCTTTTGAGGACTTTAGACCTATATCATTATGTAATTTTGTCTACAAAATTATTGGCAAGATTATCTCAATTAGAATCAGAAAGGTTCTGGGTAGATGTATATCTGGGGAACAATTCGGGTTTTTACCAGGTAGGCAGATTCATGATGCTGTTGGTGTCATTCAGGAAGGTATGCATACTATGCATATAAAATCCTTAAAAGCTGTCATGATTAAGATCGATCTTTCTAAAGCTTATGATCGAGTCAGCTGGACATATCTCCGGGTTATTCTTGCTAAACTTGGATTCGCAGGAAACTTTATTGCATGGGTTATGAGCAGTCTATCCTCTGTTTCTTTTTCTGTACTTATCAATGGTGTTGCCACTAATTTTTTCAAATCTGGTAGGGGACTCAGACAAGGGTGTCCTTTGGCACCTCTACTGTTTCTTATAGTGGTAGAGGGTCTTGGGAGGGCTATCCTTCATGCCAAACAATGTGAGACTTATCACGGTTTACCTTTTGGCAATGATATAGTTTTAACTCATGTTTTATTTGTGGATGATATTGTCATGGTAAATGATGGTTCTGATCAATCTCTTTCCACTCTTTATGAAATATTACTGCTTTTCTGTAAGGCATCTGGGATGCAAATTAATGATAATAAATCCTCCCTTTATTATTCCTGTATGGAAGAATCTGAAGTAATTACTTTACAGAATATATTCAGTTTTCCTGTTGACAGAATTGCAAAGGGCATGAAGTATCTCAGGTTTCACCTTAAACCCTGTAGATATCTTATTAAGGATTGGGATTGGTTGATTATTAAAGTTGAAAAGAGGATACAGAATTGGAGTTTTCGTTGGCTATCCAAAGGTGGAAAGTTGACTCTGATAAAAGCTGTTTTAGAGGCCTTACCAGTTTATTGGATGCATTTTTGGGTTCCTATGGGTGTCATAGACAAAATCAGAAAGCTATGTTTTGCTTTTTTCTGGGCTGGTAAACATAATTCTGCTGGTTCTCCTTGGATTTCTTGGAAGATACTTGCTATGCCTAAATCTATGGGTGGTTGGGGTCTAAAGGTTCCGGTTTTATTTGCTAAGGAACTTTCAGCAAAAAATGTCTGGAATATCATTCAGTGTTCGGGTCTATGGGTTAAGATTGCATATCAAAAATACATTTACCCATTGAATATTCTGGAGTGGATTAGATCTATTTCTAAAAAGAAAAAGAATATCTCTATTTGTTGGAAAGCTGTTCTCTGGGCATTCGACCTTATAGGTAATTCCCTTGTCTGGAAGATTGGCGCTGGAAGGGATGTTCGTATAGGTTTAGATCCGTGGTCTGGTTGTAAATGGAGACATTCTCTTCCAGCTCCTATGATAGAAAGATTACATTTGGCTGGTATACACTTCATTTCTGATATTGCTATTCCTTGTATATCTGGTTTGATGTCTCAAACTTGGCTATCTGCAGACTCTATTGGATTTACTGATCCACTTGAGATTGGTGCTTGGAATGGTTATATAGCCATTCTTAAGTCTAGTCATATTAGACTCTCTCCCGTTGATGACTGTCTTATATGGAATATCTCTAAATCTGGCAAATACTCTCCTAAAGATGGTTATGCTGAGCTTTTGAACAGAGAAGTGGATTTGATTTGGTGGTGGAAGGTCCTTTGGAAGATGAAATGCCCACTTAAAACTAAAATTCTTAGTTGGTTTCTACTCTCTGGTAAAGCATTGACATGGGATGTTTTATGTTCTAGAGGCAGAGAAGGCCCTGGTAGGTGCTTTTTATGCAAGCTGAGCGGCGAATCCAATTATCACATTGCTGTAGAATGCCCTTTTACTCAATCAGTTTGGTCAATTATTGAGATTCATCTGAAACTTAATAATATATGGCATGGGATTCCTTGTCTGTCTGTTTTAAAAACTGGTGTTGTAGTCCAGATGTGGTTTCTTTCAAATCTTTACCTATTATTGTACTTTGGTTTATCTGGAATGCAAGAAATAGGTTATGTTTTGAGGATCTTGTTACTACTCCTACTCAAGTATCAAGTTCCAGTTTAGGTATGATAAAGAACTTTCCACAGATTTCTCCTGTGGTGTCTATTAGATCTATTTTTGTGGAATCCATTGATCAATCGTTTGCATGGGGATACTTTGATGGGTCTGCAGCTGGGGACCCATTAATTTGTGGGGCTGGTGGTATAATTTTCATATCTAATACCCATTCTGTTTCATTCAAAGCAGGATTAGGCCTGGGAACTAATAATTATGCAGAAATTTGTGCACTTAAGCTTCTGCTTAAGCTGACTAGGCAGTATAACTTGGATAAAATTCAAGTTTTTGGGGACTCTCAGTTAATCATAAACTGGGCAACATGTAAATATCAGCTTCTAAATACTGAATTAGCCATAATTCTTCAAGATGTTCATTGTTTAGCTGACAGTCTGGATTATGTGTCCTTCAAACACATATATAGGGAAAGAAATTTCAAAGCAGATAGTTTGGCCAAAGCGGGTGGCAGCATTGTCGAGGGATCTTGGATTATAGGTGAACAGAGAGGTTCTTCATTGGTGGAAACTTTTCAGGTTTTTTAAACAGGTTATGTGAGCATGTATTTCTTGGCTTTATGATTTACATGCTGGATTGGAGGCTATATGCTTGGGCTTAGCTGGTTTTTCTTTGATGGATTTATTTTGAACTATGATTATGGATGATGGATAACTTGCTGATTTATGATGGATCTCATGATGGACTATGATGGATACTATGGATATATGATGCTACAGCTGATTTTATGTTTCATAGGTGATTATACGCATATTTCCGAGAGCATGACCTGTGGGCTGTATATGACTCTTTTTATTTGCTGATTTGGATCTCAGTGGATGGCTTGGATGCCAAATTATTGATGCTGTGTCTTTTTCCAGCACACTACAAAAACTACCAATACATTACAAAAATGCCTACAGAGTCTATTAGCCAGCTAGTGATGCTCTGGGTTACAATGCATATGATCACCATCTATATTTTCTCACATATCTGACCTGATTTATCAGGAATGATGAAAAAAGTCTGCAAAGATCAGACTTGATGATTGATGAACTGTGATGCTTTTTATGAGGTATTTTTTTATGATTGTTATAAACAACTTTAAACAGTTGGTAATCTATATGATCTGTTTAGATATTGTGTACTCCTTTTGAGGCAAATATCGATGTAATGACAACTTTTAGTTGGCTTATTTTGTACAATGGACCTATTGGACCATCTACTGAAAGTGAATAATATATTTACGAATTTTTTCCTTGGAAAAAAAAGAATAAACTATACATTGACTATGAAAATATTTAAAAAAAATTATTTTTTATTTTTTATTTTTTGTTAGGCATACATTTTTAAAATGATATTTTTATTTTAAGACCAAATTTTTAAGTGTTAAATTTTAAAATGTGTATGTATTAATATAAAAACACCTATGTAGCACGGAAACCGCTCTCGACTTTTAGGAAACTCATTTGTTTATAAAGTTTCGACGTTCTTGGGAACTTGTAGGAAACTTTCTCAATCCAGCAAAATCGTTTTGGATTGTTGGGAACTTATTGGGAACTTTCACCCTCTAAAATCCCGAACTTGGGGACTTTTTTTGCGCCTTTCCTTCACCAAGAATTTCCATGCATTTATGATGGCCATGTTGACTCAGAATTTTTTCTCTAGAAAACTAAGTTGCAATAAAAGTATTTTTGGTGCTACCTTGTCGAGTTGGTTGGTGCAGTGATCTATGTCTACAGCTACTGCTAGAGTAGTATTCGCTCATCACTACAATAATTTGCAGTTATTGTTGATTTCAATAATAAATGTAAAACTATATAATTTGCACTTATTTTTATTAAGTCATCTGGTTTGTGTTAATGTTTATTTTCTTCTCTTCTCATCTTTTTTTTAATATTTTATTTTTAAATTTTTTATAATTCTTTAATATATATTATTGACGTTCACAACCTGCTGTTTCCTGCAAATTTGGGAGAAACTTCTAGCTCGATATCTAATACTCTTACCCACATTCCCTACTTTACGGCCTTCGTGAAACTTCTGCAACATTGAAAAACACTTTTGATTCATTGGAAAAAATATTTCATGTTTTATTTATTTTGTTAAGCTTAATTAATTGTGTTAAAATAAATCATTTTTTATATAAAAATATAATGTTAAATTTCTAATAATAATTAATAGATTTGGTCAATTTTTGCTAGCTCACTAGGTTAATGTGTGGGTTTCATTTGCAAGGCGACCCCAGTTCAATACCTTTAGGCATGACTTAGTTGGGAGGATACCAAAAAATCCAGCTCTTTGACGTGATTGAAATAAAACGAGCCAGTGATAGACATTTCTATAAAAAAAAACAATTAAACAAAGTTAAAAGAGTAAAGAGTGAAAATAAAAGGTTTTTGAAGTATGGATTGATAACTTTAATTTGGTATATTCATGATATAATATCTAATGTAATACATGAAACATTTAGAGGATAAAAACCTATTTTGACTATTTTGGTATACATGAAACATTTAGAGGATAAAAACCTATTTTGACTATTTTGGTATCATTATTGTTCATTTTTAATTTGCTCTTTATTTTTTTGGTTAAAGTTTGTTTATGACTTGCACCACTAGCTTTCACCTTGGGGTATCTAGCTTTCAAGTGGGGGTATCTAAGTCATCAAAATCATTAGAGGATGCCACCAAAATAAGTCTTTTCTCTTCACTACCTTACAAAGTATGACTTGCACGACTAGCTTTCACCTTGGGGTATCTAGCTTTCACGTGGGGGTATCTAAGTCATCAAAATCATTAGAGGATGCCACCAAAATAAGTCTTTTCTCTTCACTACCTTACAAAGTCCATAAAATTTGACTAATCTACCTAATTATTATGATTTTTTTCAATTTTATTTAAAATAATATATTAGATTAACCATATCACACAATAATTATACAAATTGAAGTGATGAAGTCTTTACATTATTTTAATTCACATAAACAAACATTTACATTCTTTAAATCATTATCACATTCTCAACGGAATAATTTTCCATCAAAATGATAAAGTGCCACTTCTTAATTGAGTAACTTAATCCAACATTCATACCTTATTTGACTATCACCTTCTAAAACTCATAAATTACATAAATTACATTTAATATATATGTATTAGTGCATTCTTCTCATTATTAATCAACTAAATAACTTTCCACCCAGTCTTTCTTTTAATTGAGTAACTTCAACAAACACTTTCATACCTTATTTGACTATCACCTTCCAAGACTCATTGATTATATTAGAATTTACATAACACAAATTATACTTAATATATAATACATTACTTTTTTAATATATCATTTTTTAATTGTATTCATTTGCATCATCTAATTGTATTCATTTGCATCATTTTTTAATTGTATTCATTTGCATGAGTGGGCCTAATGATTGAGAGCATGTGTTTCTTATTAAAAAGTCACAGGTTCAAATCCAGAAAAGATAATATATGTACACCTCTATAGACTTTAACAGTTAAATCTTGGTTACACAAAAAAATTAATCAATTCACATAAACTAATTAAATACTTTAATTATATATTTATATTCCGTAATTAATTGAATTTTTCCACACCTATCTTTACGGATCAACCTAACGATTTTCCTAATTTTTGAAAGGATTACAGCACCGACTCTGGCGACCATTATCATTTGTTTTTTTCATTGATTATTTTTGTAATTTCAACAAGCTTTTAATAAAGTTATTCAAGAATTTCAATTTCGCACGCTTTCTTTCACCCTACCTACCTATTCTTTCAATTTCGCAAGAATTTCAATTTTGCACTCTTTCCTCTTACCTATTCCCCACTAGCTGGGTTAATTTCGCTCGGGATCTCCAACGGGATTTTCAGAAATGTTGTATATATATATATAGAACTGGCAAGCTAGAAATACGAAGTTGGAATCGGTGAGCAAGAAAGATGTTAGGCTGATGATGCTTCTGTGCTTTTTGAGAACTGTGGCCTCCAGAAATGAAGTGGAGAAAGCTAATTTCATATCATCATCCATCCATAGACTGCTATGATAAAACGGACGTAGATGTTCTTTTGTCGTTCCGAAAGTCTTCAGATCGGATCCATATTGATTGCTCTTCAAGTGGACGGCTCAGAATTACCATAACATATGTTCTTGCCATGGTATTTGCTGCAGACAACGGAGTAGAAAAGTGGTCGTCATAGGCCTTCATAGATCAAGTTGCAAGGTACTATTTTTTTCCTTTATGACAACTTCTCATTAATGCATACCCAATTTTTCTCATGATAATTTGATGGAGAGAATTCCACAAAAGTTCCGGTAGCTTAAAGCGCTGGAAACACTTGACCTCAGCTATATGCAACTATGTAGCTTAAAGTTCTAGATAGATTAGAGTCTTTGGATATAGAGGCTAAGAATTGGACAACAATATTCCTCCATTTCTGGGCAACTGTTCTTCCCTTAAGATTTCATATTTGGGAGACAACCGATTGTGGGGGCAGAGTACCACACAACTGGGTTATTTGAAAAATATCTATTTATGGCCCAATTTTGGTTTCGGAACTTAATATTTGGGGTAACATTTTAGGTTTTATCCCTTCTGATATAAGAAATTGCAGCCATCTTCTATCCGTTCTGTATAGATCAACATTTCAATTTTCCAGGTTTTATCCCGTGTCTAATTAGTCCAGCAAGTCTAGTTCAACTGGAATAGGTCAAGTGTTTACAGTTCTTTAAGATGCCCGAACTCAGGTGGAATTCTCTTATCAGAAAAATTCGATAGACGTGCATAGATAGAAATTGCAGCGATCTCTTCTGAAAGAGGAACTTGCAGCAATCTATAATGGTCTATTGCAACCACTCTTTTGCTGTGTTGCCTATGGCGAACACCATACCAAGAACATATGTTCTGGGAGTTCTGGACCTTCTAGTTGAGGAGCGATCCATATGGATCAGATTTGATGACTTTCAGAACAACAAAAAAGCATCCACGTCCCTTTTGTCGTGGCGGTCGGCAATCCTTATTCGACAAAAGATCCAAGCGGCATTACAGGTTCCATATTTCCATGTGCCTCCTCTCGGTCTGTTCAATGGAACGTTTGCAATCTCATAACTTCAAGCAGAAAAATGGTAACTATGTACTCTTCTCTTACTGGCCAGCGTGAGAACAAACTCTTTGCTTTGGGTTTTGGGGCTAAGAAATGTATTGAATAACTGACTTGATTTGATAATTTGACATGCAATGATTACAGGTAGGTTGGGTTTCAATAAAGCAATAGTTTTGGTATTAAATTAGTGTTTATTTGTCTCAGATAATGGAAATGAAAATGTTTAATCCATGACCTCTGTTTAAAAGACCAAGAAGTGCAATGCCCTTTGTCTCCAAACGCAACTCTGCATACAAAAAGTTCCACAAAATTTATCATTCACAGTACTTACAGAGAAAATCAGAATACTTACAGAGATGGAAATCCATGTAGGAGATCGAAGACACTATCTGTGATTTTGTATATAATTATTATCCATTGCAATGGTCAATCTTCATTGCTGATATCTTCTGAATTATTAACCATAAATTCTAAGAAAGCTCGAACTATGTGGCTGATTGACCTAGCTCGATATGAAATTACTTGTGATAAAAAAGGTCACGAGATCAAATCAGAACTTTTTTTTGCTGGAGTTTACTAGTGTGCCATGTTTTGCTGATCTTTTAAAAATAAAATTGTAAATATTGTTCTAGAATTAACAATTTTTTTTATTAAGTTTTAGATATATTGTCATTTCAACATCTTTTTAATAAATTCTTAATTTTAAACATCTATAATTAATATTTTTTATTATTATTATCTTTTATAGATATATTGTTATTATTTTCAAACATTTATGATAAATTGTATAGACATTTAAAATTAACATTATTTTCATTATCTTTTAGATAAATTGTTATTAATTTCAAACATTTATGAGAAATTGTAGTTTGGATAATTACAAATTTAGAAATTTCAACAATTTATTGATAGGAATTTGGACAATGTAAATTGCAATTTAAAGAATTTGGACAATGTATATTGCAATTTAAAAAATTAGAAATTGCAATTTTAGCAATGAAAACCATAGCAATTTTAAATTCACACTTTCAACAATAAAATCATTACAATTTTTTAAAGAAAAGTGCAATTTCAACCATTCGTAATTGCAATTTCAACTATAATAAATTGCAATTTCAATAATTAGTTTCTTTGAGCATGAGAAGCTACACTTTTTCCTCCCCTAAAAGATGTTAAGGGCCTAAGGTTATTGTTTCCCTACTATGACTATGGTCAAGGCTTCGAGACCCATACCCCATGGTTGAGACATCTTAATGCCACATGTTTCCAACTCCTAGGTGAAGGCTTGTCTCATCAATTTATGGACCTTAAGCACCATGAACAAATCCTATGGATGATGAGACCTCACTAGGGCTATGCACTGTGGATGAGTATGGAGGCCTTTCCCATAGTGGCAGTAGAGTAGCTTGTGAAGTTCAAGTACCATGAAATAACAATCAATCAATTGCAATGAAGGAACGGTTGAAATTGCACCATTCCTTAAAAAATTGTGAAGTTTTCATGAATCTTTTAATTGTCAAAATTCCTATCTATTAATTGTTGAAATTTATGAATTTGTAATTGTTAAAATTGCAATATCTAGTAAATCTTTTTTATCTTGAAATTTTGAATTTCTTAAAATCACAAATTTTCAAGGATTCATAAAAAATATTTGGTATACGTTAAGTTATTCAATCGATCAACATTTTGGATATCCATATGTAACTAGATTTTATGAATACTTCAAAATTTGTAATTTCAACAAGTTCACAATTTCAAAAAAAAATTGATTCATGGGAATTTTGACAATCAAGTGATAAGCAATTTAAAGAAATAGAAATTGTAATTTTAGCAATAAAATGTTGCAATTTCAAGTTCACACTTTCAATAATAAAAGGATTGATACAACAATTTTAAATTACAAGAACATTTGATTAGAAATTCATAGTTTCAACAATCAAATGGTGGAGGAGAAATTCACATTTTTTAGTGAAAGACACATAATTTCAACCATTCATTAATTTTGCAATTTCAACAATCTCAGCAATTGATTGATTGATTGATATTTCATTATGCTTGATCTTTAGAATCTATGTTTAGGACCCTGGGTTGTTGTTTCCCTCCCCTAAAAAAATATAAAGGCCTAAGGCTATTCTTTCCCTAACACGAGTATGTTCAAGGACTTGAGACCCATCCACTGCATGTGAAACATATTAATGACACCTATTTCTAACTCCTAGGGAATATATCCCCTAATGAGATCTTGTCTCACTATATATAGGAATTGTTCATGGTGTTTGAGGTCAAGAAGGTTTAATTTAATTAGGGCTTAAGGCCCTTATTTTTGAGGTATGAGGAACTAGGTCTCTTAAGATGGATCTTAAGTGCCTAAGGATATTGTTTTCGGTCATTTTCTATGTTTAGTATGAGGGGGAAGCATGATTTTGTGCTCAACATGGAATTGATACCTAACACATTAAGAGAATAATAAAATATAAAGTAAAAAACTACAATGTCTAACCTGTTGTTGATCAGACTAGCAGGTTGTACTTCCTACTGAAAGGTAATCATATGAGAGGGTTGGACTATCGTCATTTTTGTCCAATCTCATAAATTCTTCGAGATCTTCAGGATCCAATGTTGTCCCAAGGGGAGAGCCCTTAGTGATACATGTCGACACCACACACCACTTCCTCCAACGACCTTAAGACGAGACCAGTGCCTTTAATGGAATCATATAGAGAGTGGAGAAGGCAGTAGTGAAAGTTTAAGTCCAGCAAGTATACGTCCAATTAAATGTTTGTCAGGTGTGAGCATTGAAGTATTATCCATCAAAGTAATGATTTCTTAATCATTTAATAGCATAAGAACATAACTTATGAGCAAGCAAGCTTAACAAGTGAATTTAGGAAGTTTGTCCTTCAAATTAACTCAAGCACAATAGCAATATCACTATCTTTGTCATCTTGGCCAATTATTAACTTCATATACAAGAATCTTGCATCAAATGTATGACCAAACAGTTAGTGCAAATATTTCAGCAGCCCCTATAAGGACTGTGTGTGCTGACAGATAACAATATATGGAAGTCTAGCTTGAACTCAATCAACAATCCCAATATATCATTGATAACAGTAATTCGCATTGACAATAGGAAAGTTTGAACAATTATCTCTAATATTAGAACAACACTAAAATCAACACTGTAACAGTATCGTTGAGTAGTCACCTTTGGTGCAGATTGGAGTAATTAGTTGTAACATAAGAATTACTTAAAGATAACAACTGTAAACTATGCCTTTCAGCATCAAAATTCACAATGCATACAAGTTTAAATTATAGATGTTAATATGTATCCTGATATCATAGTTTTGCAGGAGGAGAGTGTTGAGAATGTAGTTGTCATTGATGTCAAAGGTGTTCATGAATGACAAAGGAATAACCAGTAGATATGGTAGCAGGATGAGTTTAGCAATGACAAAGGAAAAGGTTGAGTGTATGAGTGCAGAGATCGAAGAGAGAGTGTGGAGTGGAGAGTGCAGAAACTATGTGGGAAAATTGTACATCTGTTTAAGTTGAATGATGAACAAAGTTTACTTTGCAAGTATTTGAATCTCTCTATGTGTATGGGTGCAAATTGTACTTATGTTTAAGTTGAATGAAGAATAGAGTTTAGTTTGCAAGTATTTAAATCTCTCTATGTGTATGGGTGTATTTCGAAATCTTATATAAGGATAAGAGATCAAAATTGTCTATGCGCAAAGCATTGCAAAAAGGAATTGATTGTTCCACTGATCAATTCAATCACAGAGTTAAATATCTGCATCTTGTACATATCAATGGTTGAAAAGATATTTCACAATTAGAAGATGTGCCCGAGATAAGCCTAAAAAAATCGCCATATGACTGAAGATCGTGCGGTGGATATTAAAGGTGGAATAAGATCAACGACTGAAGAAGATTTTGCTGATAAAAAAGCGAGGAGGATAAAAGGTGAGTCGAGTTTCAAAATCAGAACTAATTGCTAGAAATCGGATTGAGATCAACGACTGAGATCGATCATTAAAATAGATCGACGACACACAACGATTTCGCAAGGAGAATTAGCATGGGCAATCAAAATTCTGATGTGCACAAAATCTTTATGAAATACACCTCATTGTTTTTGGAGTCCACCATTGATTTGGTGGGGACACTGATCAAACGATCCATAAGCCATTTCGCAGAGCCAACTAGCAAGTGGGTTAATAATCCGGATGGTTGCAAAATATTAAACTGTTATCTACTTTGTTCTATTTTCCATCGTTGATTGGACTTGATAGAGATCCAACGAATGAGAATCATTTTGCTCTGTGTAATAGCTTGGAGAACAATTTGATTGAATATCAATGGTTAGGATTTAATTCGCGAGGAAATATATGATGGTGAATGATTTCCGTACATAGAAGAGGGGAGATTGATATATCCGCATTTGATCGTAGATCAACAATTAGGATTTAATCTGCGAGGAAATCTACGGTGGTGAATCATTTTTGCACAAAGAACAAGGGAGATCCACAAATATGCATTTGATCGTAGATCAACGGTTAGGATTTAATCCACGAGTAAATCTACGATGGTGGATGATTTATGCACAAAGTAAAGTGAAGGTTCGCAATCCTCGTTAGATATTATATCGATGGTCATGATTGAACCCTGCAAAAGAGATCAACGGTTCAGATGGAAAGCGGAAGGAGAAAAGCGAAAAGTAGAAAGCGGATAGTCATGAAAAGACTGTGGGAAATGTCACGGTTCTGCATTCTGCATCCGCAATATGGAAGATTAATGGTCAGAAATACATCTGTGAAAGATCGATGGTGCATAAATATTAGTGATAAAAATAAAAGGTGCAAAATTGCGAAAGCAACGTTTGAGCTTTTGAGAACCTGCACTCTGCATCTCGCATTCTGGAAGATCAACGGTCATGAAGAAGCCCGCATGAGATCAACGATGCAGAATGATTGGTACGAAAAGATTAGTGTGGAAGCATAAATCTCGAAATGACATTTTGGAAAAGTCTCAAACCCACATTCCGCTATCGACAAATTATCTCATATAAACGGTCACGGAAGAGCCTACAGGAGATCAAGGGTGCGAAATGTTTGGTGCAGAAATATTGGTTTGGAAAACAAAAATTGTGGAATGATAATTTCACATATCCGATATGTGATTTCCACCTCATATCGACGGTCACGAAAAGCTTAAAGGAGATCAATGTGCAAAATGGTTGAGGCAGAAAGCTAAGTGTGGAAAGACACTTTGAGAAATATCATAGTTAGATGATCTATAGTCACAGAGATCAATGGTCACGAAAAGATTGAAGGAGATCAACGGTGCGGAACGGTTGAGGTGGAAAGCTAAGTGCGGAAAGACATTTTGAGAAATGTCATAGTTGGAAAATCCGCATACTGCATCCTATCTTATATGTACAGTCAAGAAGAAGCCCGATATAAAATCAATGGCTTAGGATGGATGCAGAAATGGAGAGTGCAAAAGGTCATGATTGGAAGATTCATGAAGAGGTACGATTAATGAAATGGCACAATGGTGAAGAGATGCGTTTGTAGGAAGACATCATGGTATTTATTAACAAAAATATTGAAGGAAATAACTTGTCTCTGTGATTGCGCATGACAGAGTCCAAGAAGTGAATAAGAGACTGATAAAAATCAGTCTAGGGTGGCAGGGTGGTACTAGGGCATGATACAAGTTTGTAAAGGGTGTTGTAGCATCCTTGTTTTTGGTAGCAGGCAGAAACCTAGAGTATTGTAGCATCCTTATCTGTGGTAGTAGGAAGAAACCTAGGGTGTTGTAGCATCTTTGTTCGTGGTAGCAGGCAGAAACCCAGGGTGTTGTTGCATCCTTCATGTAGCAGCAAATAAGCAATTTTGTAGATTCATCTTTTTAATGAGTTTGAATTGGTGGTGTGCTCTTTGAGGTTTCCACGTTAAAATTTGTGTCTTAACATGTTTGTTTCATTGTGTGCTTTTAAAAAGAAAAAGACAATACTAGAAGGTTTGGGATGCAACTATAAAGGAATATAAAATAGATAACCATGCACCTACAGACAATATAGAACTAGGCCAATATGAAGGTAATTCCAAAGCCCTAAATGCAATCCTTAGTGGGTTGACAAACTCTGTATTTACAAAATTTATGTGATGCAAGATTGCCAAATTGTTAGTAATATGAAGAAAACAATAAAAGAAATCGAGCAAAAAGCCAAAACCTGGGAGGAGGACACGAACAAGCTCACCAATGTTGTAACACCTGCTTGTAGTAACTTTACAGATGAAGGAATAACAGATTAAATGTTTGCAGAAGCCAAGGTCATTCGACTTGGATAAATCGCATAGGTCCTTCACAAAAAGGTCGCAGAGTTAGAAGTGTAGGTGAGACTCAATACACCCCCATAGGTGCTGGAAGAAAGAAGGATGACAGTAGCAGAAGCTGTGAAAAAAATAGAAGAGGCAAAGGAACTATGTTCCAAGGAAGTCAAACAAGTTTCTCAAACGTGGGAAGCATTGGTCGATGATGCAGAGTTAGAAAAAATCGTAGAGCAGTTTCCCACTGCTAAGACAAAGGTGAATCAGATGAAGAATGAGATGAGCAAATTTCCCTGAGCAGAGAAATTGGCTAAGGCTACTGACATGAAAAAGCTACAATAACAAGATGCAGTGATGCGAACTCAACAACAGCAAAGGACAGACAAAGTCATGAATTGCAGGCCGAAGCATAAATAATTACATGCATTATTTAACCTTTACATCAAAATGTGTGACAACCAGTAGAGTCCGCAGGACTTAGAACGTCGAAGCACATTAGTTCTGACCTTACGAAAAATTTACAGAAGACAAAAGAAGAGGTGCGACTGAAAACTCAACAGATAGTGAAAATTTTCCAAGATGTTCAAAGTAAATTCATCACGACCGAAGGATCGGATTAGCATGGCTCAAGACAAGCCACACGTGAGTGTTAGGGGCTTGTTGGTCCTAGGAAAATATAGGCATAATTCAACCAAAATTCCGCTCGAAAATATGAAGAGTCTGGTCGTGCGAGAAAGGAAGTTGCGACGGATAAGAGACACAACAAAAGACGTAGCAGTAGAAGGGAAGCTACGACAGAAGAAGTCACGAGAAAATAAGTCCACGACAAAAGGGAAGATGCGATGAGATCAGTCGTGATGGAAGGAACCATGATAAAACAAGGCATGCAACGGTTGAAAAGCACAACTCAGGATATCGTGGGTAATAAGTTAGTTAGGATAGCATATGTTTAAGGGAATAAAGCATCTTTGTATTTTGGGTCGATAGTGCCTATTGAAAATTGTAACTAAAATGAATGGGAATAGGAATGACAACCAGTCGACTAACATAATGAATTCAACTGACTACGACGTGTAAGACTTTATAAAATGAGGAACCCAAGCCGTGTTTGGGTTGGTTAGTTGGTTTTTCGTAGTTAGTCTGGTTGTCTGTTTTCTATTGGTAGAGTTGTAGAGAAGAGTGAGTCGATCCAGGCTGTGTGCAGATCGATAGTAGAGTGAAGGAGAGAAAAAATTCAAAGACCTGAGACTAGAGAGCATGAAAGTAGAGAGAAGTCTGTATAGATTGTAAAAGAAGATATAGAACATAGTTTGCAAGCTAAGTGCGTAGATGAAAGGTGCCATATATTTCTCATGTCAAATGAAGAGGGCCTTTGTGGTTTTTCTCGAGTGGGTTCCCACGTTAAATGGTGCCCATGTGTATATTTGATAAATGTGCTTATGTCGAATGAATGCATGTTGTGAATGAATGTATGTATATTTTCTTATGAATGAGTCTTTATATGCATCTGTCGCACTGTTGTTAGTTGGAACCACTAATAAGGAAGTATATTAACTATTATAATATCGGACAATGGGCAGATAGAGTCATATCTTGAATATATGCAATAAGAGAAGTAATATAACCACTGGCTTCTGTTAAGCAAGATAGTAAGGTCCCAAGGAAGAAGAAATCCCTACACAACTGCAAAAACTTGGTTCTGGCAGTTACCCATAAGAGATATCTTTGGGTGAGACTACATCTGCATCGCAGGTGATGCCGACTGAGCCCTTCTCTATCGAACCAATATCTTGAGCTTTGTTGACGAACAAACTAGGGACTGAACCGGAGTTGAAGGAAGAAACACCAACAATAATCGAAGTGTATTTATTTTGTTGTAATTACATTGATTTGCAGTAAGTAGAATTTATAGTGTGAAATCAAGTATCTCTTTTTCTATTTTATCTCCAAAGGACCTGATCTCCGCCCAATAGAAATGCAAAGGAAGTCATAACTCATTGTTATTCGCACAAGTTTGCATGATTAATCCACACTTTTAAACGAAACGAAATGTGCAAAAGAATGAAATTATCCAAGATATGTAAACATGTTTTATAAATTTGATTATATTACTCACATCATTATTTTTAACAAGTTTATACATTTAATTATTATTATTAACATTTATCATATTTCGATGTGAAATATCACCATAAAAAATAATTTACTTTGATATAAATATTTTACTTTATAACTAAGATATATGTATATATATATATGAAATATTTTTAGATTTCAAAATTAGTATTGTTCAAAGAAATTGGATTTAAAGGTAACGAGTTTAATATTAGTATTGTTCAAAGAAATTAGTATTGTTCACTATTAAACAAAGTTTAATATACTATATGTGTTAGAAGTCACAACATAAAATTAGACTTAAAATATTATTAATCTTAATTTTTTTTTGAGTGTATCCATAATATGACTTTGTTGTGAAATAAATAAAAAAAATTAATGCATACAACAAAATAACACCACCATGTTTTGGATCTTTTAAACAAATGATCCTTCTACATCTTCTACATCTTCTATGGTGACATGTGATCCTCCTTTATGTGTTGTGATCATTTACATCTACCTTCCAAAATTTGTGTTGCAACTCAATCTTCACACAGAAGAAGTAGTATTTGTTTGGCGTCACATCTTGAGATTGGAAATAAATTTGCCAGCATGAGTTTTCCTAGTAATCATTGAGATTGGAAATAAATTTGTCACTGAATCATTGAGGAAGGCGCACAATATTGCCTGCGCATGAGTTTTCCTAGTAATGTTTCTTGAAAGTTTTTTAATTAGTTTTTATTTTTTCTATGTGATTAAATTTTATGTTTTTCGTCAATAATTCATTAGCTAAATGCACAATAAACTACACAACATGAAAAAGAAAAACATTTTTTTATTAAAATACTTTTAAATCTTCTTCAATTAAAAAACTTTAACATTCTTTGTATTCTAATATTAAGATAAAACAACACTGTAATAATTCAAGATACGAAGATAGAGGATGCCAAAGTTTCCCTTTCAATAATTCATTAGCTAAATGCACAATAAACTACACAACACATTTTTGTGAAAAAGAAAACATTTTTTTATTAAAATACTTTTAAATCTTCTTCAATTAAAAAAATTTAACATCCTTTGTATTCTAATATTAAAATAAAACTACACTATAATAATTCAAGGATGACAAAGTTTCCCTTTCAAATGCATTGGATTTCCATATTGCATATTCAAGATCCGAAGACGGATGATGACAAAATTTCCCTTTCATATGCACTGGATTTCCATATTGCAAAGTCGAGATGTTGATATGGCTATACTTATACTTATGGCTTCCAAGGAACAAAATGAGAAGGTGCAATGCTCGTTGGTAGAATAAACTATACATTGAGTTTAAAAATATTAAAAAAAAATTATTTTTTATTTTTTTATCTTTGTTAGGTATAGATAAAGACCTATTAAGTATATTTTTAAAATGATAATTTTATTTAAAGACCAAATTTTTTAAGTGTTAAATTTTAAAATGTGTATGTATTAATATAAAAACATCTATATAGCACGGGAACCGCTCCCGACTTTTAGGAAGCTCATTTGTTTATGAGGTTTCGACGTTCTGGGGAACTCGTAGGAAATTTTTTCAATCCAGCGAAACTGTTTTGGATTGTTGGGAACTTATTGGGAACTTTCACCCTCTAAAATCCGGAACTTGGGGACTTTTTTTGTGCCTTTCCTTCACCAAGAATTTCCATGCATTTATGATGGCCATGTTGACTCAGAATTTTTTCTCTAGAAAACTAAGTTGCAATAAAAGTATTTTTGGTGCTACCTTGTCGAGTTGGTTGGTGCACTGATATATGTCTACAGCTAGTGCTAGAGTATTCACTCATCACTACAATAATTTGCAGTTATTGTTGATTTCAATAATAAATGTAAAACTATATAATTTGCAGTTATTTTTATTAAGTCATTTGGTTTGTGTTAATGTTTATTTTTTTCTCTTCTCATTTTTTTTAATTATTTGATTTTTATATTTTTTATAATTCTTTAATATATATTATTGATGTTCACAACCTGTTGTTTGCTGCAAATTTGGGAGAAACTTCTAGCTCGGTATCTAATACTCTTACCCACATTCCCTACTTTACGGCCTTCGTGAAACTTGTGCAACATTGAAAAACACTTTTGATTCATTGGAAAAAATATTTCATGTTTTATTTATTTTGTTAAGCTTAATTAATTGTGTTAAAATAAATAAATTTTTTTATATAAAAATATAATGTTAAATTTCTAATAATAATTAATAAATTTGGTCAATTTTTGCTAGCTCACTAGGTTAATGTGTGGGTTTCATTTGCAAGGCGACCCCAGTTCAATACCATTAGGCGTGACTTAGTTGGGAGGATACCAAAAAATCCAGCTCTTTGACCTGGTTGAAATGAAACGAGCCATTGATAGACATTTCTATAAAAAAAAACAATTACACAAAGTTAAAAGAGTAAAGAGTGAAAATAAAAGTTTATTGAAGTATGGATTGATAACTTTAATTTGGTATATTCATAATATAATATCTAATGTAATACATGAAACATTTAGAGGATAAAAACCTATTTTGACTATTTTGGTATACATGAAACATTTAGAGGATAAAAACCTATTTTGACTATTTTGGTATCATTATTGTTCCTTTTTAATTTGCTCTTTATTTTTTTGGTTAGTTTGTTTATGACTTGCACCACTAGCTTTCACCTTGGGGTATCTAGCTTTCACGTGGGGTGTCTAAGTCATCAAAATCATTAGAGGATGCCACCAAAATAAGTCTTTTCTCTTCACTACCTTACAAAGTATGACTTGCACGAGTAGCTTTCACCTTGGGGTATTTAGCTTTCACATGGGGGTATCTAAGTCATCAAAATCATTAAAGGATGCCACCAAAATAAGTCTTTTCTCTTCACTACCTTACAAAGTATGACTTGCATGACTAGCTTTCAGATTGGGGTATCTAGCTTTCACGTGGGGTATCTAAGTCATCAAAATCATTAGAGGATGCCACCAAAATAACTCTTTTCTCTTCACTACCTTACAAAGTCCATAAAATTTGACTAATCTACCTAATTATTATGATTTTTTTCAATTTTATTTAAAATAATATATTAGATTAACCATATCACACAATAATTATACAAATTGAAGTGGTGAAGTCTCTACATTATTTTAATTCACATAAACAAACATTTACCTTCTTTAATTCATTATCACATTCTCAACGCAATAATTTTCTATCAAAATGATAAAGTGCCACTTCTTAATTGAGTAACTTAATCCAACATTTCATACCTTATTTGACTATCACCTTCTAAAACTCATAAATTACATTTAGTATATATGTATTAGTGCATTCTTCTCATTATTAATGAGCTAAATAACTTTCCACCCGGGCTTTCTTTTAATTGAGTAACTTCAACAAACACTTTCATACCTTATTTGACTATCACCTTCCAAGACTCATTGATTATATTAGAATTTACATAACACAAATTATACTTAATATATAATACATTACTTTTTTAATATATTATTTTTTAATTGTATTCATTTGCATCATCTAATTGTATTCATTTGCATCATTTTTTAATTGTATTCATTTGCATGAGTGGGCCTAATAATTGAGAGCATGTGTTTCTTCTTAAAAGGTCACAGGTTCAAATCCAGAAAAGATAATATATGTACACCTCTATAAACTTTAACAGTTAAATCTTCGCACAAAAAAATTAATCAATTCACATAAACTAATTAAATACTTTAATTATATATTTGTATTCCGTAATTAATTGAATTTTTCCACACCTATCTTTACGGATCAACCTAACGATTTTCCTAATTTTTGAAAGGATTACAGCACCGACTCTGGCGACCATTATCATTTGTTTTTTTCATTGATTATTTTTGTAATTTCAACAACCTTTTAATAAAGTTATTCAAGAATTTCAATTTCGCACGCTTTCTTTCACCCTACCTACCTATTCTTTCAATTTCGCAAGAATTTCAATTTTGCACTCTTTCCTCCTACCTATTTCGCTCGGGATCTGCAACGGGATTTTCAGAAATGTTGTATATATATATATATAGAACTGGCAAGCTAGAAATACGAAGTTGGAATCGGTGAGCAAGAAAGATGTTAGGCTGATGAAGCTTCTGTGCTTTTTGAGAACTGTGGCCTCCAGAAATGAAGTGGAGAAAGCTAATTTCATATCATCATCCATCCATAGACTGCTATGATAAAACGGACGTAGATGTTCTTTTGTCGTTCCGAAAGTCTTCAGATCGGATCCATATTGATTGCTCTTCAAGTGGACGGCTCAGAATTACCATAACATATGTTCTTGCCATGGTATTTGCTGCAGACAACAGAGTAGAAAAATGGTCGTCATAGGCCTTCATAGATCAAGTTGCAAGGTACTATATTTTTCCTTTATGACAACTTCGCATTAATGCATACCCAATTTTTCTCATGATAATTTGATAGGGAGAATTCCACAAAAGTTCCGGTAGCTTAAAGCGCTGGAAACACTTGACCTCAGCTATATGCTTATTCTGGGTGCTGTTCCAGTTGAATTGGGTTTCCTGGACAGATTAGAGTCTTGGGAAACTGTTCTTCCCTTAAGATTTCATATTTGGGAGACAACCGATTGTGGGGGCAGAGTACCACACAACTGGGTTATTTGAAAAATATCCATTTATGGCCCAATTTTGGTTTCCGAACATAATATTTGGGGGAACATTTTAGGTTTTATCCCTTCTGATATAAGAAATTATATTGCAGCAATCTTCTATCCGTTCTGTATAGATCAACATTTCAAATTTCCAGGTTTTATCCCGTGTCTAATTAGTCCAGCAAGTCTAGTTCAACTGGAATAGGTCAAGTGTTTACAGTTCTTTAAGATGCCCGAACTCAGGTGGAATTCTATGATCAAATTATTATCAGAAAAATTCGATAGACGTGCATAGATAGAAATTGCAGCGATCTCTTCTGAGAGAGGAACTTGCAGCAATCTATAATGGTCTATTGCAACCACTCTTTTGCTGTGGTGCCTATGGCGAACACGATACCAAGAACATATGTTCTGGGAGTTCTGGACCTTCTAGTTGAGGAGCGATCCATTTGGATCAGATTTGATGACTTTCAGAACAACAAAAAAGCATCCACGTCCCTTTTGTCGTGGCGGTCGGCAATCCTTATTCGACAAAAGATCCAAGCGGCATTACAGGTTCCATATTTCCATGTGCTTCCTCTCGGTCTGTTCAATGGAACGTTTGCAATCTCATAACTTCAAGCAGAAAAATGGTAAGTATGTACTCTTCTCTTACTGGCCAGCGTGAGAACAAACTCTTTGCTTTGGGTTTTGGGTCTAAGAAATGTATTGAATAACTGACTTGATTTGATAATTTGACATGCAATGATTACAGGTAGGTTGGGTTTCAATAAAGCAATAGTTTTGGTATTAAATTAGTGTTTATTTGTCTCAGATAATGGAAATGAAAATGTTTAATCCATGACGTCTGTTTAAAAGACCAAGAAGTGCAATGCCCTTTGTCTCCAAACGCAACTCTGCATACAAAAAATTCCACAAAATTTATCATTCACAAGTACTTACAGAGAAAATCAGAATACTTACAGAGATGGAAATCCATGTAGGAGATCGAAGACACTATCTGTGATTTTGTATATAATTATTATCCATTGCAATGGTCAATCTTCATTGCTGATATCTTCTGAATTATTAACCATAAATTCTAAGAAAGCTCGAACTAGTGTGGCTAATTGACCTAATTGACCTAGCTCGATATGAAATTACTTGTGATAAAAAAGGTCACGAGATCAAATCCGAACTTTTTTTTGCTGGAGTTTACTAGTGTGCCATGTTTTGCTGATCTTTTAAAAATAAAATTGTAAATATTGTTCTAGAATTAACAATTTTTTTTATTATGTTTTAGATATATTGTCATTTCAACATCTTTTTAATAAATTCTTAAATTTAAATATCTATAATTAACACTTTTTTTATTATTATCTTTTATAGATATATTGTTATTATTTTCAAACATTTATGATAAATTGCATACACATTTAAAATTAACATTATTTTTATTATTTTTTAGATAAATTGTTATTAATTTCAAACATTTATGAGAAATTGTAGTTTGGATAATTACAAATATAGAAATTTCAACAATTTATTGATAGGAATTTGGACAATGTAAATTGCAATTTAAAGAATTTGGACAATGTATATTGCAATTTAAAGAATTAAGAATTGCAATTTTAGCAATGAAAATTATAGCAATTTTAAATTCACACTTTCAACAATAAAATCATTACAATTTTTAAAGAAAAGTGCAATTTCAACCATTCATGATTGCAATATCAACTATAATAAATTGCAATTTCAATAACCAATTTCTTTGAGCATGAGAAGCGACACTTTTTCCTCCCCTAAAAGATGTTAAGGGCCTAAGGTTATTGTTTCCCTACTATGACTATGGTCAAGGCTTCCAGACCCATCCACCATGGTTGAAACATCTTAATGTCACATGTTTTCAACTCCTAGGTGAAGGCTTGTCTCATCAATTTATGGACCTTAAGCACCATGAACAAATCCTATGGATGATGAGACCTCACTAGGGCTATGCACTGTGGATGAGTATGGAGGCGTGAGTATGGAGGCCTTTCCCATAGTGGCATTAGAGTAGCTTGTGAAGTTCAAGTACCATGAAATAACAATCAATCAATTGCAATGAAGGAATGGTTGAAATTGCACCATTCCTTAAAAAATTGTCAAGTTTTCATGAATCTTTTAATTGTCAAAATTCCTATCTATTAATTGTTGAAATTTATGAATTTGTAATTGTTAAAATTGCAATATCTAGTAAATCTTTTTTATCTTGAAATTTTGAATTTCTTAAAATCACAAATTTTCATGGATTCATAAAAAATATTTGGCATATGTTAAGTTATTCAACCGATCAACATTTTGGATATCCATATGTAACTAGATTTTATGAATACTTGAAAATTTGTAATTTCAACAAGTTCACAATTTCAAAAAAAAATTGATTCATGGGAATTTTGACAATCACATGATAAGCAATTTAAAGAAATAGAAATTGTAATTTTAGCAATAAAATGTTGCAATTTCGAATTCACGCTTTCAAAAATAGAAGGATTGATGTCGCAATTTTAAATTACAAGAACATTTGATTAGAAATTCATAGTTTCAACAATCAAATGGTGGAGGAGAAATTCACATTTTTTAGTGAAAAACACACAATTTCAACCATTCATTAATTTTGCAATTTCAACAATCTCAGCGATTGATTGATTGATTGATAGATATTTCATTATGCTTGATCTTTAGAATCTATGTTTAGGACCCTGGGTTGTTGTTTCCCTCCCCTAAAAAAACATAAAGGCCTAAGGCTATTCTTTCCCTACCACGAGTATGTTCAAGGACTTGAGACTCATCCATTGCATGTGAAACATATTAATGACACCTATTTCTAACTCCTAGGGAATATATCCCCTAATGAGATCTTGTCTCACTATATCTAGGAATTGTTCATGGTGTTTGAGGTCAAGAAGGTTTGATTTAATTAGGGCTTAAGGCCCTTAGTTTTGAGGTATGAGGAACTAGGTCTCTTAAGATGGATCTTAAGTGCCTAAGGATATTGTTTTGGGTCATTTTCTATGTTTAGTATGAGGGGGAAGCATGATTTTGTGCTCAACATGGAATTGATACCTGACACATTAAGAGAATAATAAAATATAAAGTAAAAAACTACAATGTCTAACCTGTTGTTGATCAGACTAGCAGGTTGTACTTCCTACTGAAAGGTAATCATATGAGAGGGTTGGACTATCATCATTTTTGTCCAATCTCATAACTTCTTCAAGATCTTCAGGATCCAATGTTGTACCAAGGGGAGAGCCCTTAGTGATACATGTCGACACCACACACCACTTCCTCCAACGGCCTCAAGACGAGACCAGTGCCTTTAATGGAATCATATAGAGAGTGGATAAGGCAGTAGTGAAAGTTTAAGTCCAGCAAGTATACGTCCAATTAAATGTTTGTTAGGTGTGAGCATTGAATTATTATCCATCAAAGTAATGATTTCTTAATCATTTAAAAACATAAGAACATAAATTATGAGAAAGCAAGCTTAACAAGTGAATTTAGGAAGTTTGTCCTTCAAATTAACTTAAGCACAGTAGCAATATCACTATTGTTGTCATCTTGGCCAATTATTAACTTTGTATTCAAGAATATTGCATCAAATATATGACCAAACAATTAGTGCAAATATTTCAATAGCCCCTATAAGGACTGTGTGTGCCGACATATAACAATATATGGAAGTCTAGCTTGAACTCAATCAACAATCCCAGTATATCATTGATAACAGTAATTCGCATTGACAATAGGAAAGTTTGAACAATCATCTCTAATATTAGAACAACACTAAAATCAACACTGTAACAGTATCGTTGAGTAGTCACCTTTGGTGCAGATTGGAGTAATTAGTTGTAACATAAGAATTACTTAAAGATAACAACTGTAAACTATGCCTTTCAGCATCAAAATTCACAATGCATACAAGTTTAAATTATAGATGTTAATATGTATCTTGATATCACAGTTTTGGAGGAGGAGAGTGTTGAGAATGTAGTTGTCATTGATGTCAAAGGTGTTCATGAACGACAAAGGAATAACCAGTAGATATGGTAGTAGGATGAGTTCAGCAATGACAAAGGAAAAGGTTGAGTGTATGAGTGCAAAGATCGAAGAGAGAGTGTGGAGTGGAGAGTGTAGAAACTGTGTGTGGGAAAATTGTACCTCTGTTTAAGTTGAATAATGAACAGAGTTTACTTTGCAAGTATTTGAATCTCTCTATGTGTATGGGTGCAAATTGTACATATGTTTAAGCTGAATGAAGAATAGAGTTTACTTTGCAAGTATTTAAATCTCTCTATGCGTATGGGTGTATTTTGAAATATGATATAAGGATAGGAGATCGAAATTGTCTATGCGCAAAGCATTGCAAAAAGGAATTGATTATTCCAATGATCAATTTAATCACAGAGTTAAAGATCTGCATCTTGTACATATCAATGGTTGAAAAGAGATTTCACAATTAGAAGATGTGCTCGAGATAAGCCTAAACCAATCGCCATACGACTAAAGATCATGCGGTGGATATTAAATGTGGAATAAGATCAACGACTGAAGAAGATTTCGCTGATAAAAAATGAGGAGGATAAAAGGTGAGTTGATTTTCAAAATCAGAACTAATCTCTAGAAATCGGATTGAGATCAACGACTGAGATCAATCATTAAAATAGATCGACGATGCACAACGATTTTTCAAGGAGAACTAGCATGGGCAATCAAAATTCTGATGTGCACAAAATCTTTATGAAATACACCTCATTGTTTTTGGAGTCCACCGTTGATTTGGTGGGGACACTGAACAAACAATCCACAAGCCATTTCGCAATGCCAACTAGCAAGCGGGTTAATAATCCGGATGGTTGCAAAATATTAAACTGTTATCTACTTTGTTCTATTTTCCATCATTGATTGGACTTGATAGAGATCCAACGAATCAGAATCATTTTTCTCAGTGTAATAGCTTGGAGAACAATTTGATCGAATATCAATGGTTAGGATTTAATCCGCGAGGAAATCTACGATGGTGAATGATTTTCGTACATAGAAGAGGGGAGATCGACAAATCCACATTTGATCGTAGATCAACAATTAGGATTTAATCTGCGAGGAAATATACGGTGGTGAATCATTTTTGCACAAAAACAAGGGAGATCCACAAATATGCATTTTATCATAGATCAACGGTTAGGATTTAATCCACGAGTAAATCTACGATGGTGGATGATTTATGCATAAAGTAAAGTGAAGGTTTGCAATCCTCGTTAGATCTTATATCGACGGTCATGATTGAACCCTGCAAAAGAGATCAACGGTTCAGATGGAAAGCGGAAGGAGAAAAGCGAAAAGCAGAAAGTGGATAATCACGAAAAGACTGTGGGAAATGTCACAGTTCTACATTCTGCATCCCGCGATCCGGAAGATTAATGGTCAGAAATACATCTGTGAAAGATCGATAGTGCATAAATATTAGTGCTAAAAACGAAAGGTGGAAAATTGTGAAAGCAACGTTTGAGCTTTTGAGAACCTGCACTCCGCATCTCGCATTTTGGAAGATCAACGGTCATGAAGAAGCCCGCATGAGATCAACGATGCAGAATGATTGGTACGAAAAGATTAGTGCGGAAGCATAAATATCAAAATGACATTTTGGAAAAGTCTCAAACCCACATTTTCCTATCCACAAATTATCTCATATAAATGGTCACGGAAGAGCCTACAGGAGATCAACGGTGCTGAATGTTTGGTGCAGAAATATTGGTTTGGAAAACAAAAATCGTGGAATGATAATTTCACATATCTGATATCTAATTTCCACCTCATATCGACGGTCACGGAAAGCTTGAAGGAGATCAATGTGCAAAACGATTGAGGTAGAAAACTAAGTGCGGAAAGACACTTTGAGAAATATCATAGTTAGACGATCTGCAGTCAAGGATATCAACGGTCACAAAAAGCTTGAAGGAGATTTAAGGTGCGGAATGGTTGAGGTGGAAAGCTAAGTGCGGAAAGACATTTTGAGAAATGTCATAGTTGGGAAATCCGCATACTGCATCCTATCTTATATGTACAGTCAGGAAGAAGCCCGATATAAAATGAATGGCTTAGGATGGATGCAGAAATGGAGAGTGCGAAAGGTCACGATTGGAAGATTCATGAAGAGGTACGATTAATGACATGGCACAATGGTGAAGAGATGCGTCTGTAGGAAGACATGATGGTATTTATTAACAAAAATATTGAAGGAAATAACTTGTCTCTGTGATTGTGCATGACAGAGTCCAAGAAGTGAATAAGAGACTAATAAAAATCAGTCTAGGGTGGCAGGGTGGCACTAGGGCAAGATACAAGTTTGTAAAGGGTGTTGTAGCATCCTTGTTTTTGGTAGCAGACAGAAACCCAGGGTATTGTAGCATCCTTATCTGTGGTAGTAGGAAGAAACCTAGGGTGTTGTAGCATCTTTGTTCGTGGTAGCAGGCAGAAACCCAGGGTGTTGTTGCATCCTTCCTATAGCAGCAAATAATCAATTTTGTAGATTCAACTTTTTAATGAGTTTGAATTGGTGGTGTGCTCTTTGAGGTTTCCATGTTAAAATTTGTGTCTTAACATGTTTGTTTCATTGTGTGTTTTTAAAAAGAAAAAGACAATACTAGAAGGTTTGGGATGCAACTATAAAGGAATATAAAATAGATAACCATGCACCTACAGACAATATAGAACTAGGCCAATATGAAGGTAATTCCAAAGCCCTAAATGCAATCCTTAGTGGGTTGACAAACTCTGTATTTACAAAATTTATGCGATGCAAGACTGCCAAAAAATCCTGGGATAAGATAAAAATTATCTATGAAGGAGAATCTAAAGTCAAAGAATCCAAGATTCAGACATATAAAGGGAAGCTTGAGAGCCTTAAAATGAAAGAAGAGGAAAATAATGGGGAATACCTTCTAAGAGTAGATAAGGTTGTCAATTCTATTAGAGGTCTTGGAGGGAAATTAAAAGAAAGAGAAGTGGTGATCAAGGTACTAATAACATTGCCAATGAAGTATGACTCAAAGGTATCCACTCTAGAAGAATAGTATGACATTGATGACATGATAGTTTATGAACTACATGGGATCTTCATTGCATATGAGATGAGGACGGGACAGAATGAACCTTCAATAAAAGAGGAAGCATTTAAAGCCCTATCCAAGAACCAACTAGAGAACCCAGATGATGAAGAAGCTCTTTTCATCAGTAAACTTGAGAAAGGTACTGGGAAATACAAAGGAAAACTACCCTTGAAATGTTTTAATTATGGAAGAATTGGACATTTTTCCAATAAGTGTCCTTACCCAAAACAAGAGGAGAGTGATCATGAAGAATCTTGTTGTCATAACTGTAAGACCATGGGTAAGAAGAAGTTTAAGGAAAATAAGAAGAGATTCTACTCCAAAGAAGATAATAAAGATGAAAGTGAATATGCATAAATTCTACTCATGGGTCTTGATACTCAAGCTTCAAATAGTGACTTAGATGTAGAAGAAGAAGTAGACTTAAGAGCTGACCTTGTTAGCACTCTTGAAGATCTTGAGAAATGCAGGAAAAAGAATAAACAATCAAGTCATATCATTAGTAAGTTGGAAGCTCAACTCTAGATGCCAAAAGGATTGAGGAAGACCTAAATCTGCAACTCAAAAGAAGAATACAAGAATCTGAGAGACTTGAAGAAGAGGTCACACTATTCAAAAAACTGCTTGATGAAGAATCTATCAAATCAAAGTTTGAGAATAGCTCAAGGATTCTAGATGACATACTAAATAGCAAAAGAGCATCAGGTGATAGATCTGGCTTGGGTTTTAACAAAGAAAAGAAACCAGAATGTTTCTGTTCCACTAATCAGGGAAGAAACAAGAAAAGCTATGTTGAAGCACTAGAAATTCCAGTTAAAAAGGAAGATAGCAAGAAAGTTGCCCCAAACTCTCAAGTTAAAAAAAGAAATAATATGGTGCCTAAGAGACCAAATAGATATCAACAGATCTTTTTGGGTTATTGTCACTTTTGTAATAATTTTGGTCATAAAGCCCTGAAATGCAGAGCTTATGAAAAGGTTTATGAGAAGGATACGTCTAGTAAACCAAAAGGAATAAATCATAACCAGTTTGGACCTATTCAAAGATATGACATGGAGTGTTCCAAATGTAATAACTTTGGACATATGGATAGAGAATGTAAACTAAGGAAGAATGTTTCAATAGAAGCTCAGAAACAGTGGAAGAAGATGGAAGTTGTGAATCAAGAAGATCAAATCTTCCTCAAACATAAAGGGAAATTCTATGGATACTGTCATTGTTGTCAATGTAATAAATTTGGACATATGGATAGAGAATGTAAACTAAGGAAGAGTGTTTCAGTAGAAGCTCAGAAACAGTGGAAGAAGATGGAAGTTGTGAAGCAAGAAGATAAAAAATTCCTCAAACATAAAGGGAAATTCTATGGATACTGTCATTGTTGTCATAAGTTTGGTCACAAGGAAATTGAATGCAGAACCAAGGGAAAAGATCAAAGTTTCATAGGGAAACAAGACACAAACATCAGTGAGGTATCCAAAGATGATGATGAGCATACTAATGTCATAAATAAGATGGACAACCATTATGAGGAAAAGCAAGATGGAGATGTAAAAGAATACACCGATAAAGATAAAGAAGAAGATGATGAAGAAGAATATAGTGATGATTGTGGGATTCTTTTCTAAAATCTCTCATGATTTAAAGAGAACTCTACAGATAAAATTCTGAGGGATCATATACTTAGGGGGAGTTAAATTCAGAAAATTCGAGTTTGTATCAAAAACTCAATTGGTATTTAATGTTGAAGTATGATGAAAGCTATCTTCATCAAAAGACAATAGATGATCAAGGTTAAATGATAATATTGGTGTATAGAGAATGTGTAATACTTATGAAGTAACACGAGAACAACAAAATGTGTGATGCTTGGTATAAGAGTATAAACTCTGTCACAAAAATGTTCACAAAGGAGAGGAAGTACAGTGACAGGGGGAGTCCATGAATCTATCATTCAAGAACCTGTTGCATGAAAGGTAATGTTAAGATAAATGATAATACATTGGTTAGTACCAAGTCCAGTTAACAAAAGGGAGATATGATGAGAGGGATATTTTTCAGAAAGAAAAAAGACAGGAAACCCTCAATAGAATAACATGTTATCCTTTATCATTGTTGTCAAAGGGGGAGAATGTTTAGATATTTCCATCAATTCCAAAGGGAGAGATTGTTCAGAATGTAGTTGTCATTGATGTCAAAGGTGTTCATGAATTACAAAGGAATAACCAGTAGATATGGTAGCAGGATGAGTTCAACAATGACAAAGGAAAAGGTTGAGTGTATGAGTGCAGAGATCGAAGAGAGAGTGTGGAGTGGAGAGTGCATAAACTGTGTGTGGGAAAATTGTACCTATGTTTAAGCTGAATGAAGAACATATTTTACTTTGCAAGTATTTGAATCTCTCTATGTGTAGGGGTGCAAATTGTACCTCTGTTTAAGTTGAATGAAGAACAGAGTTTACTTTGCAAGTATTTGAATCTCTCTATGTGTATGGGTGTATTTCAAAATCTGATATACAGATAGGAGATCGAAATTGTCTATGCATAGAGCGTTGCGAAAAGGAATTGATCGTTCCACTAATCAATTAAATCACAGAGTTAAAGATCTACATCTTGGAAAGATAAATGGTTGAAAATGGATTTCGCAGTTAGAAGATGTGCCAGAGATAAGCCTAAACCAATCGCATACGAGTAAAGATTGTGCGGTGGAGATTAAATGTGGAATAAGATCAACCGTTGAAGAATATTTTGCTGATAAAAAAGAGAGGAGGATAAAAGGTGATTCGAGTTGTGAAATAATAACTAATCGTTGGAAATCGAATTGAGATCAATGACCTAGATCGATCATTAAAATAGATCGACGGTACAAAACGATTTCGCAAGGAGAACTAGTGTGGGCAATCAAAATTCTGATGTGCGTGAAATCTTTATGAAATGCACCTCATTGTTTTTGGATTCCATCATTGATTTGGTGGGGACACTGATCGAATGGTACACAAGCCATTTTGTAGAGACAACTAGCAAGTGGGTTAATAATCCAGATGGTTGCAAAATATTAAACTACTATCTACTTTGTTCTATTTTCCGCTGTTGATTGGATTTGAAAAAGATCCAACGAATGAGAATCATTTCCTTCAGTGTAATAGCCTAGAGAATAATTTGATCGAAGATCAATGGTTAGGATTTAATTCGCGAGGAAATCTACGGTGGTGAATGATTTTTGCACAAAGAAGAGGGGGGATCGAAAAATCCACATTTTATCGTAGATCAACGGTTAGGATTTAATCCGTGAGGAAATATACAGTGGTGGATTATTTCTTCACAAAGAAGAGGGGAGATCCACAAATCCGCATTTGATCATAGATTAACAGTTAGGATTTTGTTCACAAGGAAATATACGGTGGTGGATGATTTATGCACAAAGTAAAGTGAAGGTCTGCAATCCACATTAGATCGTAGATCAACGGTCATGATCGAACCCTGCAAAAGAGATCAACGGTTCAGATGGAAAGCGGAAGGCGGAAAGCAGAAAGAGGATAATCACGAAAAGAGTGTGGGAAATGTCACAGTTTCGCATTCCACATCCTGCGATCCAGAAGATCGACGGTTAGAAAAACATCCAAGAAATATCGACGGTGTGAAAAGATTAGTGCGGAAAATGAAAGGCAGAAAATTGTGAAAGCAATGGTTGAGCTTTTGATAACCCACACTTTGCATCCCACGTTACGGAAGATCAACGGTCACAAAGAAGCACGCAGGAGATCAACAACATGGAATGAATGGTGCAGAAAGATTAGTACAGAAGCAGAAATATCGAAATGACATTTTGGAAAAGTCACAAACCCACATTTCGCTATATGCATCTTATCTCAGATCAATGGTCATGGAAGAGCATGTAGGAGATCAATGGTGCATAACGTTTGGTGCGGAAAGATTGGTTTAGAAAACAGAAATTGTGGAATGATAATTTCACATATCTCATATTTTATTTCCACCTCAGATCAATGGTAATGGAAAGCTTGAAGGAGATAAATAGTACAAAAGGGTTGAGGAAGAAAGCTAAGTGTGTAAAGACACTTTGAGAAATATCATAGTTAGACGATCTACAGTTTGGGAGATCAACGGTCACGAAAAGATTGAAGGAGATCAACGGTGCAGAATGGTTGAGGCGGAAAGCTAAGTGTGGAAAGACATTTTCATAAATGTCATAGTTTGGCAATCCGCATACCGCATCCTATCTTAGATATATGGTTAGGAAGAATCCCGATATAAATTCAACGGCTTAGGATGGATGCATAAATGGAGAGTGCAAAAGGTCACAGTTGGAATATTCATGAAGAGGTACAATTAATGAAATGGCACAATGGTGAAGAGATGCATCCATAGGAAGACATGAAGGTATTTATTAACATAATTATTGAAGAAAAGAACATATCTCTGTGATTGCGCCATTACCCAATCATTTTTGTCTGAAGAAGAAGTTGAGGTTGTTACCCAAGATTGGCCAGAAGAATGGTGAGTTCATGTCGCCGATGACCTATTATCTGTCGAAGAAGACTTGCGACAAGATGATTCACCAACGAAGAAAGATGAAGAACATGGAGGGGACCCACCACCACAAATAGAAGATCTGCAAAATTATCCCAACCCTCCCCATAATGATTCAAGCACAACCCAAACAAATATGGTGGTGGGCGATAAAATGAAGCAGACCGAGCAGCCTGACATAAAGCATAAGAAAAGGAAGGCTAAAAAAATAGCAAGAACTATCGTCCTTGATAGCGATGATGTTATCCTGCTGACATAAGTAATGAAAGAGTTCCCTACATAGATACTTCGAAAAGTAGATGAGAGACAAGCAAAGCTTATAAGAAGTATTACCAACTTACTCCAAACACTTTGTACGACGGTCAAAGAAGTACAGGTCATGATTGACTCCAGACGACAAGTGACAGCGTCGCAAGACTTAGCAGGCTCGTTAGAAGAGAAATTGGCTAAAGTGTTGATACCTATTCCACCATCAAAAACTCAACTAGTGGGAGAAGCACTCGAACTAGGAATGACATAGTTGAATACCATGGGAAATTACTTGGGCCATGTCACTATCGATTTTTCCCAGATGTCATTGTATGAGGTTTATGCAATACAGAATGTCGCAATCACAGAAATGAAGGTTATAGAAGGAAAATTGATCATACAAGTGCGCAAATCGAATAAAACTGTTAGTAATATGACGAAAAAAATATAAGAAATCGAGCAGAAATCCAAAACCTGGGAGGAGGACACGAACAGTCTCGCCAATGTTGTAACACTTGCTTGTATTAACTTTGTAGATGAAGGGATAACTGATTAAATGTTTGCATAGGTATAGGACCTTCACAAAAAGGTCACAGAGTTAGAAGCGTAGGTGAGACTCAATACACCCCCATAGGTGCTGGAAGATAGAAGGATGACATCAGCAGAAGCTGTGAAGAAAATAGAAGAGGAAAAGGCACTATATTCTAAGGCAGTCAAACAAGTCTCTTAGATGTGGGAAGCATTGGTCGATGATGTAGAGTTAGAAAAAGCCGCAGAGTAGTTGCGCATTGCTAAGACAAAGGTGAATCAGATGAAGAATGAGATGAAAAAATTTCCCTTAGCAGAGAAATTGGCTAAGGCTGATGACATGAAAAATCTACAACAACAAGACGCAGTGATGCGAACTCAACAACAACAAAGGACGGACAAAGTCGCGAATTGTAGGCCAAAGCAGAAAGAATTTAATGAATTATTCAACCTGTGCATCAAAATGTGTGACAAGCAGCAGAGTCTGCAAGACTTACAACGTCAGAACACATCAGTTTCGACCTTATGGAAAATTTGCAGAAGATAGAAGAAGAGGTGCGACCGAAAACTGAGGAGATAGTGAAAATTTTCAAGATGTTCAAAGAAAATTTGTAACGACTGAAGGATCAGATTAGCATGGCTCGAGACAAGCCACATGTGAGTGTTAGGGGCTTGTTTACCCTAGGAAAATATAGGCATATTTCAACCAAAATTATGCTCGTAAATATGAATAGTCTGGTTGCGCGAGAAAGGAAGCTGTGACGGATGAAGAGACACGACAAAAGAAGTAGCGGTAGAAGGGACACTGCGACAGAAGAAGTCACGAGGGAAGAAGTCCACGACCTAAGGAAAGATGCGATGACATCAGTCATGATGGAAGGAATTGTGATAGAAGAAGGCATGCAACGGTTGAAAAGCACAACTTGGGATACAATGGGTAATAAGTTAGTTAGGATAGCGTATGCTTTAGGGAATAAAGCTTCTTTGTATTTTGGGTCGATAGTGCCTATTGACAATTGTAACTAAAATGAACGAGAATAGGAATGACAGCCTGTCAGCTAACATAATGGAGTTAGATGACTACCACGTGTAAGACTTTATAAAATGCGGAACCCAAATCGTGTTCGGGTTGGTTAGTTGGTTCATTTGAGTTAGTCATGGTTGTCTATTGGTAGAGTTGTAGAGAAGAGTGAGTCGATCCAAGATGTGTGCAAATCGACAATAGAGTGAAGGAGAGAAAAAATTCAGAGACGTGAGACTAGAGAGCATGAGAGTGGAGAGAAGTTTATATATATTGAAAAAGAAGATATAGAATAGAGTCTGCAAGCTGAGTGAGTAGATGAAAGGTGCCATATATTACTGATGTCAGATGAAGAGTTCCTTTGTGGTTTTTCCTGGATGGGTTCCCATGTTAAATGTTTCCTAAGTGTATATTTGATTAATGTGCTTATGTTGAATGAATGCATGTTGTGAATGAATGCATATTGTGAATGAATGTATGTATATTTGCTTACGAATGAGTCTTTATATGCATCTGTCGCACTGTTGTTAGTTGGAACCGCTAATAAGGAAGTATATTAACTGTTATAATATATGTTGATGGCCAAATAGAGTCATATCTTGAATATATGCAATAAGAGAAGTAATATAAACACTGGCTTCGGTTGAGGAAGATAGTAAGGTGCTAAGGAAGAAGAAATCCCCACAGAACTGCAGAAACCTTGTTCTAGCAGTTACCCATGAGAGAAATCTTGGGTGAGATTGCATTTGCTTCGCAAATGCTGTCGACTGAGCCCTTCTCTGTCGGACCGATACCTTGAGTTTTGTTAACGAATAAACTAGAGACTGAACCGAAGTCAAAAGAAGAAACACCAACAATAATCAAAGTATATTTACTTTGTTGTAATTACATTGATTTGCGGTAAGTAGAATTTGTAGTGTAAAATCAAGTTTCTCTTTTTCGATTTAATCTCCAAATGACCTTATCTCTGCCCAATAGAAATGCAAAGGAAGTCATAACTCATTGTTATTTGCACAAGTTTGCATGATTAATGCACACTTTTAAACAAAACGAAATATACCAAAGAATGAAATTGATCCAAAATATGTAAACATGTTTTATAAATTTGATTATATTAATCACATCATTATTTTTAACAAGTTTATAAATTTAATTATTTTTACTAACATGTACATAAGTAATGAGATTTAATTATTATCATTTAAATGATTAGTGATATCTTGTGAAAGATCACTATCATCATAATTATTTACTTTGATATATAATATTTAATTTTATAAGTAAAATATATATACACGAAAGATTTTTAGATTTCAAAATTATTATGGTTCAAAGGAATTAGATTTATAGGTGACAAGTAAGGAGTTTTTCACTCTTAAACAAAGTTTAGTATACTATACATGAAAATTAGAAAAGATATTATTAATCTTATTAGTGTATTCATAACTTTGTTGTGAAATATTTTTTTTTAAGATGTATACAACAAAATAACAACACCCATGCTTTGGATCTTTTAGACAAATTCTCTTGCTTCCTTCCTTTGCATCTTCTATGGTGACATGTGTTCATCCTTTATGTGTTTCAATATTTGTGTTGGTGCTCAATCTTCAGAGAGAAGATTGAGCATGATTTTTCCTAATCATGTTTCTCCTGAGCATGATTTTTCCTAATGATGTTTCCCCTGAGCATGATTTTTCCTAATAATGTTTCTTGAAATTTTTTGAATTAGTTTTTATTTTTTCTATGTGATTAAATTTTATGTTTTTTTTCGAAAATTCATTAGCTAAATGCACAATAAACTACAAAACACATTTTTGTGAGGAAGAAATACATTTTTTTATTAAAATATTTTTTAATATTCTTCAATTAAAAAAAATTAACCTCCTTTGTATTCTAATATTAAGATAAAACAACACTGTAATAACGAAGATGGAGGATGACAAAGTTTCCCATTTCCATATCGCAAAGTTGATGAAGGTGCAATGCTCGTCGGTAGAATAAACTATACAGTGACTCTGAAAATATTTATTTTTTATTTCTTTATTTTTATTAGACATAGATAAAGACCTATTAAGTATATTTTTAAAATAATATTTTCATTTTAAGATCAAATCTTTTTGTGATAAATTATATGTAAATGTTAAATTTTAAAATGTGTATTTATTAATATAAAAACACTTTTGATTTATTGGAAAAAATATTTCATGTTTTATTTATTTTGTTAAACTTAATTAATTGTGTTAAAATAAATAAATATTTTTATATAAAAATATAATGTTAAATTTATAATAATAATTAAATAAATTTGGTTAATTTTTGTTAGCTTGCTAGGTTAAGGTGTGGGTTTCATTTGGGAGGCAACCTGAGTTCAATATCTTTAGGGGTGACTTAGTTGGGAGGATACCAAAAAATCCACTCATGTAAAGGGTTGGTGTGGCCCAGCTGTTTCTTAGCTAATGGTTGAAATGCAATCAATACCTCGAGTGACATACATTTTTATAATAAAAAAAAATTAAACAAAGTTAAAAGAGTAAATAGTGAAAATAAAAGTTTATTGAAGTATGGATTGATAACCTTAATATGGTATATTCACAATATGATATCTAATGTAATATATGAAACATTTAGAGGATGACACCAAAATAAGCCTCTCCTCTTGACTACCTTACAAGGTCCATAAGATTTGACTAATCTACCTAATTATTAATTTTTTTTTTCAATTTTATTGCGTCAAGAGGCGCTCTACAGCCCAGTATGTGGGAGATCTTGTAACATTATGTAACGTTATGTAACTTTTTTTTTTTTGTAAATAAAACTTTATATTACTGTACAAAGTCCATATTACAAAGCAGAAAGATAACTATGGCCAACCCAAAAATGGGGGAGCCTTAGTCCTAGCTAGCAACAACCCAGCCAGGACTTGAGCAAAACTAATTGGCCAAAGAATTATAGTGAATTCCCATATCCTTTTACCCCCCTGATATCTCTATTTCTGTGATGGCTCCTGATCCTATTACAGAGATTCCCCAACCACAAAAAGGGTGATTTAGTGATTCTATCGCCATCCATCCCGCAGAAGGAAGCATATTGCCTAGTAATATACCGTCTATAATTATAGAGGCTGAGACACATCATAGTAAAGGAAAACAAACAGAGAGACAGAGACTGATAAGAAAAATCAAATCCTGCCAGGAGGGATGGTGTTTCAGCGAGGAGGAACCACAGAGGGACTTCTGACCGCAGGGAGCTGCATACCCGATACCAGCGACGACGATGGAATCATGGGGCTTGTGGGATTTCGAGCCTCCTCCCGACCTCAAAGGCCTTCCTTTTCGCAGCGACCAGTATTTTCCCAAGGCCGAGCCATCTCTAGAGCACGGCGGTCCGCTGGGTGGAATGGAAACCCTAGGCGAGCAGCTAGGACATCCAATTTGTGGTGCATGGTGTGACATTCCGCATTGTGTTCCTTCCAAAATGGAACTGGTTCAACATCCCCCGCCTGTTTTGCTTCCTGCATCATAGCAGAATGCCCGACCAGACGAACCATGACCCAATATGTCATGAGCATCTGATCATAAGCTGAAGCGCGGCCCGCAGTGTTACCCGGGTCCAAGACCCACTCAACAACCTCAGCATGAAGGTTCTCCCTAGGCATAGCTTTTGCTTCCGCCCAAAGACCTTCCACCACCCTCTCTACGTCAAGCCTAATGCTGAGCGGGACATGCTCCTTATAACTGTCTGCCTTTTCTTGGGCTAGAATCTGCGCGTGAGTTGCTTGGCGAGTCTGGCATTTAGCCAAATTCCCTTTAGCCAACTTAATTCCGGACACTTCGCCCAATCCTCCTTCCCTCTTGGGTTGCCGCTTGGGGGCCATTACGGGAAAATCCAAGGGCAAGAACAACCACTCGAAGCAATGGAGGGGGCTCTTAACAGGGTCGAGCTCAACAGTGCTGCACCAGTCAAAAGGTGAATACACAGACCTGCAAATTCTAGCGTAAAACTTGTCTTGGAAGAACGCAAGGTCGCCTGGATATAACAGATGGTCATTCGTGGGAGCATACTTGTCCCTGATAAGATCCTGCGTCACTCCCATCATGGTACCCCAGGCCTCCGTCTTGTATTGATTATGATCCCTGTTTGAAAAATAATCCTTGCACTTAGAGCCAAGCGTGGAAAGGTCGACGCCACGAAGCGAAATAATGAGGAAGGACCGGCATCGACGCCAACAAATTTTAATGCCAACCGTTCTCAATGCATTAGCACTGATGCATGTGGGCATGCTCGTGCCTCTGAATGCCACCTGTTCTCCCATTCGGTTGATCGTCCAGCTATGTGGTCTCGGATAGATCCTTAATGGCCATGTGACGGCATTACTAGGCCCATCCCTCCTCTGCGAAGACGTCAAGTCTATCACATCGGAAGCCTACTCCACATTCCACCCTTACAGTTGCTAGACAGTCGGCCACCTTATTCGCTTCCCTCCTGACGTGGTGAAAGGAGGTGGCGGGGTGCAAGAGAAGGAGGACACACAGGCACTCCAATTTGTAAGCAAGACGCTAGCTCGGAGAGATTTTTTCAGTCTTTTGGCCAGTCAGGAGATGTTTGGCCGCTGAGATAAGGATGTTGGAGTCGCCTTCTATTCTCGTTGGAAGGAGACCCCCCCTAATCAGCATTTCCACTCCACGTATGAGGCCCTCCAGCTCAGTGGAATTATTGGTATCCTCCCCAATGGCTCCCATAAACACTATCCTGATCTGGCCCTCATGGTCGTGAACAAGACCGCCAAAGCCAGCCTGGCCCAGGTTTTCGCGATTTGCTCCATCAAAGTTTAGTTTAAAGACGCTGGGGGGCGGAGCCAACCATGAAGTAGGACTGGATGGGATGCACAACTTATCTCGATAACACAGAGCTTCAATCATAGGCTTATTCAATCCCCAATTCTCTGCAATGTGGAGTTCCTCCCTCTGTATAATCTTATCATGTTCAGTCCATTGCATGCATTTAATTGAAGATATCAAACTGTCTTGCACCACGTTCCATACTGCCTCTGTGCTTTTCCTTCGCCCACGGAAGATCCTAGCATTTCACTCTTTCCAAATACACCACATTGCCATGCCCGAAAAAGCATCCCAAATGGTTCCGAGGATGGGATTAGTGAAAGCTCGTGAGCTCCAGTCTCTTATGGTCTAGGTGGGGAGCCCTCGAATCCTATCGCTCCTTCTGAACATCAATGCCCCCTTATCCCAAATTGTTGCTGCAAAGGGGCAACTATCCAATAAGTGGCCCATCCTGTCCTCCACGTGCTGACACATGCTGCATTGGGATGGACCAATAATCCCACGTTTTCGCAGATTGTCACAAATGAGGATTCGTCCTCTGACAACAAGCCAAACAAAAAGGGCCACCTTGGGCCATAAGTTGACATACCAAATTTTTCCCCAGATGTCATCCATCTCCACATTCCTTGCCATCCTGATGCTGTAGGCCTCTTTGACGCTAAAGGATCCTTTTTGGAGAATATTCCCATCGTAAAATATCAGGGCCCTCCTGAGTTTTGACAAAGAGTCTACTCAATTCCTCTTGGAAAGTCGTCTAGTATTCTTCACTCATAAGGGATGGTTTCTCAGGAAAGTCCCACCGCTGATAGTCTTCTTGTATTCCTGGATTCCATGACTGGTTCATCAGAAACATGCCTCTCTCAATCTCCTGCTGTTTGATATGGTTCCATCGGGGATTTCTTCCGAGGATGGGGAACTAGTTCCATGAGTCATCCCAGAACTTCGCCTGATTTCCATCCCTGATCTCCCAAAAGCTATGCTCTTGGATTATAGATCTTCCAGCTAAGGCCTTTAACCAGGTGGGGGATCCAATAGGAGTTTGGTTAAAGCGGATCAGGGCATGACTAGGCCTGCCCCTGGCATATTTTGTATTCCACAAGCTAGCCCAAGGTTCTGAAGAGTGGGTGACCCATCTCCACCAAATCTTGGCCCCCAATATCTCTGACATGATTTCAGGATCCCTCAGACTGAGACCACCCTGATCCTTAGGCTTGCAAACATCCTCCCAGCTTACCAAAGAAAATTTGGCCTTTTCCCCACTCGATCCCCAAAGTAAATTACGTTGGATGCTTCGTATTTGCTTAAGGATATCCTTAGGAGCCGATAAGACCGAGAAAAGGTATGTTGGCATTGCCTGTAAAATAGACTTGATCAAGATCAACCTGCTGGGAAAGTTAAGAGTGCGCAGGACCCAGCTCGATAGTCTCTGCTTTAGTCTGTCCAAAAATTCCTGCCATTCTGCTATTTTTGGCCTTCCCAGCCCCATGGGGATACCAAGGTATTTGGTCAGAAGATTTCCTCTAGAGAAACCCAGGACTCTCAATATATTTCTCTGGGTGGTCGGGGGGGTGTTAACAAAGAAGACTTGAGACTTGTTGGGATTAACAGCCAATCCTGAGGCCTGAGCAAATAGGTCCAGGATTTTTTTGAAGCTTTTGGCTTCTTGGACTGAAGGGTGCCCCATGAGCATGGTGTCGTCCACAAATTGTTGATGTGTCTGAGGGGGCGTCCCCTCCTGAACTCTCACTCCATGAATTGTCCCACGGTTGACTTGGTCATCCATTAGGCGACTCAGACCCTCTTCCATGAGAATGAATAAGAAAGGGGACAAGGGGTCCCCTTGGAAAATGCCCCTAGAGGGCTGAAAGGACGATGTCGGAGACCCATTAAGGAGGATATTAAAGAAGGGAGAGGTGACCAGGGCCATAACCCACTCCACCCAAGTGGGCGCAAATCCATATGCCCCTAGCATTCTCTCCATGAATTCCCAATTGAGTTTGTCATAAGCTTTTGCAATGTCAAGTTTGATCATCATCCCAAGGATTCTAGAGCTTTTGAGCGAGTGCAGCACTTCATGAACCAGAACAACTCCAGCCAATATTTTCCTTCCTTCCACAAAACCCGATTGTTCCGGACTTATCAGCACCGGAAGGAGGGGTTTGAGTCTGTTTGCAATGACTTTGGATATGATCTTATATATGACATTGCATAATGCAATAGGTCTAAATTTATCGGGAGACTCTGCGCCTGCTTCTTTCGGGATGAGGGTGAGAAAAGCAGCGTTAAAAGCTTTGAGGAATCCCTTCTTTTGTCTGGATTCTTCCACAATAGCCAGCACGCCCCCCCTGAAAAGGTCCCATAAGAGGTGGAAGAAGTTGGAAGTAAACCCGTCTGGTCCAGGAGCCTTCCCTAGAGCCATCTGGTTAACTGCTTCCTCCACTTCTTGCATCTCAATGGGCTTAACCAACATTTCATTATTTTTTGCAGTGACCATTCTAGGAACTAATCTGGTGATTTGCTCAATCTCCCTACTTCTTTCTCCCACATCTTCCCTGAGGATCTCCGAGAAGTATTGCGTGAGTTCGGTTTCTATTTCCCCCCTAGTGTCCACTCTATCTCCATTTCTGGTTTTAAGCCTCTGAATTCTAGAGCTATTCCTGTTCTAGATCACCAAGTTGTGAAAGAATTTAGTATTTCTCTCACCCTCCTTCAACCATTTCACTCTCTCCTTCTGCTGCCAATATAGAGCCTCGTGTTTCTCTCTGGCTTCCAGCTGTTCCATGAGATCATTTTCTGTTTTTTCCATTTCCTCATTCCATCCAGTTTCCATGCCTTTTCTATTGATGAGGTCCAGCTCCATCAACAGTTGTTTCTTGTCCTAAAAAATGTTTCTGAATTCCTCCCGGTTCCATTTGCAAATTTTCACTTTCAGGGCTTTGAGTTTCTGCTGAAATCGGAACATAATGGTTCCTGGGGGGGGACAAACTCCTACCACCACTGACCTACTAGGTTTTTGAAGTCCTTGTGTTCCATCCAGAAGCTTTCAAACCTAAAGGGTTTCCCTCTGGGAGAACCAGTCCCATCCCAGGAGAGGTTGATGGGCCAGTGGTCTAAGCCATTCGCCGGGAGAACAGCCGCTATAATATCCCCCGTCCTGCGCATGATATTTTCTGACACCAAGAAACGATCTAGACAGGAGGCAACCAATTGATCCCCTCCTCGCTTGTTGTTCCATGTGAACCAGTCGTTTCCCGTTACCACGTCGACCAGCGGTCCCTGAGCCAAACACTCACTGAATGCTTCTTGGAATTCGTCCATGGTACGTCATCCCCCCTTCTTCTCTTCAAGGTTGGCGATGAGATTGAAATTCGCCCCCAAGAACCCATTGACCCTGTTCCGCTTGTTCCTGGATCCATTGGAGGAGACCCATGAAGGAATTTTTTTCCTGGAAACAGCTGGGTCCATAGATGTTTCCCATCATACCTTGAACTCCCGAGTCTAGAAAGCAAAATTTTGCCATGAGCGCAAATTTGTGGGCTCGCCAGTTGGAGAGTTCGACCGATCGTGGTTGCCATAGAATAGCAATGCCTCCCGGTTGCCCTGCGACGTCGATGGCCATAACCTGACTTCCCTTCCAAATCTTGTCTTTGATTTTCAATAGACTTCCAAAACTGCATTTGGTTTCCTGAAGAAACAGAATATCCGGGGATTCCTGTTTAAGCTTACGGTTAAAGCTTTCCACTTCCTAGGGTTACTACACCCTCTGATATTCCAAGAGATGAGCTTCATTGACAAACCTTTTTGGCTTCAGAGAAGGCCGCCTGGATCGTAGGATACTGTCCAGATTCGATCAACCGAACTCCTACTGCTGCTATTCGCTGCTTATTGGTTTTTTGTCCATGGCGCATTTCCTCCTCGGGAAATTTCCTTTTACTGCCCTTCTGGGCATCTGGGTCGATTCACAGGCATTCCACTACCCCTGTTCGGATTATGGCCTCCTGGAGAAGTTCTAATTCACGGCGGGAGATGTATCCTTGTCCTTTCTTTCTGCATTCTTCCTCTAAGGCGTCCAGGTCAAGTTTTCCCAAATCCATGTCTTCACCCTCGTCCTCCTCCACCCCTTCCATCTGCTGGGATTCCTTTGGCCCTGGGGATGCTAGGTGGCTTTCACGATGGTATTATGTCTGAGTCTTAGCCTGCGTCTCCTCAACCTCTTCCAGGGACGCTAGAGCTTCAAAATCATTCCCTTGGGGTTTCTCATGGGTCGAGGTATTCGAGCGTGCCAGAAGTTTTCCTCCTCCCTTGCCACGGCGCTTGTTCTTAACCAGTGTGAACCCTTCATCAACCACCGAAGTGGAAGGCGTCGGTGTCGCCGGGTTCGTCTTAGGGCTGTCTCTAGGACAGTTCCTCCCTAAATGACCGTATTCATGGCAAAGCCGGCATCTAAATGGGAGTTGTTCATAATCGATGGGTTGGATCCACTCTTCGTCTTCCCAGTTTAGACTGATTGCTTCAGGCAGTTCTCGGGAGAGGTCCATATAAACGTAAATCCTAGCAAAGGCTATGTAACGTTGGATCCTTGTTTGTTCTGCGACCTTTATGAATTCTCCAAGACTGTTTCCTATATCACGCAACATCTCTAGGTCCCAGTACTCACCCGAGAGGGAGAAAAGGCGGATCCATACTAGGGCCACCGTCATATCTTCCATTTCTGGGTTGAAACGCTCCTTCCATGGCCACAGGAAGAGACCCGCCGAGAAGAAAAAATATGGGCCCCCTTCCAAAATTATGTCTCTATCTTCCTGGTTAAAAAAGATGATGGTGAAGAACCCCTTTGACCCAAGCTGCAGATCATAGTGGCCCTTGGGTTTCCACACCCCATTGATCCACTTAATCAAGTCCTTTTCCCTCGGCCATATCCCCACAAATTTCCCAATAAGGGCCTTTGCCTTCCAGATCCCGATCTTTTCCCTTACTGCCTCAAATCTGATCTGAATCATTGGGATGGAGGCCATTTGCGGGAAGCAGCCCCCCATGCTCGTTTGTTTTCCTTTCCTGGAGGCTGGTGGACCTCCCCCCTGGCCCTCCTCTGCCCTGGAGTTTCTTCTCGAGATAGAAGGCCCATGTTCTTTTGTGGGCACCTCCTACCCTGATGTCTCCATGGCCCCCTGAAGGAGGCCCAATTGTCGGGCAGGGCGAGCAGCCTTGAGCCGACTGACGCTGCGAGCCTTGAGGCAAAAGAAGAAGGCCTTCTTTCCTTCAAGCCCTCGCCAGTCTCCTTCCCTTCCAGTCCTAACTTTATGTAACGTTACATAACGTTATTTTTATTAATATTTTTTTTTTATAATTATAGGCCAAAATAAAAGTCGGCCAAAAAAACAACCTAATATGGGGGAGATGTTGTAATCTTCCTACCTAACAAAACAATAAAAAAGTAAAAATTTAATTATTCGTAAAAAAATGTGGGTTATGAAAAAAACACAATATGGAGGATATGTTGTAATGTTCCTACCTAACAAAATAATAAAAAATAAAAATTTGAATTATCCTCAAAAAAATGTTGGCCTTGCACATTGTTTTAAAACCATGTGCATGGTTTTAAACTTATGTGCACATAGTTTTAAAACCATGTGCAAGACCTTCTAAACAACCCATGGCTTTATTGTACATGGTTTAGGAGGGCCTTGCACATGGTCAAGGCCTCCTAAACAACCCATGGTTGTAGGAGGGCCTTGCATGTGGTTTTAAAACCATGTATGGGGAAATGTTGTAATGTTCGTTCCTAATAAAATATAAAATAATAATAAATATTATGTGTCGACCATAAATAATATTAAATATTAATAATAAAAATATTATATGTGAACCTTAAATAAAAAGATGTGTCTTTTGGTTTGAATTAAATCAATGGATACCTAAGAAGAGATTTGATCCCTCTCGATGACGCTTGATAGAGCCTAGGATTTGGATCTACACTGGTTTAAAATAATATATTAAGTTAACCACATCACACAATAATAATTCACATAAACAAACATTTACATTCTTTACATCATTATCACATTCTCAACCCAATAATTTTCCATCAAAATGATAAAGTCTCACTTCTTAATTAAGTAACTTAATCCAACATTCCATACCTTATTTGACTATCACCTTCTAAAACTCATAACGTAAATTAAAATTTACATAACATAAATTACATTTAATATACAATTTATTAATGCATTCTTTTCACTATTAATTAACTAAATAATTTTCCACCCCAGCCTTTTCCACATTAAAAATAGATAATATTAGCACGTCGGGAAACACTTCAGCTTCCCCTTGGTTTGCTAATATTGCAGGTTTCAAGAAAGATGGTTTAGTTCTCTATATTGCAAGGCTTATTTCTCTATATTGAAAGGTGTCCATCATTTCAATGAGACTTTTATATAAAGGTGTCCATAATTTCAATGGATGTCCATAATTTCAATGAGACTTTTATATAAAGGTGTCCATAATTTCAAGTTGCAATTATGGAGATTTGATTATGTTATTGTCGAGTCTTTTCAAGTGTTTTCGAAACTTAAAATAATTCACATCAATCTTTTTTTTTTTTTTTTTCCATAAAAGTGGTCCCATAGTATTCCATGGTCGACTTATTTAAAGTAACATGGTGATGTTTAATGTGTATATGTAGTCCGTGGCAAAATTTTTACATTCATCTAAATGTTTTTATTTATTTTAAAACTATAATATATTCAATTTAATTAAAATTTCTATATTTTATTTTTTTTTTTAATTTATTTTATGAATTGATTTTTGTTAAGAGTAATTATTTTTTTAATCCTTGTACCAGAAAATTTAAGTAAGTCATCGTTAATTGTAGTTGCACAGTTTGAAGATGGCCCAGTAAAATCATATCAGATCAAGTAAATGGCAATTCAATCATCGATTAGCTTAGTCAACAAAGCATTTTGTACATAAATTATCAAGGGTATTACTCGCATTGAAGTTGAATTGAAGTCAATATAAAGGTAGGAGTAATTGCACCGCTTCCAGTCTTCATAAATATTTAATTTTGTATCTACCAAATTGAATGCCATCATATGAAGTCACATCACAGTTGCACGACCCTCAATTACCCTTGGGCCACCAAGATTATGCAATTCCAATCACTGAACACTACCCTTTGAACAAATTCCACCGGATTTTAGCCAGAAAACTCGTCGGATCTTAAGTGCAAATGGTCTATAGTTTAGCTTACTTCTTGCATGAGAGAAGTTTTGAGTGAAGAGGAAATGAAATATCGATTAACTATTGAAGAGCTTAGAAGGTTCAATGAATTTATCTCAACAACGAATCAAGTGATGACATGTAGCAGCAACAAAAAGGATGTCAACGTAAAGCATCGAAATTATGAACAAGACAGGGGAAAGGGGGTTTTCTAAATACACAAAGGACAACATAACAACATAGGACGCCATATCTATTTTCAGGACGCTCCATACTGTCTATGATCTTCTCTGCTTTAGTGAATTTGCACAGAGGAATGGATCTGATCACAGCTTCATCCAGGTCATATGATTGAGTAATTATCTACCAGCATTCTGGGTCTTGGAATCCTTCCAGTGAATAAGCATCAACTTGTATACTCTCTTCAAAGTCTACACTCCTATGTCTCCTCCTGAAAAAAGGTCTCCACTGATAAGCTTTGCAACACTTGGCAAAAATCTTGTAGTAATTTACCACTAGTAAAGCCCTTCCTAGAACTACAACAATGGCTATCCAGGAAGGATTGATGGTGGTGGTGGCGTAGTTGTGCTTGGCGGGTTATTTACTTATGGTTGCATCTGGTGAGGCTCCCCATCCAAAGTCATATCTACCTGCTGAAATTTCCCTTGGATGGAATTCACACGGAATTGCTCCGGAGGAAAACTCATGGCGAATTTCTTTAACAGATCTACTTCAAACATATAAATTTGTTGAAAATACATAGCTGTAATTACAACAAAAGAGGCCACTCATCTTTCACTTTATAAATTTGAGAACTTGGTGGGCAAGGTGAATTCTACAGTCCAAGTTTGGGTGGCATAGATTCATCAAATATTTGTGTTATATATATGTTTAATGGTGAATTGAATATGGACGCTAACTTAGGCACATCTAAAGCAAGTCTAATATCGAGGTCAAATTTGTGAAGCCAGAGATTGCATATCTCAAAGTTGCATTTGATATTTTTGAAACTCCAAATAATATGCAACCTCAACTTACTTGAGGCACATATCAAAGCTGAGTTTAGATGTCTCACAACCCAAGTTGAAATAAGCACACACAGAAATTGTTTGAAATTATTTGAAATTATTTAATATCACATGTTGTATAGGGGGGAACTCCCCATTGGCCATCGATAAACCATCGACAGACGACGAATGGCTGGAGGAACAATCTGAGTATAAATTCACAAACTCACTGAAATGGGGGAAATGAAATGTTGAGAAAAACTTCAATATGTTGTCATTAGAAATCATACACATGTTAAGTTTATTTTTTGATTTTCAAATAATTTTGTCAATGTTTTATTCTTTTAATATCACACCCAACTAACAAATATATGAGAAATGACCCTAAATAACCTTTTTAAGCTTATTTCACAGCATGAATAGACTTGTGGGTGAGTGCACAAAGTTGAGGGTCTATTTTGGCGCGTTAGATGCAATAGAAAATTGAAAAAATAGACATCTATCAACTTGCATGGATATTTTGAGACACTTACACAATGAATCTTGCGATGAGTAAAAAACAAGAAATGTAGGAAATTGAATGACCTTTCCAAATATATAATTTTTTTCTATTAAAAATGATCTTAACTATCTAAAGTTAGATATTTTTTAATGGGAACTTTTTATTTTTGGGACAAATTATAAGGTATATGTTTTTGTGGGTGCAGCGTCTAAGTGACTAAATGATGGGATAAACTTACGAAAACCGGTATACATATAATACTAGTGCACGACTATTTTTCCAATAATAAAAATAATTTTTTTAATTTTTTTTAATTATCTAAGAGATCAAACCTCGAAAACGGTACGTCAATTGTGGGTGTAGCGTTTGCATGTCTTAATGCAATTATCTGGAAATGGGTTTTTTATAGCATGTAGAGGTCGGTGTTCTTTAGTGCACCACACAATGTTTTTTAAATGGTTGAGAAACTAAAGAGATATGGACGAAACACTAACAGTGTGTTTTTTGAGTTGAGGAGTGATGACACAAGATAAATAAGAAATTTTTTTATGTATTCTTGTTAAAATTTACATATTTGGAATTTGCAAAAAAACCCATATATGTTTCTAAAATATCATAAAAATTGGAGGTGTGCAGCATAATCAAACGAACGGCTAAATACGAGCATATTGAAAATTTGGATATAATGTTGAATTAGCCATGGTTTATCATACTCCAAGGCATAGGCATGTTGAATCTGAAGCAAAGTACGAAGCAAACACATAGGCATAAGAATTCCATGAAATCATGGGTGGAGGCTCGGCCTTATCATTTGGAGGGAATGCATTTTTGAATTTAAACAAAATGGGAACGCGTTTTATTGAAGCAAAACACGCTCATGTTTTATTGAATAGAAACGGGAGTGCATTTTATTGAAGCAAAACAGGAGCGCATTTTAGTGAAGCAAAACGGGAGCGCGTTTTTAAATACTACAATGATTGCTTGTTTTGTCAAATATACCAATACTTTTATTATTTTATGTCCCC
>LPNX010224968.1:636496-658367 GCA_001517045.1 Pseudotsuga menziesii
TAAGTGAATGTGAAATTTTTGCACATGGGGGTCAAATTCGCATATTACTCGACTCTGAACGTGTGGCTAGCGTTCCCACATGGAACCCGCCTAAACACGCTTGCACGACCCACCAGAAGCCCTTTTTGATGCACGGTTTCCTTTCTATTCCCCGGGTAGGGATTCAATAGGTGTCCCTGAAAGCCTATAGGAGATGGGATTCAACGTGCCATAGATTGATGATCATGGCTTAGATCTATGAACCGTCAGCTCCATTTGATTCAGGACGTTGGGATAGTGCTAGGATGGCCCTATAATATGGGTCCATGGACAAGGGATTGTTTTTCGGTCAATTTTGGAAACTAGGGTTTTGCTCAGTAAGTGAATGTGAAATTTTTGCACATGGGGGTCAAATTCGCATATTACTCAACCTTGAACATGTGGTTAGATTTCCCAAATGGAACCTGCCTATACAGGCTTGCACAACCCACTAGAAGCCCTTTTTGATGCACGGTTTCCATTCTATGCCACAGGTAGGGATTCAACAGGTGTCCTTGAAAGCCTGTAGGAGGTGGGATTCAACGTGCCATAGATTGATGACCATTTCTCGGATCGACAAACCATCGGCTCAGTTGGATTCAAGACATTGGGATAGTGCTACGAGAGGCCCTCTAATCTGGGTGCATGGACAAGGGATCATTTGTTTGGTCAATTTTGGAAACTAGGGTTTTTCTGAGTAAGTGAATGTGAAATTTTTTTACATGGGGGTCAACTTCGCATATTTCTCAACCATGAATGTGTGGCTAGAATTCCCACATGAGACATGCCTAAACACACTTGCACAACCCACTGAAAGCCCTTTTTGATGCACGGTTTCCATTCTATGCCTCGGTTAGGGATTCAACATGTGTCCTTGAAAGCCTATAGGAGGTGGGATTCAACGTGCCATAGAATGATGACCATTGCTCGGATCGACGAACCATTGGCTCTGTTAGATTCAGGACATCAGGATAGTGCTAGAGTGGCCCTCTACTCTAGCTCCATGAACAAGGGATCATTTTTTTGGTCAATTTTGGTAACTAGGGTTTTGCTTAGTAAGTGAATGTGGATTTTTTGCACATGGGGGTCAAAGTCACATATTGCTCACCGTGAACGTGTGGGTAGGTGTCCCACATGGAACCTGCCTAAACACGCTTGCAAGACCCACTAGAAGCCCTTTTTGATGCATAATTTCCATTCTATGCCCCAGGTAGGGATTCAACAGGTGTCCTTGAAAGCCTGTAGGAGGTGGGATTCAACGTGCCATAGAATGATGACCGTTTCTCGAATCTACAAACTGTTGGCTCCATTGGATTCAGGACATCGGGATAGTGCTAAGGTAGCCCTCTAATCTGGTTCCATGGACAAGGGATCATTTTTTCGGTCAATTTTGGAAACTAGGATTTTTCTCAGTAAGTGAATGTCCAATTTCTACACATAGGGGTCAGCTTTTGCAAATTCCTAAACCATGAACATGTGGCTAGCATTCCCACATGGAACCTGCCTAAACATGCTTGCACGACCCACCGAAAGCCCTTTTTGATGCACGGTTTCGATTCTATGCCCCGGTTAGGGATTCAACACGTGTCCTTGAAAGCCCGTAGGAGATGGGATTCAATGTGCCATAGATTGATGACCATTGCTCGGATCGATGAACCATCAACTCCGTTGGATTCAGGACATCGGGATAGTGCTAGAGTGGCCCTTTAATTTGGGTCCATGGACAAGGGATAATTTTTTTTGTCAATTTTGGAAACTAGGGTTTTGCTCAGTAAGTGAATGTGAAATTTTTGTGTATAGAGGTCATTTTGAAGGTGATTGTAGGTCTTCCCCTCTTGAAAAAATAATTGTTGCAAACTATTATTCCATGTGCAGCTGTTGAGAATTATGTTACCTGTTGTGAGGTGTTGAACTTGACTTATTTCCCATCATTGTCAAGCAAGAAATATTCTTTGTTTTTGTTTTAATCAAGGCGAAAGGAGTTGTCAATCTCTATGTGGAGGTGAATTGATCTTAGGATCTCATATCATTCGTGGGACTGGAAAATCAAAAGAAGGTTGTTTCCCACATTAATTTAGCTAGGTCATCCAAGAGAAGTGAGCATTTGTACGATGAAATGCAGGAGGAGACAATGCCATTACGTCAATAACCATATAATGGAACATGTTTATGTTTAGAAACAAGTGGCCAACCTATAACACCATTATTACAAAATATATATATCTCCACGCTATGAATGCTTCGAATAATACTCCATAAACATGAATTTATAAAACAATATTCAGAATAGTACTTCTCTAATCAATTTAAACTATAATAAAATCACACATAACTTTCGTCTCTTTCAAAGTTGTTACTCGAGGCCATTCATCAAATGCCATGTACATAAACAAAATGATAAAATAATGCGAAGGATATAGTCATAACCATTATTTTGAATCAACCTGCTAATACTCAGATACTTTTAAGTTTGATGTGTGTCCCATGTATTCGTTAGATGAAAGACATCATATGCCAAACACTAATTTTATTTATGTATACCATAGAGGTGCATCACTTAGGTGTGTCAACTTCGTGCATCTTTTAAAAGTTTGTTAGGTTGTTATGTGGGTAAGGTGCTTTTGTATTCCACCTAGTTGGATCAGTTTCTTAGCTGTGTTGGGTGCTTATGTGTATTAGGTATGTTCCATCTTTGTGAATACAATTTAACATTGTTAATATAACATTGTATATGCAATTGGATTGTGGTAAAAAACAATTAAAATGTACATTTACGTAATATTGTAATTGTGCATTGTTCTCAAATTTATAACTGATATCTCCATGCAATTGTAAAATTGGAACATTACACATAGAAACATTCTTGGCCACAAATGTATAATCACACTTAAAATACTGAACCATGAAGATCTCAAGAGCCTTGATATGAAATATTTTTTATATCATGAAAGTTATAATACAAAAATAGAAGGCGCATCTATGGCCTGTCAATGTACATGTATCAAACATATTTGATGTACATGTGCAAACAAAAGTACATCTGTCCTGCACCGCGCCCCTATACTCTAACTCCGATTGTACATAAAAATACATATTTTTCCTGGACTAACACATCAAAAATCTAAATTTCTCTTGTTTTTCCCGGACCCTGATGCTTGTCGCCTCTGTCTACGACCACTGTGCATCTCTGGCGACTGCAAATCAATGACAATATTTCTTGATCAGGTAACTGAACTAGTACTGTCCAACAATAACAAAGTTTGAAAATTTAAAATATGACTCAATTGTAAATAAAACAAAGACTCATTGCATCCGTCGAGGGTATAGGTGCCTCTGGAGTCGGGGGTATAGGTTCCTCTGGTGTCCTCCTCCTTGTAGAGAGTCTCTCTGCAATGCTTCTCTGCGAATAAAAAAATATGTCAATAATCTCAAGAATTATCAATATGTACATGAATGAGAAAGTACTAATCAATTATGTAAAAAATGAACATCCAACCGAAAAAACCATTTCTAGGGAATTATACTGGGACTCTTCAATAGTAAGAGGAGTCGTAGGTTGAACATCAACCTCAGTTGCGTGCGCTAATGGACCAGGGTGTGGCTACATTCACCAAATGATAAAATAGTTAGACATCATGCATGTCCATAAACAATACGAATGAAATGTACAATTACAAATATTCAAGTAGATGTACCTCAGTGTGACTTATCCCTATTGTAGATGCAGCATTGACTGCAGCATCAACAACCCCACTAAGGTCTGGCACGGATGACTCTACATCCTGATGCTGTAAACATGTGAAAATAACATTAAGAAAAACTACTTGTGAAGTGAATTCATAGCTAACCAATGACTGTCATTGGAAGTGTGTACATTACTGTGGGATGAGTAGGTTGATCCTCATGCACACCCGCTCTGTTCAAGGAAGAGGGTCATTTGGTGTAAATAGCCCCCTTATCTAAGTTTGGACTGCGCGAAGATCCAAACCAAAGAGGCGGTGTGGGGATCTGCGATGATGTCTGCAGCCATAAAGTGTTACCATAGTTAGACATGGAGTTGAATGGATGGAATGATATGTACTTAAAAACTAACATGTTGTAATATACTTACGCTTGCCTGGGACATATCTCCCCCATGGGAGTGACTGCTTCCATCAATTTGTTTCCCCTCTTCGGATGCTAATAGCATTTGCAAGTTTAAAAATTATAAATATTAGCGATCTATAAAGGAGTGTACGGTAAGAAATTTAAATAATTCGAACAAGATTCAGTCATAACCCAGGTACTTACATTCTTCAAGTAATAGTAAATTCCACCTTGGACTATGTTGTTGATATCAACGTCTCCAGCATCACGTTCTAAGTGGGGTTCCTACAACTTCAAAATTTTTAAATATTAGAAAATTTAATAAATTAATCAAGACTAACACATGCATTAAAAAAATGATATGTATTAACAAAATGAAAAATATTTAAATATTACCTCAATGGTGCTGTTTGGGCCTCGGGTACAACCACACCAGGTGCAGTACCACCCCCATGAGAGGCATCAATCTCCTGCAAGAGTAAATATTGCATATATTATGAATCTTTTAATATGTTACATACAGTATGGAAAAATTAAAAATTGAACAATAATAGAGTTTTAAAACAATGTCCTTACCTGACCACCAGTCATCGTAGTGGTAACATGTCTTGGTCCAGGACCATAACAGGGTCCCCCACACTATGTGCAGACGTGTGGCTCGCTCTGAGGCACATGGGATGTCGGTCTATCCCCACCAATAGATGTCCCTCCACCACCAGAAGCTGGTGGTTGTACAACAACAGAGGAAGAGGGCGCTCTTTGGTCAATAGTGTTCGTGTGTCGAGAGACCATCTCAGCTACAGTAAAAAATGCCTCCTGTGTCTGGGAAACCATGTCATGTGCAGGAGGGATGTCTGCCCTTGGTAGCTAGGCACGGGGTGCAGGTATCTATGGATTGGCATCTCTATGGCTAGCATTGGGATGGTGTTGGGGCATCCCCCTACCAACTCCCTGGAATCGCAACATGTCAAAATAGTTGACATGTTTCTCCATCACAAACTCTGCATACAACGTTCGGAGGAAGTACAATGGTACTTCCCTATTGTTGTGAGAGGGAATGTTAAAAAACATGTACCACCTATCCATGCAATTGTCTCTGATGGGTGGAAAGATGCACCGCTCAATAGAAATATGTGTCCTGTTGATCTCTGGAATGTCATCCGTCCCAGGTGGTCTAAATAAAGTATAGATGTGTTGTTTTGTTATTTTGAGCTTTTTTACCTCATTGTAGCTCAACCCATCAGCATATTGTTGTCTTTTCCTCTCCCTATATGATGCAGGGTCGATAGTGCCTATTGAAAATTGTAACTAAAATGAATGGGAATAGGAATGACAACCAATCGGCTAACATAATGAAGTCGACTGACTACGACGTGTAAGACTCTATAAAATGAGGAACCCAAGCCGTGTTTGGGTTGGTTAGTTGGTTTTTCGGAGTTAGTCTGGTTGTCTGTTTTCTTTTGGTAGAGTTGTAGAGAAGAGTGAGTCGATCTAGGCTGTGTGTAGATCAACAGTAGAGTGAACGAGAGAAAAAATTTAGAGACTTGAGACTAGAAAGCATGAAAGTAGAGAGAAGTATGTATAGATTGTAAAAGAAGATATAGAACATAGTTTGCAAGCTAAGTGCACAAATGAAAGGTGCCATATATTTCTCATGTCAAATGAAGAGGGCCTTTGTGGTTTTTCCCGAGTGGGTTCCCACGTTAAATGGTGCCCATGTGTATATTTGATAAATGTGCTTATGTCAAATGAATGCATGTTGTGAATGAATGTATGTATATTTTCTTATGAATGAGTCTTTATATACATCTGTCGCACTGTTGTTAGTTGGAACCACTAATAAGGAAGTATATTAACTAATATAATATCGAACAATGGGCATATAGAGTCATATCTTGAATATATGCAATAAGCAAAGTAATATAACCACTGGCTTCGGTCAAGCAAGATAGTAAGGTGCCAAGGAAGAAGACATCCCCACACAACTGCAAAAACTTGGTTCTGGCAGTTACCCATAAGAGATATCTTGAGTGAGACTGCATCTGCGTCGCAGGTGATGCCGACTGAGCCCTTCTCTGTTGAACCAATATCTTGAGCTTTGTTGACGAACAAACTAGGGATTGAACCGGAGTTGAAGGAAGAAACACCAACAATAATCAAAGTGTATTTACTTTGTTGTAATTACATTGATTTGCGGTAAGTGGAATTTATAGTGTGAAATAAAGTATCTCTTTTTCTATTTTATCTCCAAAGGACCTGATCTCCGCCCAATAGAAATGCAAAGGAAGTCATAACTCATTGTTATTCGCACAAGTTTGCATGATTAATCCACACTTTTAAACGAAACAAAATGTACAAAAGAATGAAATTATCCAAGATATGTGAACATGTTTTATAAATTTGATTATATTACTCACATCATTATTTTTAACAAGTTTATACATTTAATTATTATTACTAACATGTATATAAGTAGTGAGATTTAATTATTATCATTTAAATGATTAGTGATATTTTCAATAGAATCAAATATGAAACATTTATCATATTTTGACGTGAAATATCACTATCATAATAATTATTTACTTTGATATAAATATTTTACTTTATAACTAATATATATATATATATAAGATTTAAAAATTTAAAAATTTATATTGTTCAAAGAAATTGGATTTATAGGTGAGGAGTAAGGAGTTTGTAACTATTAAACAAAAAGTATACTATAGATGTTAGAAGTCACAACCTAAAATTATATTGAAAATATTATTAATCTTAATTTTTTATTTTTTTTTGTCACTTAAACATTGAGGAAGGCGCACACATATAGAGCCTCGGCATGATTTTTCCTAGTAATGTTTCTTGAAATTTTTTGAATTGTTTTATTTTTTTATGTGATTAAATTTTTATGTTTTTCTTCAATAATTCATTAGCTAAATGCACAATAAACTACACAACACATTTTTGTGAAAAAGAAAAACATTTTTTTATTAAAATACTTTTAAATCTCCTTCAATTAAAAAAATTTAACATCCTTTGTATTCTAATATTAAGATAAAACAACACTGAAATAATTGCATTGGATTTCCCTTTCAAATGCATTGGATTTCCCTATTGCATATTCAAGATCCGAAGACGGATGATGACAAAATTTCCCTTCGAGATGTTGATATGGCTATACTTATACTTATGGCTTCCAAGGAACAAAATGAGAAGGTGCAATGCTTGTTGGTAGAATAAACTATACATTCATACATATGATCTTCGGTGATTCAATGGTGGTTATCTCATGGGTGAATAGACTGTCAACCCTTAAAATACCCACATTGAAACATTGGTGCGAATAAATATTTTCTATGTTGCATCTGGCCCCACCAGTGACCTTCAATCATATTTTCCGGGAACACAACATGCTAGCTGATGATCTATCTAAAAAGGCACTTAAAATCGAAATGGGTTCTAGATATTACACGGAATATTTGGATGGTTTGGTTATTGGGAAGGACTTTTTACTCTTTTTTGATGGCTGTTACATTACTATTTTGCAGCATCCGGTCATATGATAAGTTTTATTTCTTTTTTACTGCCTGTTTTGGATGATTTTCAGCTGGCTGTAACGAATACCTGGGATGATATGTTTAAAGGACACTACAGATTGAAGGAATATCTGACCTGAACCTTCAGGGATGATGAGAAAGTCTGTTCTTGATCAGACTTTGTAATTTCATTTTTGCTGTTTGGCTGGCTGTTCAGTTTGTATTTGCTGTTCAGTATGATTTTGCTGTTCAATAAGTATTTGTTGTTCAGTTTGTAATTGCTGTATGTATTTGTGATGATGTCCTTCATTATGGCTGGTGGTGATGGGACTGGACTGTCATGACATACCCATGCAATTGTTTAATATGTCTTTTTGATTCATATGAATATCAAAGACTGGTATTTTTTCCTCTGAAAAAAAAAAGAATAAACTGACTTTGAAAATATTTTAAATTTTAAATTTTTTATTTATTTTTATGTTTGTTAGGCATAGATAAAGACCTATTAAGTACATTTTTAAAATGATATTTTTATTTTAAGACCAAATTTTTAAGTGTTAAATTTTAAAATGTGTATGTATTAATATAAAAACATCTATGTAGTACGAGAACCGCTCTCGACTTTTAGGAAACTCATTTGTTTATGAAGTTTCGACGTTCCAGGGAACTTGTAGGAAACTTTCTCAATCCAGCGAAACCGTTTTCGATTGTTGGGAACTTATTGAGAACTTTCACCCTCTAAAATCCGGAACTTGGGGACTTTTTTTGCGCCTTTCCTTCACCAAGAATTTCCATGCATTTATGATGGCCATGTTGACTTAGAATTTTTTCTCTAGAAAACTAAGTTGCAAGAAAAGTATTTTTGGTGCTACCTTGTCAAGTTGGTTGGTACACTGATCTATGTCTACAGCTAGTGATAGAGTATTCACTCATCACTACAATAATTTGCAGTTATTGTTGATTTCAATAATAAATGTAAAACTATATAATTTGCACTTATTTTTATTAAGTCATCTAGTTTGTGTTAATGTTTATGTTCTTCTCTTCTCATCTTTTTTTAATTATTTTATTTTTATATTTTTTATAATTCTTTAATATATATTATTGACGTTCACAACCTGTTGTTTCCTGCAAATTTGGGAGAAACTTCTAGCTTGGTATCTAATACTCTTACCCACATTCCCTACTTTACGGCCTTCGTGAAACTTGTGCAACATTGAAAAACACTTTTGATTCATTGGAAAAAATATTTCATGTTTTATTTATTTTGTTAAGCTTAATTAATTGTGTTAAAATAAATAATTTTTTTTATATAAAAATATAATGTTAAATTTCTAATAATAATTAATAAATTTGGTCAATTTTTGCTAGCTCACTACGTTAATGTGTGGGTTTCATTTGCAAGGTGACCCCAGTTCAATAGTGTGACTTAGTTGGGAGGATACCAAAAAATCCAGCTCTTTGACCTGGTTGAAATGAAACGAAACAATTACACAAAGTTAAAAGAGTAAAGAGTGAAAATAAAAGTTTATTGAAGTATGGATTGATAACTTTAATTTGGTATATTCATAATATAATATCTAATGTAATACATGAAACATTTAGAGGATAAAAACCTATTTTGACTATTTTGGTATAGATGAAACATTTAGAGGATAAAAACCTATTTTGACTATTTTGGTATCATTATTGTTCCTTTTTAATTTGCTCTTTATTTTTTTGGTTAGTTTGTTTATGACTTGCACGACTAGCTTTCACCTTCTATCTTTCACATGGGGTATCTAAGTCATCAAAATCATTAGAGGATGCCACCAAAATAAGTCTTTTCTCTTCACTACCTTACAAAGTATGACTTGCACGGGTAGCTTTCACCTTGGGGTATTTAGCTTTCACATGGGGGTATCTAAGTCATCAAAATCATTAAAGGATGCCACCAAAATAAGTCTTTTCTCTTCACTACCTTACAAAGTATGACTTGCACGACTAGCTTTCACCTTGGGGTATCTAGCTTTCACGTGGGGTATCTAAGTCATCAAAATCATTAGAGGATGCCACCAAAATAAGTCTTTTCTCTTCACTACCTTATAAAGTCCATAAAATTTTACTAATCTACCTAATTATTATGATTTTTTTCAATTTTATTTAAAATAATATATTAGATTAACCATATCACACAATAATTATACAAATTGAAGTGGTGAAGTCTCTACATTATTTTAATTCACATAAACAAACATTTACCTTCTTTACGTCATTATCACATTCTCAACGCAATAATTTTCTATCAAAATGATAAAGTGCCACTTCTTAATTGAGTAACTTAATCCAACATTTCATACCTTATTTGACTATCACCTTCTAAAACTCATAAATTACATTTAATATATATGTATTAGTGCATTCTTCTCATTATTAATCAACTAAATAACTTTCCACCCAGGCTTTCTTTTAATTGAGTAACTTCAACAAACACTTTCATACCTTCTTTGACTATCACCTTCCAAGACTCATTAATTATATTAGAATCTACATAACACAAATTATATTTAATATATCATACATTACTTTTTTAATATATCATTTTTTAATTGTATTCATTTGCATCATTTTTTTTCAGAGGAAAAAACACCAGTCTTTGTTATTCTATTGAATCAAAATACATCATTACAATCCAAAAAGATGAGTGATAAAACAGATCCATCTCAAGAACAAAACAAAGCATCACCAACTGGAAAAAAGTCTGATCATTACAGACTTTTCTCATCATTCCTGAATAAATCAGGTCAGAATACTGATAATAATCTGGAGTGATCTTTAAACATACATTTCAGAGCAAAAACATGCTGACAGAGAGGATTCTGACAGAGCAACCAGAGATACATCATCAATGCTGAAATCATAAGCTGAAAGATAAAGAATGAGCTATAACTAAAATAGTTCAAAACTGCCTTGGTTTATAACCAAGCCATCAAATGTTTCTAAAAAAGTAACATATCCCATATCCAAATGCAAAGCTTTCTTTGATAGATCATCTGCTAGCGAATTATGCTCACGAAAAGTGTGTTTAAAGATCACCGGGGGGGGGCAAATGAATCATATATCTTATGTCGGAACACCGTTGCATTAGAGATGGAACATCAAGTGCTGAAATTCTGTTAAGCCAAGAAATGATAACCATGGAATCACCATAAATCAACTGAATAGGAATCCCCATCAATGAACCGACTCTTAGAAGAGCCCAAATAGCCAATAGTTCCGCTCTAGTATTCGTGCTACTTCCACATCCCATAGAAAAACTGAAAAAATGAGAGTCATTTATAAATAAAACACAACCTGCTCCTCCAATATTTTCAGCAGCAGCTCCATCAAAAAATCCACAAGGAAAGCTTTTCAGTGGAGCAGGGCCAAGAATACGAATTTTGTGTGAGATGATCGGCACAGGGAAAGAATTAATCAATCCTTCAATCCTGGAAATCAAAGCTGAGAATGATGGTTTCCTGTTGTCAAATAAGCATTTGTTCCGAAGAAGCCAGGTTCCCCAGAGAATGAACAAAGGAAGAAATCTGAAAGGAGCTGACCGCACTGTAGAGGTGAACCAAAGGTCCAAAAAGGAATGGACAGAGCTAAAAACTGGGAAAGAGCAATTGAATTTATTCGTAAAATAGTTGAAGATATTAGCAGCGAAAGGACAGGAGAAAAATAAATGATGGATGTCTTCTAAATTATCTTCACAAAGAACACATCTACTAGGTCCCAAGAATCCTCTGCTTTGCAGTTGATCCCAGGTTAATATCCTTCCTCTAAGCATCAACCAGATAAAGCATTTTAATTTCAGAGGAATATTCAAGGTCCATAGAATTTTCAGAACAGAATCATTAATCTCTGAACAAGTATCAGAGAAAATGCATTTATATCCTTCAGCAGCAGTAAGAGGACCTGTATAATTAATATGAGACCATGAGATATAATCATCTTGATTATTGAGACGAATGTGACCATATTCCAAACCTCGAATGTAATTGTCCCAAACTATTTTCCAATCACCAGAGAGATCCAGATCTTCAGATGAAAACCAATAACCTTCAGCAATGGATGTTTGGTTACGGGCTTGAGCAAGGGAGCTAATACCAAAATCTTCTAAGTAATCCCTTAGGTCTCTTGGCAAGATAAAGGAAGATCCCATTCCAATAAAGGGATCAACACCCAAACTGATGGACTCCCCATTCCCAACTTTCCAAATGATGCCACGACCAATCTAAGAAATGGTGGAGATGAACCCCCTCCATATAATTGAAGCATTCCTAGAAAAGAAATCCTTTCCCTTGAGCCAAATATGAAGAGGTTTATTTTTCAGATATTTAGTAGCAATTAGAAAATTCCAGACTCCCTTACTATTAATGGCTAACCAGAAACTTTTCATCCTCAAGGATAGACTGAAGCTAGGAAGATGTTTAGTTCCCCATCCACCATGAGAAGTGGGACGAGCCAATAGATGCCAATCCACAAGATGGAATTTTTTAGTCTTTGTTGAAGAGCCCCATAGAAAGGAAAAAATCATCTTCCTGAGCTTATCCAGAATAGAGATTGGAATCGGAACCAATGCCATCCAATAAACTGGCATACTTGATAATACAGAGCGAATGAGAACAAGTCTGCCGCCCAAAGACAGGAATCTATTTGTCCAATGAGATATTTTCTTTTCAAATTTAGTAACCATCTAGAGCCAATCCTTTGTCAAGTAACCTGATGGATTTAGAAAGTAGCCAAGACAGCCAAACCCCTTTCGAATATCCTCCACTTTGAAAGAAAGAAAATCTGTAATTTGATGAAGAGTGTCTTCACTCAGCTCATTATGGAGAAAACTTGAATTGTTAACATTAATACGCATACCTGAAGCCTCACAGAATATATCAAGAATTGCTTTGAAGGCTGACCATTCCTCAATTGAACCTAGGACAAATAAGATCACATCATCTACAAAAAGTAAATGAGTGAGAGAAAGCTGAGATGAAATTTTGATCCCTTTAATTTTTCCTTTGCGCTTTGCATCATCAATCAACAGACTAAGACCTTCAATGATCAGAATGAATAAAAGAGGAGATAGAGGGCACCCTTGCCTGATTCCCCTGGAAGCAGAAAAAAAGGAAGATGGAGAGCCATGAACTAGCACAGCAAAGTTAGCTGAAGAAACACAGCCCATAATCCAGTTAACCCGTACAAGGGGAATCCCAATTAGAATGAGGATGAGACGGATGAAAGTCCAATTTACTTTGTCAAAGGCTTTAGATAAATCTAATTTGAGAATAATTGCACACCTTTTTCTGGAATTGACGGTATGAAGGACCTCTTGAGAGATGGCAATGGGTTCAAGGATTTGGCGATTTTTTAAAAAACCAAATTGCTGAGGGGAAATAGCTTCATCAAGGAAGGGCTTAAGTCTCATAGCTGCAATTTTAGAAATAAGCTTATAACAGAGGTTACAAAGGGAAATAGGACGAAAGTCTGCAAAGGAGATAGGAAAATCAACCTCCGGAATGAGAGCCAGGAAAGTAGAGTTAAGAGCGGGAGACACTCTGCCTGATAATCTGGAAGTTTCAACCATATTGACAAGAAGAGGACCAAAGAGATCCAAGAAAGTCAAATAAAACTCAACCGACCAACCATCTGGCCCAGGTGCCTTGTCCTTTTTAAAGATTTTTAAAGCCTTTTCAATTTCCATTATAGTGACAGGGCTAGTGAAGGCTAGCACTTTTTCTGAACTGATAAAGGATGGAAAGAGACGAATAACCTTGAGCTGAGCTTCCAGATTAGTCAAATGATCATCTTTAAACAAGTTCTTAAAATAACTAATACCAAGGTCTTTAAGACTATTGTTATCTGAAACCCAATTGCCCGATTCATCTTGAAGACTCCATATTCCATTATGATTCTTTCGGGCTGAAGCCACAGCATGAAAAAACTTAGTATTAGCATCCCCTTTTTGTGCCCAGGTAATTATACTTTGAAGTCTAGCAGAATTGATATCATGCTCAATCAGTTTTTGAAGATCCTTTTTAAGAGAATTCAGTTTTTGTTGCTGTTCTTGATTTAAAATTGCTGAATGAGAGGCTAGGAGCAAAGAGCTAATTTCCTTTTCCAAAGCAACATATTTGTCTTTCATCCTTAAGGATTCTTTTTTAGTCCAAGACTTAACCTTCACTTTTAGCGTTTTAAGTCTAAAATGAAGATCCTGCATGGCATCCAAAGAGGGGTTTGGGAGAATATGAGGCCATTCAGAACGAACCATGAGAATAAAATCTTCATTATCTAACCAAGATTGGTTAAACTTAAAGGGATAGGCACAATGACTATGAAGATCATCCCATTTAAGAACCACTGGGAAGTGATCAGAAATCCCACATCTGTGAGTCCAAACTTGATATCTTTGAAGCAAGCTGACAAGCTGATCAGATAGTAAATATCGATCCAATCTTTTAGAAATACCATCTTCCTCGACCCTCCCATTCCTCCATGTAGGACCAGCATAGGGAGAAGCCACATCCACTAAATGATGGTCAGAGAAAAGTTTAGAGAAAAAAGGACCCAAAGGATCAGGATGCGCTTTGGAACCCCAAATCTCGGAGGCATTTAGAGTCAGATTTAAATCTCAAGCTAAAATAAGATTTGGAAGAGAGAGGAGACCAACCGAAGCCACAGCATTCCAGAATGATTCCCGATTGAGATAAGGGCCATAACAGTTTAAGATAGAGAGATTGAGGGAAGATCCCCAGATTGAAGCATTTAGAAGGATACCAATAGCAGTATGAAAGGCTTTACATTTGATAAGTTTTGGATTCCATCCAGAAAGAATGCCTCCAGAAAGACCATTAGAGCAAAGGGCACAAAACTCCCAGCCCGGACAAAGCTTAGAAAAATCAAATAAAGCAGGATAAAAACTAGACATAGTTTCCTGTAAAAGAACTACATCTGGAGAGAGAGCTAACAACAAAAGACGGAGACTTTTCTGCTTGGCCAGTCCCCCCAAGCCACAAACATTCAGAGAAAGAATATGCATTAGGAACCCGAAAGATTAGGGGTCGAAGCTCTAAGGACCCGATTTGCAGGAGAAGATAGAGAACGCTCTGCTGCTTTTAATCTATCAGAAAGAGGAGTAAAGGGAGCCTGAACTGAATCTGAAGATTCCAGAGGGGGCTTTGAAGACTTTTTCTTCCGCCTAAAGTAACATTCTCAAATCGAATTGAGTCTAATGGAAGAATCGAAGGGGATAGAGGTGTCTTATCTAAGAAAATATTTAAAGCTTTTTTAAAAGAGGGATCAACAAAGGAGGGGGAGGAAGCCGGGATAAAAGAAGGCGAACCTAAAGACTGAGGCCTATTCTGGCCAGAGGAGGAGAGCGGAGGAAAGTCAGCCTCAGAAAACAGGGGAATGGGGGAAACGTCATTCGGAGGGAACGGAGAGGGAGCAGGAATTAACGGACCATCAATAGAAACTCCAGATATTTTTGGATCTGAGGGAGGGCAAAGAGCAGAAGCTGCAGGGGTAGACTCCTGACACATAGAAACAGTCAAAGGAGGGGCCAACTGATCAGGCTCTTTTGGAGGAAAACAGGAAGGAGACAAGTCAGAAGGCAATGGATCTTTCCTGCTGCTAATCACTGAGTCAATTAAGTCCAGATCAAGATCTGAAACTTCCCCAAACAAAGAAATAACATTTTTCAACTGACCAGGAGAGGAGACATTTTGGACCGGAGTGGAACAATCCTTTGATGGTGAAAGTATAGGGGAATTAACAAAGGAGTCTGATAAAGAGCGCTTGACATTCCCACTACGAAAAGAAGGACAGTCATGGCGCAAATGCCCAGTCTCCCTACACACACTGCACCTAAAGGGTATTCCCTGGAAATCCAAACATTGAATGAACAAACGCTCATGGCAGAGAATTTCTACTTCAGCTGGGAGGCCTTTAGTGATATCAAGTTCAACAAGAATTTTGGCCTTCCTTTTGTCAAAAGAATTCATGAAATCATCCTCAAGTGCCACAAACCGGCCTATAGTGTTTCCAACTCCTTCCAAAAGAGAACGATTCTAGAGCGGGAAAGGAAGCCCTGGGAGAATTGCCCACAAATGGCGCTTTTTCACTCTTTCTCTCAATGGATCAAAATTTACATGCCATCGATCAAGCACTTATGAGCCATTACCCACTCTCCAAAGACGGCTTAAGACCTCAGAGGCATGAGATTCCTCTAAGAAGACAAAAACTATCCATCCTTGGACCAACAAGCTGATGGTTGGAACATAGGATAGAAAGGGTTTCCAGTACTCAGAAGCCCAAGAAACCCAATATTTTTTCTCCATGGAAACATATTCCAGCCTACCAATTAGTGCACGACGACTCAAAGCTTCTACCCTGTCCATATAAATATCCCTACCAACCACATAGCGTAGTTTCCCTTCCAAAATTTTGTAGGCCTTTGCCTTTCTACGCCTCTGAAATCTTGCAGGACCATGGTCCATTCTAGGTTCGGGAGACCCAACATGGGTCTCCACCATCAGAAACAAGAAGAAACTTCCTAGATAGCAGACCCCCAGGTAGATCAAAAAAATCAATCAATAGCACTCTGAATCAAATCCCCAAAATGCAAAATCTCAGATACCTAGCCTGGCCCAGATAGGTTCATAACAAAAGGAAGGTAGACAATCAGTCTCCAAAAATCAATACCATCCAGAAACCAAAACAGTCCATAAATAGAAAAGCACCTCATCAATCTCAAACCAATTAATTAAGAACCTCATACAAAAAATCCATTATAAAGAAAGGGCCTTATATCAGACTTCTATAAAAACATTAGATATCATAACCAAATCATATAGAAAAATCATAAAAAAGCAGACAGTACATCCCCCAAAATGCCAATGGTATCCAAGACCCTGAATCAATAGGACGAGTCCCGGGAAAGTGGCAGCATAAACAATTCCGGCACAAATAACAAATCAGTATCAGACTATTATGGTCAATCCCCGGGCAATAAGAAATAGAAATAAAGAGTTTTGAATCAAAACTCCATAATGCAAATCTCAGATTATAAACCTGGCATAGATAGAATCATAACACATGAAAGGTAGTCCGTCGTCTCCTAAATATCAATACATACCATAATCCAAAAACAGTCCATATATAGAATAGCACCTCATCAATAACAGACCAATCAAACATGAACCTCCTATAGATAAACCATCATAAAGAAGAGGGCTATATATCAAACTTATATAAAGAACTCAGATAACTTAGCCGGCCCAAAAAAGAAGAAGTCATATAACAGCAGGCGTCAAACCCCAAAATGCCAATAAGATCCAGAACCCTGAATCAATAGGACAAGACCCGAGCAAAAGGGCATCATATATAAAACCGGCACAAATAACATATATGACAGTCGAACCCCAGAAAAAATGCAAATAAACCAAAAGCCAAGAATATCTCCAATAATAGCAGGTCCGACAATAACATATCTCGGCAATGCAAATAAGCATCAGCATATATCCCTAAATATGACGACCAATATCATATCATCCCTGGAAGGATCCATCATAAAAAGAGTACCGATAATAAAACCTCAAATATCCGATTACAATCCAGATCACAAAAAACAAATAAGGATATATTCAACAATAATCCCAACAGGAGCGTCGGTATAAAGAAAATTGATCAACGAGTGAACCCTTAAATTTGATAAGCCATTGAAGGCGTAGTCCCAAACAGAACAACTCCAATACCATCCGGAGACAATAAATCGGGGGAAAATCCCATACCAAGAAGAAAAAAGAGGGCGCAAGAACAAGAGGAAAACCCTAATGCCACAAGACTTATCGAAAGTTACAAACAGGGTTAGCCCAAACATCAAAAAATAAACGCCTATAAACAGAGTCAGGTAATATACGGAGAACCAACGCCAGTCTAGAAGACCGAGACAAAGAATGCAGAGATACCCATCGGGTAAAAACCACAACTGACTCTTTGGAAAGCTAACCAAAAGACAAACAGGAGAAGACAAGATATCAGACAAACCTTAATAAAGCCACATCCCAACAGACCCAATCAAAAGGACAAGTTACTATACAAGGACAACCAACACATCCGAAAAAGGCGGTTCGCCACCCAAAACGACGAGCGAAGAAGGTGACAGAGCCGACAACAATGATATTCCCACTTTTTTAATAAACTGGTTGGTACTAGTCCTCGATTATGAGGAGGGACTCCAGTTGTCGGGAGCGGCTAAGTAAATAATAGGCAGTCCAACAAACCCCATAAAAACACAAACCGGTTGCCAGGAAACACCAAAAAACCAAACAAAAATACCAATGCGAAGGTGGGTGTTGACAAAACCTTCCCGAAGAAACCCAGAAGAGAAGAAAAGAACAAAAAGAAGAAACAGACTTATCGGCCGAGAAACAAACATAGAAAAAATGATTGGGAAATACCGGTTAATGAAGCGGCCAGAACCTGAAAGGAGCGAGGAACCCGAAGCCATCCCGAATGCAGCCTGAGAGACCTTCGACCAACAATCTGCAAAACCCTTGTTCGCCCATCTCCAAACCCTCCTTCATGTTTTCCCATCACAAAAATTCTAAATAATTACGTAGAATAGCGACATTCATTTCCATCATTTAAAACAATGAGTATGCAGAACATGAGTAGGCCTAATGATAGAGAGCATGTGTTTCTTCTTAAAAGATCACATGTTCAAATCCAGAAAAGATAATATATATACACCTCTATAAACTTTAACAGTTAAATCCTCATTACACAAAAAAAATTAATCAATTCACATATACTAATTAAATACTTTAACTATATATTTATATTTAGTAATTAAGTGAATTTTTCCACACCTATCTTTCTACTCCACGGAAAATCCCAACACCCGATAATCAAATTGAATCAAGGTAGGGCCAACTCATCATTCACAGCATTTATTACAAAGGTCTCCACAAGAGCATCATGTCACTTACAAGAGTAGAACCTGGGTGGGCAGGATAGCATTCATTCCTCCCAACTAACCAAGCTACATCCATTTGACTTTCACCCTACCTACCTATTCTTTCAATTTCGCAAGAATTTCAATTTTGCACTCTTTCCTCCTACCTATTCCCCACTAATTGCGTTAATTTTCAGAAATGTTATATATATATATATATGAGATATTAGAACTGGCAAGCTAGAAATACGAAGTTGGAATCGGTGAGCAAGAAAGATGTTAGGCTGATGATGCTTCTGTGCTTTTTGAGAACTGTGGCCTCCAGAAATGAATTGGAGAAAGCTAATTTCATATCATCATCCATCCATAGACTGCTATGATAAGAGGGACGTAGATGTTCTTTTGTCGTTCCGAAAGTATTCAGATCGGATCCATATTAATTGCTCTTCAAGTGGACGGCCCAAAACTACCATAACATATGTTCTTGCCATGATATTTGCTGCAGACAACAGAGTAGAAAAGTGGTCATCATAGGCCTTCATAGATCAAGTTGCAAGGTACTATTTTTTTTCCTTTATGACAACTTCTCATTAATGCATACCCAATTTTTCTCATAGGGAGAATTCCACAAAAGTTCCGGTAGCTTAAAGCGCTGGAAACACTTGACCTCAGCTATATGCTTATTCTGGGTGCTGTTCCAGTTGAATTGGGTTTCCTGGACAGATTAGAGCCTTGGGAAACTGTTCTTCCCTTAAGATTTCATATTTGGGAGACAACCGATTGTGGGGGCAGAGTACCACACAACTGGGTTATTTGAAAAATATCCATTTATGGCCCAATTTTGGTTTCCGAACGTAATATTTGGGGGAACATTTTAGGTTTTATCCCTTCTGATATAAGAAATTGCAGCAATATTCTATCCGTTCTGTATAGATCAACATTTCAAATTTCCAGGTTTTATCCAATGTCTAATTAGTCCAGCAAGTCTAGTTCAACTGGAATAGGTCAAGTGTTTACAGTTCTTTAAGATGCGCGAACTCACGTGGAATTCTCTGATCAAATTATTATCAGAAAAATTCAATAGACATACATAGGTATAAATTGCAGCGATCTCTTCTGAGATAGGAACTTGTAGCAATCTATAACGGTCTATTGTGACCACTCTTTTGCTGTGTTGCCTATGGCAAACACTATACCAAGAACATATGTTCTGGGAGTTCTGGACCTTCTAGTTGAGGAGCGATCCATTTGGATCAGATTTGATGACTTTCAGAACGACAAAAAAACATCCACATCCCTTTTTTCGTGGCGCTCGGCAATCCTTATTCGACAAAAGATCCAGGCGGCATTACAGGTTCTATATTTCCATGTGCCTCCTCTCGGTCTGTTCAATGGAACGTTTGCAATCTCATAACTTTAAGCAGAAAAATGGTAACTATGTACTCTTCTCTTACTGGCCAGCGTGAGAACAAACTCTTTGCTTTGGGTTTTGGGTCTAAGAAATGTATTGAATAACTGACTTGATTTGATAATTTGGCATGCCATTATAGAATGCAGAGGATCGAAGTGAATCAATGCAATGATTACAGGTAGGTTGGGTTTCAATAAAGCAATTTTTGGTATTAAATTAGTGTTTATTTGTCTCAGATAATGGAAATGAAAATGTTTAATCCATGATGTCTGTTTAAAAGACCAAGAAGTGCAATGCCCTTTGTCCCCAAACGTAACTCTGCATACAAAAAATTCCACAAAATTTATCATTCACAAGTACTTACAGAGAAATGTCAGCATTTAAGGATCTGAAACTTTCCATTGATAAGCAATAAATAAACAACAGAATATAGACAGCAAATTCGTAATACCTTGTTCCATCTTGACAGCCTGAGTTTGATTCCAGACACCTCTGTCACTGCTGCTCCTTTCCAGCGACATATTGAAGAAACCTAGCACAGAACAGAAAGTGGTTTCTCTCTCTTACCCTGCACCAATGCGTTCCTTCAGCATGTCTGATGGGTATTATGAAAGGATCATTTATAGGCAGAGAGAGGACCGGTTTCCCCATGACACTTATTCTCCACCTGTCCATCGGAGTAGGAGAAATAGAAACGGCTGCCAAGAACCCGTCTCTTCATATGGACAACGTAAAACTGAATTTCTAAATTTAGTGTTACATTCTCCCACTTGACACATATGATAACTTAATGTTAGAGTTTATCAAAGTATACATTAGGTGCGCCATAAGTCACATTCATCTTGGTTTTCAGTTTGGTCATCATAATACTATAATTAAACAACCTAGTAATGTGAGTCATGACGGTTCCATGTTAATAGGACAACATAGTCCCTTTCATGCACCACGACATTAGTAACATGTCATCATTCATTTATTCTCATACATGTACGTACATTTTTAGAACAGGATTTATCAAACAGAAACACTTTTATTAAGATCTCAGAGTGTTAATTGAAACAAACAACATTATGTGATTCATCTCATAAAGGTAGCAACTGTTATGTGCTACGTTCAATCCCCATTCTATAAGCATGTTCTTTAAATGTCTTCGGTGGCAATCCTTTTGTCAATGGATCTGCAACCATGAGCAGAGTGCTTATGTGTTCAATTGACACTCGTCGTTTCTAAACTTCTTCTTTAACGGCAAAGTATTTCAGTTCCATGTGTTTAGCACCATTAGAATGCCTGTCATTTTTAGAGAAGAATACAGCTGCGGCATTATCACAGTAAATCCTCAGCGGCTTGGCAATAGAGTCGACAACCCCAAGTCCTAAGATAAAATTTCGCAGCCACAATCCATGAACCGTTGCCTCAAAGCATGCCACAAATTCAGCTTCCATAGTGGATGAAGCAATGATGGTTTGCTTCGCACTTTTCCATGATATTGCACCTCTGGCTAATAGGAACAAATAGCCAAAAGTAGACTTCCTACTGTCAACACATCCAGCAAAATTTGAGTCTGAGTAGCCAATCACCTCCAGATTATCAGACCTCCTAAATGTGAGCATGTAATCCTTCGTTCCCTGCAAGTACCTCATCACTTTCTTTGCAGCTTTCCAGTGTTCCAATCCAGGATTAATTTGGTATCTTCCCAGCATACCTACTACAAAACTGATGTCTGGCCTAGTGCAAGTCTATGCATACATCAAACTTCCTACTGCAGAAGCATAAGGAATTCTTTCCATCTGTTTTCGTCCCCATTCATTCTGTGGACATTGCATAAGGCTGAATTTGTCCCCTTTCTGA
>LPNX010224968.1:659408-669518 GCA_001517045.1 Pseudotsuga menziesii
TTCACCGTGAGACTACGTTTAATACCAACATTATGATGCAAGGTAAGAATAGTTTCAGCAAATTGATTATCAAGTTTTAATTTGTATAAACCATCAGAAAGAATGCCCGAACCAACAAAAGAGGTATTCTTAAACAAACTGAAAATTTTATTTCCAAAATTACAGGAGTAACCATCGATGTCAAGTCTAAACAAGGAAATTAAATTTCTGGAAATAGAAGGAACATAAAGAGTCTAAGACAAATCCAAATGATAACCAGAATCTAGAAATAGACGATAAGTCCCAATGGCTTCAACTTGAGCTTTAGCCCGATTTCCCATGAATAGAAAATTCTGACTTGGATTTGTGGTTTGGGTTGTAAGGAATCCCTGCATGGTATTAGAAACATGAGTAGTAGCCCCAGAGTCAATCCACCAAGTATTAGAAAGAACTTCAGTTAGGTTTGGTTCGAAACAAACAGAAATGAAATTCGTACCTTTCTTTTCGAACCATTCCTTACGTTTCGGACAGTCTTTCTGATAGTGTCCCGACTTTTTACAGAAGTGACACTTATCACTGTTCCTTTTCTTCTGATAAGCCTGAGAACCTTGATTAGGCTCATGTGCCTTGGATGGTGTTCGCTTCATGCCCTTTCTAGGCATTTTCCCCTTCCTTTCGGCTCCTTGAGTGATGAAATGAACTGAATGTTGTCCATGTTGCTTAAGTCTTGCCTCTTCTTGATCGAGCATACTGGCCAACTCATTCACATTCCACTTATCCTTAAAAGTTTTATAGTGAATATGAAATGGCCCATACTGAGGAGGCAAGGAGTTTAAAATGAATTGCACAAGAAAGAATTCATCCACATTCATCTCAAGAGTCTTTAATTGCGCAGCCAAGTTTGTCATTTCAAGGACATGCTCATGCATTCCACGCGTACCATCAAACTTCATGGTGGTAAGCTTAGCCATTAGTGTCCCAGCAAGAGACTTGTCTGCAGTTTTGAAACGCTCTTCCACAGATTTCAGGAATTCTTTAGCATTCTCAGTAGTAGGAAGAGTTGACTTAATGTTGTTTGCTACAGTCATTCGCATGAACTTAAGGCTCAGTTTATTCGATTTTTCCCATGCTTTGAATGCATATTTTTCTTCTGTACTGCTGTTACTAGTAATAGCAGCTGGTTTTGCAGATTCAAGTGCTACATCCAGATCAAGAACACCAAGGTGAAACTGAACCTGTTCTTTCCAATCTGAGAAATCCATTCCATTCAAGAGCGGGACAGAAGAGGCATGCGAATGCAACGAAATGGGAACTGATACTGCAATCATAAATACACGTTATGTGATATTAATGCTAAGAGTTATAAGCAATTTGAAAATCATGGTTAAACAATAGTAAACAGTATCACCGTGACCTACCTTTGGGCTAATCTTATGGTAATCTATTGACAATTATGGTGATTTCCTTTTACCACCTAATAGGACTGTTTGAAAAAATATTCACAACAAAGTAAGTACGTTACCTTTGAGTATCCTTACTTGCCTCAATTGTCAATACCCATCAATCATCCTATTCCAATTAAATAGTTTTTCAAAAATTGGTGCACCTTTGGGCCAACCTAATATTCTTGTGACTAAATAATTGCGATTTGCAGAGTCATTCTTAATACCAAGGGAAACAAGTATTAAATTTGATAATTTGACTTAACATCTATGAGTCTTTCCGGTTCGACCACTTTGGTGGTTGCCAAACCGTATCTTAATATAGACTTTAAATCAATGTAGCAACTCTGCATAATGTTTTTAATTAGATTTCTGTCATCGTTCATTATGGCAAAAGAAAGCATTTAATGTGACAGAGAAATTTAATAAAATATCAGATCTTAATTGTCCCAGTATGCTATATAACAGCTGATAAGGAATCGTTATCAATTGCTTTAAGGGTAATTTGTGTTCAATAAAATTTCTGTAGTGAGCTAAGCTGTTTGTCAAAAGTTTTAAACCGAAAACACCAAAAAAAAACAGCAGTAAACTCAAACAAATCGTAGCATACCAGTGAGGGGACTTTACAGTTTTACTCCTTTGCTATAGTGACAAATTCAAACCCAATGTGACTTATCACAATGAAACAACCAACTCCCAGTTGTGAGCATAAGACTTCTGTAGACAACTACTATTATTTTAAAGCATTTTGCATTTAATACAATATATATTTGTTCTATCAATGAGAATACCTTCATCCTCAATGTCATCATTCCTAACGTGTTCAATCTTTAATACGTGTTGATAGGGACAAAGCACTATTTTCAGGAGAATTTTTATTGGAAGAACAAATAGAGAGCCACAAGTTCTTGCTGCGTTTTCCTTCTCAAGTTAAAGTCTATAAAGACAGAAGCGATTATTGAGATTGCTGGATGATTATACCCATGCAAGAATAGACTCCCATTTGGTTCAATGATTCATTATATTGAAAATCAGTTATCGCGCTAGTGTCTAGAAGTTTCCAAATAGACAAAAACTTTTAGCCGAGCAGCTCTAAGCACCTCGGAAAAGATCATAATACAGGTTAAGTTTGTGCTTCTAATAATAAACTGCAGACACAAAGTAATCCACAAAATAATGTATTTAGCCGAAACCAGCACAAAGAACATTTTTAGCAGAAGCTCGAAGCGATACATCTCAAGTTGAAGGGCCATTTGAAACTTCATGAATACATCAACGGCGATATACCAGATAAATCGGTTATTATATACCATATCAGCATTATAGTTCATTTCATCTATAACGTTTGCAACATAAATTTATGAAATTAAGTGACAAGACTTAAGAATGCAGTCCAATAGATTTTGACAGACTACGCCCAAATATTTCAAATGAAAGAAAAAGATCGAAACCAAAATGTAAATACTCCTTGCAAGAATCCGTAATAAGGAAAATAGTAAAACGTTTGGCTCGAGACAGTAATGGGCGGCCCATTGAACTCACCCCCCTTATCATTCAAAAAAATAAAGAAACAGGGTGAAAAGGTTTTGATAAACCCTAGCTGAGCGTACACACAAATCAAAGGAGCAAAACCCCGAAACCAGATCGCATTCGATCAAAGGAAAGTTTAAAACAAGGCTCTGATACCAATGTCAGCGTTTAAGGATCTGAAACTTTCCATTGATAAGCAATAAATAAACAGTGGAATATAGACAGCAAATTCGTAATACCTTGTTCCATCTTGACAGCCTGAGTTTGATTCCAGACACCCCTGTCACTGCTGCTCCTTTCCAGCGACGTATTGAAGAAACCTAGCACAGAACAGAAAGCGGTTTCTCTCTCTTACCCTGCACCAATGCGTTCCTTCAGCATGTCTGATGGGTATTCTGAAAGGATCATTTATAGGCAGAGAGAGGACCGGTTTCCCCATGACACTTATTCTCCACCTGTCCATCGGAGTAGGAGAAATAGAAACGGCTACCAAGAACCCATCTCTTCATATGGACAACGTAAAACTGAATTTCTAAATTTAGTCTTACAAAAAAATCATTCACGAATACTTACAGAGATGGAAATCCATGTAGGAGATCGAAGACACTATCTGTGGTTTTGTATATAATTATTATCCACTGCAATGGTCAATCTTCATTGCTGATATCTTCTGAATTATTAACCATAAATTCTATGAAAGCTCGAACTACTATGGCTAATTGACCTAGCTCGATATGAAATTACTTGTTATAAAAAAGGTCACGAGATCAAATCCCAATCTTTTTGCTGGAGTTTACCAATCTTTTTGCTAGAGTTTACCGTGTGCCATGTTTTGCTGATCTTTTAAAAATAAAATTGTAAATATTGTTCTAGAATTAACAATTTTATTATTATTATGTTTTAGATATATTGTCATTTCAACATCTTTTTAATAAATTCTTAATTTTAAATATCTATAATTAACATTTTTATTATTATTATCTTTTATAGATATATTGTTATTATTTTCAAACATTTATGATAAATTGCATACGCATTTAAAATTAACATTACTTTTATTATTTTTTAGATAAATTGTTATTAATTTCAAACATTTAGGAGAAATTGTAGTTTGGATAATTACAAATTTAGAAATTTCAACAATTTATTGAGAGGAATTTGGACAATGTAAATTGCAATTTAAAGAATTTGGACATTGTATATTGCAATTTAAAGAATTAGAAATTGCAATTTTAGCAATGAAAACTATAGCAAATTTAAATTCACACTTTCAACAATAAAATCATTACAATTTTTAAAGAAAAGTGCAATTTCAACCATTCATAATTGCAATTTCAACTATAATAAATTGCAATTTTAATAACCAGTTTCTTTGAGCATGAGAAGCTACACTTTTTCCTCCCCTAAAAGATGTTAAGGGCCTAAGGTTATTGTTTCCCTACTATGACTATGGTCAAGGCTTCGAGACCCATCCACCATGGTTGAAACATCTTAATGCCACATGTTTCCAACTCCTAGGTGAAGGCTTGTCTCATCAATTTATGGACCTTAAGCACCATGAACAAATCCTATGGATGATGAGACCTCACTAGGGCTATGCACTGTGGATGAGTATGGAGGCATGAGTATGGAGGCCTTTCCCATAGTGGCAGTAGAGTAGCTTGTGAAGTTCAAGTACCATGAAATAACAATCAATCAATTGCAATGAAGGAATGGTTGAAATTGCACCATTCCTTAAAAAATTGTGAAGTTTTCATGAATCTTTTAATTGTCAAAATTCCTGTCTATTAATTGTTGAAATTTATGAATTTGTAATTGTTAAAATTGCAATATCTAGTAAATCTTTTTTATCTTGAAATTTTGAATTTCTTAAAATCACAAATTTTCAAGGATTCATAAAAAATATTTGGCATATGTTAAGTTATTCAACCGATCAACATTTTGGATATCCATGTGTAACTAGATTTTATGAATACTTCAAAATTTGTAATTTCAACAAGTTCACAATTTCAAAAAAAATTTGATTCATGGGAATTTTGACAATCACGTGATAAGCAATTTAAAGAAATAGAAATTGTAATTTTAGCAATAAAATGTTGCAATTTCAAATTCACACTTTCAATAATAAAAGGATTGATACAACAATTTTAAATGACAAGAACATTTGATTAGAAATTCATAGTTTCAACAATCAAATGGTGGAGGAGAAATTCACATTTTTTAGTGAAAAACACCCAATTTCAACCATTCATTAATTTTGCAATTTAACAATCTCAGCAATTGATTGATTGATTGATTGATTGATATTTCACTATGCTTGATCTTTAGAATCTATGTTTAGGACCCTGGGTTGTTGTTTCCCTCCCCTAAAAAAATATAAAGCCCTAAGGCTATTCTTTCCCTACCACGAGTATGTTCAAGGACTTGAGACCCATCCACTGCATGTGAAACATATTAATGACAACTATTTCTAACTCCTAGGGAATATATCCCCTAATGAGATCTTGTCTCACTATATCTAGGAATTGTTCATGGTGTTTGAGGTCAAGAAGGTTTAATTTAATTAGGGCTTAAGGCCCTTATTTTTGAGGTATGAGGAACTAGGTCTCTTAAGATGGATCTTAAGTGCCTAAGGATAATTTTTTCGGTCATTTTCTATGTTTAGTATGAGGGGGAAGCATGATTTTGTGCTCAACATGGAATTGATACCTAACACATTAAGAGAATAATAAAATATAAAGTAAAAAACTACAATGTCTAACCTGTTGTTGATCAGACTAGCAGGTTGTACTTCCTACTGGAAGGTAATCATATGAGAGGGTTAGACTATTGTCATTTTTGTCCAATCTCATAAATTCTTCGAGATCTTCAGGATCCAATGTTGTCCCAAGGGGAGAGCCCTTAGTGATACATGTCGACACCACACACCACTTCCTCCAACGGCCTTAAGACGAGACCAGTGCCTTTAATGGAATCATATAGAGAGTGGAGAAGGCAGTAGTGAAAGTTTAAGTCCAGCAAGTATACGTCCAATTAAATGTTTGTCAGGTGTGAGCATTGAAGTATTATCCATCAAGGAATGATTTCTTAATCATTTAATAACATAAGAACATAACTTATGAGCAAGCAAGCTTAACAAGTGAATTTAGGAAGTTTGTCCTTCAAATTAACTTAAACACAGTAGCAATATCACTATCGTTGTCATCTTGGCCAATTATTAACTTCGTATACAAGAATCTTGCATCAAATGTATGACCAAACAATTAGTGCAAATATTTCAGCAGCCCCTATAAGGACGGTGTGTGCTGACAAATAACAATATATGGAAGTCTAGCTTGAACTCAATCAACAATCCCAGTATATCATTGATAACAGTAACTCGCATTGACAATAGGAAAGTTTGAACAATTATCTCTAATATTAGAACAACACTAAAATCAACACTGTAACAGTATCGTTGAGTAGTCACCTTTGGTGCAGATTGGAGTAATTAGTTGTAACATAAGAATTACTTAAAGATAACAACTGTAAACTATGCCTTTCAGCATCAAAATTCACAATGCATACAAGTTTAAATTATAGATGTTAATATGTATCTTGATATCACAGTTTTGCAGGAGGAGAGTGTTGAGAATGTAGTTGTCATTGGTGTCAAAGGTGTTCATGAATGACAAAGGAATAACCAGTAGATATGGTAGCAGGATGAGTTCAGCAATGATAAAGGAAAAGGTTGAGTGTATGAGTGCAGAGATCGAAGAGAGAGTGTGGAGTGGAGAGTGCAGAAACTGTGTGTGGGAAAATTGTACCTCTGTTTAAGTTGAATGATGAACAAAGTTTACTTTGCAAGTATTTGAATCTCTCTATGTGTATGGGTGCAAATTGTACCTATGTTTAAGCTGAATGAAGAATATAGTTTACTTTGCAAGTATTTAAATCTCTCTATGCATATGGGTGTATTTCAAAATCTGATATAAGGATAGGAGATCGAAATTGTCTATGAGCAAAGCATTGCAAAAAGGAATTGATTGTTCCACTGATCAATTCAATCACAGAGTTAAAGATCTGCATCTTGTACATATCAATGGTTGAAAAGATATTTCACAATTAGAAGATGTGCCCAAGATAAGCCTAAACCAATCGCCATATGATGGAAGATCCTGCGGTGGATATTAAAGGTGGAATAAGATCAACGACTGAAGAAGATTTTGCTGATAAAAAAGCGAGGAGGATAAAAGGTGAGTCGAGTTTCAAAATTAGAACTAATCGCTAGAAATCAGATTGAGATCAACAACTGATATTGATCATTAAAATAGATCGACGATGCACAATGGTTTCGCAAGGAGAACTAGCATGGGCAATCAAAATTCTGATGTGCACAAAATCTTTATGAAATACACCTCATTGTTTTTGGAGTCCACCTTTGATTTGGTGGGGACACTGATCAAACGATCCACAAGCCATTTCGCAGATCCAACTAGCAAGCGGGTTAATAATCTGGATGGTTGCAAAATATTAAACTGTTATCTACTTTGTTTGATTTTCCATCGTTGATTGGACTTGATAGAGATCCAACGAATGAGAATCATTTTGCTCTATGTAATAGCTTGGAGAACAATTTGATCGAATATCAATGGTTAGGATTTAATTCGCGAGGAAATCTATGATGGTGAATGATTTCCGTACATAGAAGAGGGGAGATCGATAAATCCGCATTTGATCGTATATCAACAATTAGGATTTAATTTGCGAGGAAATCTACGGTGGTGAATCATTTTCGCACAAAGAACAAGGGAGATCCACAAACATGCATTTGATCGTAGATCAACGGTTAGGATTTAATCCACGAGTAAATCTACGATGGTGGATGATTTATGCACAAAGTAAAGTGAAGGTTCGCAATCCTCGTTAGATATTATATCGACGGTCATGATTGAACCCTGCAAAAGAGATCAACGGTTCAGATGGAAAGCGGAAGGAGAAAAGCGAAAAGCAGAAAGCGGATAATCACGAAAAGACTATGGGAAATGTCACGGTTCTGCATTCTGCATCCTGCAATCCGGAAGATTGATGGTCAGAAAGACATCTGTGAAAGATCGATGGTGCATAAATATTAGTGCTAAGAATGAAAGGTGGAAAATTGCGAAAGCAACGTTTGAGCTTGTGAGAACCTACACTCTGCATCTTGCATTCTGGAAGATCAATGGTCATGAAGAAGCCCGCATGATATCAACGATGCAGAATGATTGGTACGAAAATATTAGTGTGGAAGCATAAATCTCGAAATGACATTTTGGAAAAGTCTCAAACCCACATTCCGCTATCCACAAATTATCTCATATAAACGGTCAGAGAAGAGCCTACAGGAGATCAACGATGCAGAATGTTTGGTGCAGAAATATTGGTTTGGAAAACAAAAATCGTGGAATGATAATTTCACATATCCGATATCTGATTTCCACCTCATATCGACGGTCACGAAAATCTTGAAGGAGATCAATGTGCAAAACGGTTGAGGCATAAAGCTAAGTGTGGAAAGACACTTTGAGAAATATCATAGTTAGACGATCTGCAGTCAAGTGTTGATGTATATGTAACTTCGGAATGTATTCTTCTATGTATTCTATGTATTGTAACCCGATTTTTATTCCGGGATGTTTCTATTATGTATTTGAGTCATGTGGTCATGCCCCGATGTTCCAATCGGGAGGATTAATAATGTAATCAAGTCATATCAAGTCATTAGGTAAGTCCCCACAGTTATGGGGCACTTGAGTTATTATACACTAATTAAGGTGTAGGCTCGAGTAGTAATTATGAGGTCGAGCCTACGTGTGAAATGGTAATTCAAGTGAACGGACTAATATAAATAGAGAGGGTGAGTCTCTCTATTTATCACTTGTGACTTACATCACTCTCTCTCTCAAGTGTGGTGCACCTTTGGAGAAGGAAATCTTTGGCTTGACAGAAGACAGAAGGCTGCTGTTGTGTTGGGAGGTCATCTTACTGTTTTGGGATCACATCTTGTGGTGATACTATCTTAGAGGAAGTTGAGGGGTTTTCTCCATTTATGGTTTCCCCTCCTAAAAGCTTTGTGTCTCTTGTCTCTTGTGATGTGCTTATGTTATTGCTGTGCTTGTTATTCTCTCAGTGAAAAGATCTTATCATAATGCTAGCTTAAATGTTGAGAAAAACTAACATGGTATCAGAGCTAACCTGAGAAGAAGACATTGTGCAGCTACAGGAACTAGGGATTCCTATTTTGTGGATCTTCCTCCACAGATTTTCATCAAAAGTATGATAGGATGACTCTCCATTGAAGGGTGCATCGTTCTGTCGATACGGAATTCAATTTCAAGCATTTTCAGTTTTGATGTGGAAATTAGGGATTTCTACAGAAGAGGAATTTTTGGGTGAGACCAGCATAGGATTTTTCTCCTCATCAAAACCGAAATTTAGAGACTTGGATCAATAAATTTGGTTGGGTGAAACTCCGGGAAAGTCAAACCCTAGTTTGACCCTGAGCTAGGAGAAACCCTAAATACTAAAACTGCTAAGTTTTGGTACAGTCGCTATATTCTGAGATTGGCGAAGTCTCAGAAGCTTCAAATTACAGGGGCTGAATATAAAATCTTGATGAACACTGTGTCCAAAAGGAACCCTCTGATTCGCTATATTCTGGGAGATATGATCTCTCCAAGTTAGGGTTCCATCCTCTTCCAGAAATCATCCATAAACAGGACACCTGGGGAGATCTGCAATATCTTGGGCTACAGAGGTCCAAATTAAAATCCTGAAGATGTTCCAGAAAGGGCACGGAATTTAATTTCTGTGGTCCGAAGGTCAGACTCAGAAGATGAACCAATGACACGTGGCATTCCGTACAACTTCGCTATTCTGAACAGTCCAGTAACAGGTCACCTTGGGAAAAGGATCATAAATCCCAAATGGTGAAACCAATTCTGATGAAACCTGTGGTGTTGGATCAGGGACATGCGATTTTACCTCAGTGATAAATTTCTGACACAGAGGATCAGTAATTTCGGAAATATCAAAGAAACATTAACAGGAATTTCTGCAGAAGAAATCAGAAAATTAGGGCTTCCTGTTCCGGGAGTTTCCCTTCATTGTTTTCAGAAAAGGAGTACATTGGACAGCTCCA
>LPNX010224968.1:682137-704991 GCA_001517045.1 Pseudotsuga menziesii
AACCCCTAAACCTCCCTTCCTCCCTCTCTCTCTTTCTCTCATCCTCACACACACACACACACACATGCATCCCCCTGGCACCTTTCTCTCACTCCTAACACCTAAAACCTCTCTCTCCACTCTTTCTTGCTCCCCGACTCATCCAACTACACTTATCCCCCACCCCATCTATTCACCAACCCACTCTCTCTCACACACACAGACACCCACATCACACATCCACAGGTCACCCCCTACGACTAACATCATCGTCATCATCATCACCATCATCATTATCCTCATTCATCATCATCATCATCATCACCACCATGATCATCGATCATCGTTGTCATCATCACCATCATTGTTGTCATCATTATCATCATCTCCTTCATCGTCGTCATCATCATCATTATCATCATCATCATCCTCATCTCCATATTCATAATCATAATCTTCATTGTCATCATCATCACCATTATCGTCATCATCATCATCATCATCATCTGACCATCATCATCATCATCATCATCATCATCATCATCATCTGATCATCATCATCATCATCATCATCATCATCATCAACATCATCATCATCTTCATCTTCATCTTCATCATCATCTTCATCATCATCATCTTCATCATCGTCACCATCCCCGACTTCTTCATCATCATCATCACCATCATCATTGATCATTGATCATCATCATCAAGATCACCATGATCATCATGATCATATTCATGAACAACATCATCATCAACATCATCAACATCATCATCGTCATCATCATCATCATCATCATTACCATCGTCATCATCCTCATCATAAACATCTTCATCTTCATCTTCATCTTCATCATCATCATCATCATCATCATCATCAACATCAACATCATCATCATCATCATCATCATCATCATCATCATCATCATAAACATCTTCATCTTCATCTTCATGTTCATCATCATCATCATCTTCATCATCATCATCATCATCATCATCATCATAATCAACGTGATCATCATCATCATCATCATCATCAACATGATCATCATCATCAACACCACCATCGTCATTATCCTCATTCATCATCATCATCATCATCACCGCCATGATCATCGATCATCGTTGTCATCATCATCATCATTGTTGGCATCATCATCATCATCTTCATCATCTCCATCATCATCATCATCATCATCATCATCATCATCCTCATCACCATATTCATAATCATAATCTTCATCGTCATCATCATCACCACCACCACCACCATCATCATGATGATCGTGATCATGATCATCGTCGTCATCGTCAACATCATCATCATCTTCATCTTCATCAGCATCATCATCTTCATCATTGTCACCATCCCCAACTTCATCATCATCGTCATCATCACCATGCTCATTAATCATCGATCATCATCATCAACATCACCATAATCATCATGATCATCTTCATAATCAACATCATCGTCGTCATTATCATCATCATCACCATCATCATCACCATCGTCATCATCCTCATCCTCATCCTCATCATCATCATAAACATCTTCATCTTCATCTTCATCTTCATCTTCATCATCATCATCATCATCAACATCAACATCATCACCATCATCAACATCAACATCGTCGACATCATCGTCATCATCATCATCATAAACATCTTCATCTTCATCTTCATCTTCATCTTCATCTTCATCATCATCATCATCATCATCATCGTCATCTTCATCATCATCATCATCATCAATCATCGTTGTCATCATCATCATCATTGTTGTCATCATCATCATCTTCTTCATCATCTCCATCATCGTCATATTCATAATCATAATCTTCATCACCATCATCATCATCATCATCGTCGTCGTCGTCGTCGTCATTGACATCATCATCATCTTCATCTTCATCTTCATCATCATCATCATCGTCACCATCCTCGACTTCATCATCATCATCACCATCATCATTGATCGTCATCATCAACATTACCATGATCATCATGATCATATTCATCATCATCAACATCATCAACATCATCATCATCATCATCATCGCCATCATCGTCACCATCATCATCATCCTCATCCTCATCATCATCATCATCATCATCATAAACATCTTCATCATCATCATCATCATCATCATCATCATCATCATCAACAACAACATCAACATCATCACCATCATCAACATCAACATCATCGTCATCATCATCATCATCATAAACATCTTCATCTTCATCTTCAGCATCATCATCATCATCATCATCTTCATCATCATCATCATCATCATCATCAACATGATCATCATCATCAACATCACCATTGTCATTATCCTCATTCATCATCATCATCATCATCACCACCATGATCATCGATCATCGTTGTCATCATCATCATCATTGTTGTCATCATCATCATCATCTTCATCATCTCCATCATCATCATCATAATCATCATCATCATCCTCATCGCCACATTCATAATCATAATCTTCATCGTCATCATCATCACCATCATCATCATCATCAACATCATCATCCTCGTCGACATCATCATCATCTTAATCTTCATCTTCATCATCATCATCATCTTCATCATCGTCACCATCACCGACTTCATCATCATCATCATCACCATCATCATCACCATCATCATTGATCATCGATCAACATCACCATGATCATCATGATCATCTTCATCATCATCATCAACATCAACATCATCGTCATCATCATCATCGTCATCATCGCCATCATCATCACCATCGTCATTGTCCTCATCCTCATCATCATCATCATCATAAACATCTTCATATTCATCTTCATCATCATCATCATCATCATCATCATCATCATCATCATCATCAACATCAACATCAACATCATCACCATCATCAACATCAACATCATCGTCATCATCATCATCATAAACATCTTCATCTTCATCTTCATCTTCATCATCATCATCATCTTCATCATCGTCATTATCATCATCATCATCATCATCATCAACATCACCATCGTCATTATCCTCATTCATCATCATCATCATCATCATCATCATCACCACTACCATCGTCATTATCCTCATTCTCATCATCATCATCGTCATCAGCACCATCAATGTCATCGTCTTCATTGTCGTCGTCATCATCATCATCGACACGGTCATCATCATCATCATCATCACCACCATCATCATCATCACCATGATCATCGATCATCGTTGTCATCATCATCATCATTGTTGTCATCATCATCATCAACGATAACGTCATCATTAACATCATCAACATCATCGTCATCATCATCATCATCATCATCATCATCATCATCATCACCATCGTCATCATCCTCATCGTCATCCTCATCATCATCATCAACAACATCCTCATCTTCATCTTCATCATCATCATCATCATCGTCGTCGTCGTCATCATCATCATCATCATCATCACCATCATCTTCACCATTGTCATTATCCTCATCATCATGTCTCCCTAAACCTATGTCTCCCCTCTGACATGGCACACAAACACATCCCTATGTCTCCCCTTACCACTAGCACCCCCTAACCTATCTTCTTGACACACACACACACACATCCCTATGTCTCCCCTTACCACTAGCACCCGCTACCCTATCTCTCTGGCACACACACACAAATCCCTATGTCATACCTTACCACTAGCACCCCCTACCCTATCTCTATGGCACACACACACAAATCCCTATGTCAGACCTTACCACTAGCACCCCTTAACCTATCTCTCTGACACACACACACATTCGTATGTCTCCCATTACCACTAACACCCCCTAACCTATCTCACACACACACACAAATCCCCATGTATCCCCTTATTACACATCCCTAGAGTTGTAAAACAATATAGTTAGGTTGAAGAAAGGGGGGATGTTAAGACGCAAAGACTAAGGGAATGCTTGTTAATTCCCCCTAAACCTTGAAAGATCCCTTAGCCGTGCAACTTCCTTCTTAAATGCTCCAAAATTCTATTAAAGTAAAACGCGCACGTGTTTTATGTATCCAAAACGTGCCCCCGTTTTAGTTAACAATAACACGTGCGTGTTTATTCTCAGTATAAACAGTAGTAGTCATCCGAGAAACACTCTAAACACATTTTCACAGGTTTGATAGTCCATGCGCAAATTCAGGTTACAGACAATGCGTGAACATTATCTTCTTCACCATATTTTCACACAAAATTGTTTTGTGAATCAAGCATCTCCACCACAAGTTTCTAAGTATTGCTTGGAGCATGGTATACATTGAGGAGCAAGAAATAAAGAATGAATTGAGCAAGAAAGAATCATTAATTGAGCAAACAACCACATAGAGCATCTCCACCATTGTTTTTCTTGCAATTGAGGAGCTAGCAAAGGCAACATTAACTTGGTCACTGTGGTGGAGTATGTAGACACAATTGAGCAAGAAAGAAACCAAGCTTGGAGAATTTCACATTGAGGGGCACCATACAACATCTCTACCATTGTTTTTCTTGCAATTGAGAAGCTAGCAAAGGCAATGTATTCTTCCCAATCTCCCCCCTAGCTCAAGAGTATGTAGACACAATTGCTTAAGAAAGAAACCAAGCTTGGGGAATTTCCCAGTGAGGAGCACCATAGAGCATCTCTACCATTGTTTTTCTTGGAATTGAGGAGCTAGCAAACGCAACATTCTTCCAAATCTTCCCCCTATCTTGAATATCTAGACACAATTGAGCAAGAAAGAAACCAAGCCTGGGTAGTTTCCCATTGAGGAGATAGCAAAGGAAACCATATATATCATTGATCATTGTGGTCATGGGAAACTCACACAATCGAGCAAGAAAATCAGCAAGGAAGCAGATACCCAACGAAATCCTTGAATAAATTAGAGAGGAGAAAAGAAATGACATGACCAATCGAAGATGCTCTATGGACACTCAACCAATTCCGGTTGTTGAGGATGCCACAGATCTTCCTACCAATCCACATCAAGAAAGACAAAATCATTCGCTCGAGGGGCCTTCGGTCACCATATCAGTAGAAGAACAAGCACTGAATGGCATTGATCAAGGAGTAAAATGTAGGTGCACATCAAGGCCACCTGAAACATTTGTAGATTTAATTGAATGTGGGTATACAAGTGACGAAGTTAGAGAGACATTGAATGCCGAAGGTATGCTCGAAGAAGACAATGTTCTTTAGACCACCCAAGAGGATTTCCAATTGCCACCGTATGACCGTCAGGAAGACACGGAAGGACATGAAGCTCATGTTCAAACGCCAGACCGACCGGGTGATATGGTACATGGTACAATTCCAACCTCCCTACCTCCATTAGCAAATTCACGCCGAAGAACTCCAAAACATATACAAATCGATGAAAGTCTCATTGGTTTGCTTGAAGGTACGTTGTCTAAACGCAGTATTGCATATCAAGCTCAACAGATACTTATCAACTATTTTGATTCTAAATGTGATGGAGATAAATGTAGATTATTTATATCGTTGTTAAAATCTAGGTCTATGACTGTTGTTAGGGAAAACATAAGGATAAAGATGATAAATAGTTCTGAACCAAGTTCTTAAGTTGTCAGAAGTTTGGTAGATGCATTTAGTAATATTGGAAAGAAATCTCGTTCAAAGGATCGCAATGCAGCTCGTCGTGTGTTGTCACAATCAATCGTGAACAAAAGCACCAGGTCCCTTCGCCTTCTTAAGCCTACATCCAAACTTGTAGGATTGGATATCAAAGCACTCCGTAGGTATTGTTCTAGAAGAGAACAACTTGACTCTGGTGAAACAGATGTCTAGTCCTTCGTTGGCAGGTTTCCACACTCTGATATGAAGCTTTGATGCGGTACAGGGACTGGTACAAGAGTTTTGGCGTGAAAATAGTAGACCTTCATCCAACCAAAAAGATGTAATAAAATTGAGAATGGGTTCAAGGGATCGTGAGCCCCACATTAAACATTTTCTTGACATGACACAAACATAATTATATGAGAGATTTAGGCATGAACATAATGAGCTTAACTTGGGCCAAAGATCCTTAGAGAAATGCAAACCATTGTATGTTAAAATAAACACAACTGGTAACACATGTTGTTGTCGATATCAAATTGAGTACGCTTATTATTATGACACATATATACATACATTGCGTGATTTGCATAACACTCTTGTGCAGGAATGCTCAACTACATTGCCACCAACATCATCTAGAGAGTTTATCTATAGCATCTTGTGTAGAAGGATAGAAGGCTGCACATTTTATCAAAGGCCTTGCGTAGATGGGACATGCCCAAGGTGTGGTGGAATAGCATTTTTGGACAAATGCATACATGTCACCGATGAGCATGAACTTGGGAGATATGAAGTGAACTTGCAGTCATTCAAACATGTCACGTATAATATCGGTGGAGGGAATGAAAGGAAAAAAAATACAATTGCTCACCTCTCAGGTTAGCAACGAGTTCCTGAATATTATTTTTTCCTTCATTTATTGCTACTTCATATATGTAACAACCTATTGATCTATACATCTTTATGGATGATCTACCAGGTACTGGTATGCAACTTCATGGAGGAATTATTTGAAAAGACACAATAGTATGTAAAGCATGTACATTTGGCTCGTTGCCAAGATGAGCAATTTAGAGCATTCACGGATACATTTCCTATTGGAACTATATTATCAATGGTCGATTTTCCGAAAAACTACACTCTTCAACCACAGAACGAGATTTAGATTCAATATTATCACTCAGATCAGGTCAGCATAATGGTCCATATCACCTATAGACATGGGGTAGATAGTACTGAAGAGAACATGGTTATATTGAAGGAGTATCACTTTTACATAAGTGATGACAGGTGTCATGACTTTGCTTTTGTACAACACAACTTTCAATTGTTCTACAAACACTTGGAGGATAACAATACACAGATGGAACAACATTGGATTTGGTCTGATGGTTGTGCAGGGAAATTCAAAAATTCCCGTCTCTTCCAATGCTTGTGTATTCTCCACAAAAGGCACAAGGTGCCACATATTTGGAAATATTTTGAGACCAGACATAGAAAAGGGGAACATGATGGAGCAGGTGCATGCATCAAGACTGCATTATGTAGGCAAGAGATGAAATTCACAACTATTTCGCTCATCCAAGATGCAAGGACCATTGTTGCATGGTGTTCTTCAATGATGGGACAGTGAGCTAGAAGGCAAGAAGACCAATCATCTCAAAAATCACATGTACATAGATATTTTTGGGAGGTGGTCGATGTAGATCGATCACACCTATATGAGTGCAAGACAGTACAAGGAACTCGTGCATTCCATCTAGTTAGGACGTCAGACAATGCTATAGTTGAAATGTGGACAAGAAAACTCTCTTGTTTTTGTTATCCATGTAGCAGCGGTGAATGGGACAACTGTGAATCCACAGATTGGGTTGACAGTTGGGATTGTGTATCATTCCCCATTGGTAAAAAAATAACTACAGAATTATCCCAGTTGGAGGAGGGACAGTCGAGTATTTCACATGACTATGACCACATTTCAGATCTCATACAACCAGGTTCGACTATTATGTTGATCACTTTGAAATGTTTGACGACTAGTTGTGTTTAGTTAGCTGAGTCCTAGGTCTCCACTTTGTTTTAGGGAACATATACGCAATGGTTGCCTCAAGAGACAATGAATGGCACACTGACTACTAGCTGGCACGTTGCTTGGATGGGAAGCAGACCCTCATTGTCTCATTAAGCGACTACGAGGGCAATTATTTTACAATTGGGTCGATGGTTATCAAAGGAGAATACTTGACACAGGTTTCCCATGCATGAATGAAAAATGGTTATGTATTTGAATATTATAGACCAGGTCAAATCATATACCATTATACAAACTTAGTTATTGGCACAAACCTACAGCGGAAAACAATGCCAAACAAGAACTCATCAAAGTCACAATACTTGTTGCCTTACTTTGAGCACAAGAGGCTAAAGGATACCATTGCTATTAGAGGTGATCCCGATGGTCTAGTCGAATGACCACAGGTAGGTAGTTAGGTATGTGGTAGTCAGATATTTTGGTTTCATGGTCTCATTGATTATTTATAGTTTGATACATTGAGGGCTTGATAGATTGATAAATTCAATAGACTTCTACAATGGATTTGTTGTATTATATTGATACTTACATGACTCATGCCTTATAGACCAAGACCATTATCTACCACTCTATCTAGGATATGCCTATTGCATTTGCCTTAAATCTTGAAGTTGATCCTATAAGGACATCTCCTTGAATCCGTTAATTATCTCCTTCACTCCAATAATTTATTTCTCCACGGGAATCCCTAAACACGCTTGCAAAACCCACCGGAATCCCATTTTCAAGTACGATTTCCATTCTATGCCCTGGGTAGGGATTCAACAAGTGTCCCTGAAAGCCTGTAGGAGGTGGGATTCAACGTGCAATAGAATGATGGTCATTACTTGTATTGATGAACCGTCAGCTCCATTGGATGCAGGACATCAGGATAGTGCTATGGGAGGCCCTCTAATTTGGTTCAATGGATAAGAGACCATTTTTTTGGTCAATTTTAGAAACTAGGGTTTTGCTCAGTAAGTGAATGTGAAATTTTTGTACATAAGGGTCAAATTCGCATATTGCTCGACTATGAACGTGTGGCTAGCATTCCCACATGGAACCTGCCTAAACACGCTTGCACGACCCACTAGAAGCCCTTTTTGATGCACAGTTTCCATTCTATGCCCCGGGTAGGGATTCAACAGGTGTCCCTGAAAGCTTATAGGAGATGGGATTCAACATGCCATAGATTGATGATCGTTGCTTGGATCGACAAACCGTCAGGTCCGTTTGATTCAGGACATCGGGATAGTGCTAGGGTGGCCTTGTAATATGGGTTCATGGACAAGGGATTGTTTTTCGGTCAATTTTGGAAACTAGGGTTTTGCTCAGTAAGTGAATGTGAAATTTTTGCACATGGGGGTCAAATTTGCATATTTCTCGACCTTAAACATGTGGTTAGAGTTCCCACATGGAACCTACCTATACAGGCTTGCACGACCCACTGGAAGCCCTTTTTGATGCATGATTTCCATTCTATGCCACATGTAGGGATTCAATAGGTGTCCCTGAAATCTTGCAGGAGGTGGGATTCAACGTGCCATAGATTGATGACCATTTCTCGGATCGAAGAACCATCAGCAGAGTTGGATTTAGGACATTGGGATAGTGCTACGAGAGGCCCTCTAATCTGGGTCCATGGGCAAGGGATCATTTGTTTGGTCAATTTTGGAAACTAGGGTTTTGCTCAGTAAGTGAATGTGAATTTTTTTTACATGGGGGTCAACTTCACATATTGCTCGACCATGAATGTGTGGCTAGCGTTCCCACATGAGACATGCCTAAACACACTTGCACAACCCACTGAAAGCCCTTTTTGATGCACGGTTTCCATTCTATGCCCCAGTTAGGGATTCAACAGGTGTCCTTGAAAGCCTATAGGAGGTGGGATTCAACGTGCCATAGAATGATGACTGTTGCTCGGATCGATGAACAGTCAACTCTGTTAGATTCAAGACATCATGATAGTGCTAGAGTGGCCCTATACTCTAGGTTCATGGACAAGGGATCATTTTTTTGGTCAATTTTGGAAACTAGGGTTTTGCTCAGTAAGTGAATGTGGATTTTTTGCACATGGGGGTCAAATTCGTATATTGCTCACCGTGAATGTGTGGCTAGCCTTCCCACATGGAACCAGCCTAAACACACTTGCAAGACCCACTAGAAGCCCTTTTTGATGCACAGTTTCCGTTCTATGCCCCAGGTAGGGATTCAACAGGTGTCCCTAAAAGCCTGTAGGAGGTGGGATTCAACGTGCCATAGAATGATGACCGTTTCTTGGATCGACAAACTGTTAGCTCCGTTGGATTCAGGACATCGGGATAGTGCTAAGGTAGCCCTCTAATCTAGTTCTAAGGAGAAGGGATCATTTTTTCGGTCAATTTTGGAAATTAGGGTTTTGCTCAGTAAGTAAATGTCCAATTTCTGCACATAGGGGTCGGCTTTGCAAATTCCTCAACCGTGAACATGTGGCTAGCATTCCCACATGGAACCTGCCTAAACACGCTTGTACGACCCACTGAAAGCCCTTTTTGATGCACGGTTTCCATTCTATGCCCCGGTTAGGGATTCAACACGTGTCCCTGAAAGCTTGTAGGAGATGGGATTCAATGTGCCATAGATTGGTGACCATTGCTCGGATCGATGAACCATCGACTCCATTGGATTCAGGACATTGGGATAGTGCTAGAGTGGCCCTTTAATCTGGGTCCATGGATAAGGGATCATTTTTTTTGTCAATTTTGGAAACTAGGGTTTTGCTCAGTAAGTGAATGTTAAATTTTTGCGCATAGAGGTCATCTTGAAGGTGATTGTAGATCTTCCCCTCTTGAAAAAATAATTGATGCAAACTATTATTCCATGTGCAGCTGTTGAGAATTATGTTACCTATTGCGAGGTGTTGAACTTGACTTATTTCCCATCATTGTCAAGCAAGAAATATTCTTTGTTTTTGTTTTAATCAAGGTGAAAGGAGTTTTCAATCTATATGTGGAGGTGAATTGATCTTAGGATTTCATATCATTCATGGGACTGGAAACTCAAAAGAAGGTTGTTTGCCACATTAATTTATCTAGGTCATCCAAGAGAAGTGAGCATTTGTACGATGAAATGCAGGAGGAGACAATGCCATTACGTCAGTAACCATATAATGGAACATGTTTATGTTTAGAAACAAGTGGCCAACCTATAACGCGATTATTAAAAAATATATATATCTTCAAGCTACAAATGCTTCGAATAATACTCCATAAACATGAATTTATAAAACAATATTCAAAATAGTACTTCTCTAATCAATTTAAACTATAATACAATCACACATAACTTTCATCTCTTTCAAAGTTGTTATTCGAGGCCATTCATCAAATGCCATGTACATTAACAAAATGATAAAATAATGTGCAGGATATAGTCATAACCATTATTTTGAATCAACCTTATAATACTCGGATACTTTTAGGTTTGATGTGTGTCCCATGTATTCGTTAAATGAAAGACATCATGCCAAACACTAATTTTATTTATGCAGACCACACAGGTGCATCACTTAGGTGTGTCAACTTCGTGCATCTTTTAAAAGTTTGTTAGGTTATTATGTGGGTAAGGTGCTTTTGTATTCCACCTAGTTGGATCAGTTGCTTAGCTGTGTTGGGTGCTTATGTGTATTAGGTATGTTCCATCTTTGTGAATACAATTTAACATTGTTAATATAAAATTGTCTATGCAATTGGATCGTGGTAAAAAACAATTAAAATGTACATTTTTGTCATTACGTAATATTGTAATTGTGCATTGTTCTTAAATTTATAACTGATATCTCCATGTAATTCTAAAATCGATAAAAAATTGGGAACATTACACATAGAAACATTCTTGGCCACACATGTATAATCACACTTAAAAGACTGAACCATGAAGATCTCAAGAGCCTTGATATGAAATATTTTTTATATCATGAAAGTACATGTACATGTATCAAAAACATATTTGATGTACATGTGCAAACAAAAGTACAGCTGTCCTGCACCGCGCCCCTATACTCTAACTCCGGATTGTACATAAAAATACATATTTTTCCTGGACTAACACATCAAAAATATAACTTTCTCTTGTTTTTCCTAGACCCTGATGCTTGTCGCCTCTGTCTACGACCACTGTGCATCTTTGGTGACTGCAAATCAATGACAATATTTCTTGATCAGGTAATTGAACTAGTACTGTCCAACAATAACAAAGTTTGAAAATTTAAAATATGATTCAATTGTAAATAAACCAAAGACTCATTGCATCCGTCAAGGGTATAGGTGCCTCTGGAGTCGAGGGTATAGGCGTGTCTGGTGTCCTCCTCCTTATAGAGAGTCTCTCTGCAATGCTTCTCTGCGAATAAAAAAATATGTCAATTATCTCAAGAATTATCAACATGTACATGAATGAGAAAGTACTAATTAATTATGTAAAAAATGAACATCCAACCGAAAAAACCATTTCTAGGGAATTATAATGGGACTCTTTAGTAGTAAGAGGAGCCATAGGTTGAACATCAACCTCAATTGCATGCGCTAATAGACCAGGGTGTGGCTACATTCACCAAATGATAAAATAGTTAGACATCGTGCATGTCCATAAACAATACAAATGAAATGTACAATTACAAATATTCAAGTAGATGTACCTCAGTGTGACTTATCCCTATTGTAGATGCAGCATTGACCGCAACATCAACAACCCCACTAAGGTCTGGCACGGATGACTCTACATCCTGATGCTGTAAACATGTGAAAATAACATTAAGAAAAACTACTTGTGAAGTGAATTCATAACTAACCAACGACTATCATTGGAAGTGTGTACATTACCGTGGGATGAGTAGGTTGATCCTCATGCACACCCGCTCTGTTCAAGGAAGAGGGTCATTTGGTGTAAATAGCCCCCTTATCTACGTTTGGACTACAGGAAGATCCAAACCAAAGAGGCGGTGAGGGGATCTGCGATGATGTCTCCAGCCATAAAGTGTTACCATAGTTAGACATGGAGTTGAATGGATGGAATGATATGTACTGAAAAACTAACATGTTGTAATATACTTACCCTTGCCTGGGACATATCTCCCCCATGGGAGTGACTGCTTCCATCAATTTCTTGCCCCTCGTCGGATGCTAATAGCATCTACAAGTTTAAAAATTATAAATATTAGCGATCTATAAAGGAGTGTACAATAAGAAATTTAAATAATTCGAACAAGATTTAGTCATAACCCAGGTACTTACATTCTTCAAGTAATAGTAAATTCCACCTTGGATTATGTTGTTGATATCAACGTCTCCAGCATCACGTTCTAAGTGGGGTTCCTACAACTTCAAAAATTGTAAATATTAGAAAATTTAATAAATTAATCAAGACTAACACATGCATTAACAAAATGATATGTATTAACAAAATGACAAATATTTAAATATTACCTCAATGGTGGTTGTTTGGGCCTCGGGTACAACCACACTGGGTGCAGTACCACCCCCGTGAGAGGCATCAATCTCCTGCAAGAGTAAATATTGCATATATTATGAATCTTTTAATATGTTACATACAGTATGGAAAAATTAAAAATTGAACAATAATAGAGTTTTAAAACAATGTCCTTACCTGACCACCAATCATCGTAGTGGTACCATGTCTTGGTCCAGGACCATAACAGGGTCCCCCACATGATGTGCAGACGTGTGGCTCGCTCTGAGGCAAATGGGATGTCAGTCTATCCCCACCAATAGATGTCCCTCCACCACCAAAAGCTGGTGGTTGTACAACAACAGAGGAAGAGGGCGCTCTCTGGTCAATAGTGGTCGTGTGTCAAGAGACCATGTTAGCTACAATAAAAACTGCCTCCTATGTATGGGAAACCATGTCATTTGCAGGAGGGATGTTTTCCCTCTATAGCTAGGCATGGGGTGCAGGTATCTATGGATTGGCATCTCTATGCCTAGCATTGGGACAATGTTGGGGCATCCCGCCACCAACTCCATGGAATCACAACATGTCAAAATAGTTGACATGTTTCTCCATCACAAACTCTGCATACAACATTCGAAGGAAATACAACGGTACTTCCCTATTGTTGTGAGGGGGAATGTCAAAAACCATGTACCACCTAATCATGCGAGTCTCTCTGATGGGTGGAAAGGTGCACCGCTCAATAGAAATATGTGGCCTGTTGATCTTTGGAATGTCATCCGTCCCAGGTGGTCTAAATAATGTATAGATGTGTTGTTTTGTTATTTTGAGCTTTTTTACCTCATTGTAGCTCAACCCATCAACATATTGTTGTCTTTTTCTCTCCTTATAGGATGCAACACTATACAAAGCATCATTCGATCTTGCAATCGTATCAACAATAGACAACAAAGAATCTGACAAGGAGAGACGAAGCTCATCTCCACCCCTCAAAGCAGAACCAATCTCTCTCAGATAGCCAATAACCCTCAGTATCTCTGCATTGTTATCCATAGTAGCCGCTGCAATCATAAATACAAATAAAATATCATTAGAAATATAAACACATGATATAATGACATCTCTAAGCACTGAAAACTGTATAACTAATGTACGGCAAATAACAACATAAACTAAATCTATCATGTAAATTTAAAAATTGATCTTGAATTTTACAGTAAAGAATAAACATTTAACATTTTTTCATTTCATATTTATGTCCTAAATTCAAGTATTAATTCCAATTTTTAAGTATGCATGTGTACATAAAGTGCCTTGAGTGCATATGTTGATTGCGAATCTCCTCTAGCTTATTTTAAGGCTTGGATTATGAAGTTTTATCAAAATTGTGAGGTGCTGACTATTGCCTTTGCAGGATCAGCTCCCAAATTGTGGGTAGAGGCAACAACTAGACCTTAGAATAGGTGGCATAATGTGCTATTGATGAATAAAATCCCAGTATAGGAAACGATTTTTTTAGATATGTAATTATTTGTTGTAGCATGATGTTTTTTGGACTCCAAAGTCTATTTACCAGATCTTTGTTTATATTTAATTTGAGCCATGTATGGATTCCACTTGATGTTATTTTAGTTTTATGCCCTCTTTCTATATACCCATGAGAGACTTTAAATGCACAATTGTGTATAGTGGATTTTATGGTTGCAAGGTTTCCACTGGATTATATCATGTATGATAGTATGTGATTGGCATGTTTAATCAAACACATCAACCTACCTATGTATCTTCACGTTCGTAGAGTCTATTGTTGTACTTTGTTGTCTTAACCTTAACCAAAAAGTACCCTTCGTTCAAGACGAAATATTTGTTAAAAGCATGGGAAGCTTCTATACCTTATTTTAACACTTGGATTAGGAAGTTTCATCAAAACTATAAGGTGTTTATTGATGTTCTTGGAAGACCAATTTCGATATTTCGGATAGAGGCAAGGGATTTACCATGTTTGTTTATGTATTTTAGGGGAATATATGAATTCTACTTGATTTTTTTTAGTTGTATGCAAGCTTGCAATATAATTGACAAACTTTGCATATTTGTTAATTTTGGTTTGGATTCACAATGATGCTTGCGAATATAAATATATGCAAATAGTGAAGTTCATTTGTTTTTTATGAGTTAATTGGGGTTTTGGTTCACATTGGGCATGTAAATTACTTATGCAAACTTGCAATGTGCTTGACAAACTTTGCATATTTGTGAATTTTGGTATGGATTCACAAGGATGCTTGTGAATATGCATATGGAAATAGTGAAATTCATTTGTTTTTTTATGAGTTAATTGGGGTTTTGGTTTCGATTTTGAATGTGAATTTTGGGTATGAATTTTGGTAAATAATCAAAATTATTTAATTTTTATGATTAAATCAGGGATTTGGTTTCCATTGGCCAATTACATTGGGGTTTTTGTTTCCATTGGCCACAATTTAATTTATTTTGGTTTAATTTTCCAAATTAGGGAAAATAAATTGATGAACAAAGAGAAAAAAAACATGAGAAGAAATGAGGAAAATACCTCACAAATAGGAGGTTGATCCAAAGGTGGAGGTGGATGTATTTGGCACACCTAAAAAAGTGTTTGCCCAGTCAAGATTTGCTCCGTCCAACTCCAATATCCATGCGATGTGGCGAAAAATACGGGCTCGACCTGTTTTAAAAAAACAGGCTTTCTAAAACACGAGGACGATTTTATTCACTAAAACGGAGGCGCGATTTGCTTAAATAAAACAGAGGCACGATTTGCTTGAATAAAACAGAGGCGCGATTTGCTTAAATAAAATGGAGGCACGATTTGGTTTACTATCCTATTTGGCATGCTTGTTGGCAGCCTTGGGACTAGGCTTGGCAGGTTCGGGATTGCTAGGGATGATTTCTTTTTTTTGGATCAAGAGTGATTGACTTCACTCCACCATTGCATCTAAAAGGTCCTTCAACTTCTTGCACACACCCTTGTACTTATTTCATATATTATAACATTTGATATCTTTCTTTCATATTTACAAATATCAAAACAAAAAATAAGTTTCGTTTATTACTTTATTACTATTGTTTGAAGAAATATATGTTTACACTTTTGCATATTGATTTTGTTTATGTTCAATCTATAGTTTTGTAATGTTCATTAACCTTCATGGCAATGTCACACACTAAAACATTAGAAGGAATGCAAATTGCACCATCATTCTCCTCCAACGGCTATGAAAAGACGAAAAACACTTCATATGTCACACTTCGAAAAAAAAGAAGAGGCACACCTTCATTCTTTGTCCCTTTCACACTTAAAATTGAAACACTCAATCCCTAAATTCCCCCTACTAAATGAAAAACCAATGTTGATTACCAATCTAATAAATTCAAACTTGATAACTACCTAGCCCTTTATTGTTGCACTTGCCATAGATTACATGGGTTTCTATTTATTGCTTATTAGTACTAGCACTAGAGTTTTTCTTTCAATTTGATTGACTACTATGCCTATCATAGATTCAGTAGAATTGATTTCATCACATAAACTTATATTATTTACACACACAACTTTCTCTCATTTTTGCAACATATCGAAGTTATCTTCGATGTTTCATTTCCCCACTTTGGGGTATGCTAGTTAATTGAATTTTTCCACACCTATCTTTACGGATCAACGCAACAATTTCCTAATTTTTGAAAGGTTCAGCATTACGCAGATGTACTAAAAAATTATCTTTAACTTTGATGTTGAATTTCAAAATATTGATAAATATCCATCTGACACGTTGAATCTTTACTTCCACTGCACATGGTTTTTTTTTCATTTTTCTTACGCATTGATTACACCGCCGACCCGATGACCATTGCCATTTATTTTTTTTCATTGACCATTTCTTTTTATTTTTTTAATTTTAGCTGAATACAACGTCGGGTAGGAATGAATTGATACCACTTCAACAACCTTTTAATAAAGTTATTCAAGAATTTCAATTTCGCACGCTTTCTTTCATCTCTATGCAACCCCATTGGAAATATCACTATTTCCCTATTCCCATTGTCTAGTTTTCCAGAAAATCTCAGTATCTCACCAATTCTAGATAGCACAATTGTATATACAGCAATTTCCGCACTCTTTCATCCTACCTATTTCCCACTGATTGCGTTAATTTCACTCGGGATCTCCAATGGGATTTTCAAAAGTGTTGTATATATATATATATATATATATATATATATAAGCAGTCGTAAGCTAGAAATATGAGGTTGGAATCAGTGAGCAAGAAATATGCTAGGATGATGATGCTTCTGTGCTTTCTAAGAACTGTGGCCTCCAAAAATGAAGTGGAGAAAGCTAATTTCATATCAACATCCATAGACTGCCATGATAAAATGGATGTCAATGTTCTTTTGTCGTTTGAAAATGCCTCACATCTGATCCATATTGATTGCCCTTCAACTGGAAGGCCCACAAGTACCATAACATATGTTCTTGGCATGGTATTTGCTGCAGACAATAGAGTAGAAAAGTGGTTGTCATAGGCCTTCATAGATCAAGTTGCAAGGTACTATTTTTTCCTTCTCGACAACTTCTCTGCATACTTCTAATTTTTCTCATGTGATAATTTGATCAGGCGGAGAACTCCACCTGAGTCCAGGTAGCTTAAAGCTCTGGAAACACTTGACCTCAGCAAGATGCTTATCTTGGGTGTTGTTCCAATTGAATTGGGTTTCCTGGATAGATTAGAGTCTCTGGATCTAGCAACTAATAATTGGGCAACACTATTCCTCCATTTCTAGGAAATTGTTCTTCCCTTAAGGTTTCATATTTGGGAGACAACCGATTGTGGGGCAGAATACCACACAACTGGGTAATTTGAAAAATATTATATAGCTATCTATTTATGGCCCAATTTTGGTTTTGGGATGTAATATTTGGGGGAAAATTTTAGGTTTTATCCCTTCTGATATAACAAATTGCAACAATCTTCTGTCCGTTCTATATAGATCAACATTTTAAATTTTCAAGTTTTATCCAGAGTCTCTAATTTGTCTAGTAAGTCCAGTTCAACTGGAATAGGTCAAGTTTTTATAGTTCTTTAAGATGCCCGAACTTAGGTGGAATTCTTTGATCAAATTATTATCAGAAAAATTCGATAGAAGTGCATCGATAGAAATTGCAGGGATCTCTTCTGAGATAGGAACTTGCAGCAATATCTAATGGTCTATTGCAACCAATCTTCTACTCTGTTTCCTGTGGCGAACACCATAGCAAGAACATATGTTCTAGGAGTTCTGGACCTTCTAGTTGGAGAGAAATCCATTTGGATAAGATTACTTTTAGAACGACAAAAAACATCGACGTCCCTTTTGTTGTGGCCATCGGCAATCCTTATTGGACGAGATCCACGCTGCATTACATGTTCCATATTTCCATGTGTCTCCTCTCGGCCTGTTGAGTGCGACGTTTGCAACTCAAAACTTTAAGCAGAAAAATGGAGACTATCTATTATTCTCTTACTGGCCAACGTGAGAACAAACTCTTTGCTTTGGGTTTTGGGTTTAAGAAATGTATTGAATAATTGAGTTGATTTGATAATTTATTCTCTTATTGGACAGCGTAAGAACAAACTCTTTGCTTTGGGTTTTGGTTCTAAGAAATGTATTGAATAACTGAGTTTATTTGATAATTTGGCATGCCATTATTGAAAGGATTAAAGTGAATCACTACAATGATTACAAGTAGGTTGGGTTTCAATAAAGCAATAATTTTGGTATTAAATTAGTGTTTATGTCTCTCATATTTAATGTAAATGAAAATGTTTAATCCATGATGTCTCTATTTTCACCACAACTTAAAATACCAAGTAGTGCAATGCCCTTTGTCCCCAAACACAACTCTGCATACAAAAAATTCCACAAAATTTATCATTCACAAGTACTTACAGAGAAAATTGTTCATGAATACTTACAAAGATGGAAATCCATGTAGGAGATTGAAGACACTATCTGTGATTTTTTATATAATTATTATCCACTGAAATGGTCAATCTTCACTGCTGATATCTTCTTATCTTATGAATTATTAATGATAAATTCTAAGAATAAAATTATAAATATTATATTCTAGAATGAACAATTTTTTTATTATGTTATAGATATATTGTCATTTGAATATTTTTTAATAAATTCATAATTGTAAACATCTATAATTAACATCTTTTAATTATCTTTTAGATATATTGCTATAATTTCAAATATTTATGAAAAATTGTAGTTTGGACAATTACAAATTTAGAAATTTCAAGAATTAATTGATAGGAATTTGGACAATGAATATTGCAATTTAAAGAATTTGCACAATATATATTGCAATTTAAAGAATTAGAAATTGTAATTATAGCAATGAAAAATATAGCAATTTTAAATTCACACTTTCAACAATAAAATCATTACAATTTTTTAAAGAAAAGTGCAATTTCAACCATTCATTAATTGCAGTTTTAACTATAATAAATTGCAATTTCAACAACTAATTTATTTGAGCTTGAGAAGCTACACTTTTTCCTCCCCTAAAAGATGTTAAGGGTATAAGGTTATTGTTTCCCTACTATGAATATGTTCAAGGCTTCAAGACCCATCTACCATGCTTGAAACATCTTAATGGCACATGTTTCCAATGCTGTTGGTTTTAATAACTTGGTCTTGCTAGTTATGACATGTTTACTAATTTACTTTCAAGGCTTGGCCTTAACATAGTTTACACTATGTATGTAAATACCTACCCCTAAGCATGAGAGAATTTTGATTTGTAAACATATGGTCTTCCATACAACGACCTCTTCATATGAATAAAAAGAGAGGGTTTACCTACTTGTGATTGGCATGGAACCACATGTTTTTGGCCTTAAAGCAAATCTTTATGATCTTACATGTGTTGGTTTTGATGCATCTCTTTTACAATCTTTTTATGCATAAGTAAATATTATTTTATGTGATCTTAGAAATGTTTTATAGCTTATAATGCATAATCTAAAACCGTTGTATGCAATAAATATGATTATATTGTTTTAATGTTTTATTCCTAGTTCTATGTTTATGAATTAAACCTTTTCGAATACCTTAGCATAACCCAAAGCTAAGGAATGACATTTATATTGAGAACATGATATAAAATACCATGGGAGACGTATGGGTCTACCCATAACCCACGATGTCATTAGTCCCATAACCAACTCCATGAAGGTTCTAGCATATATGTACATGATACGCAATATGGTTTCAATGCAAGGTTTATTTTACATGTTGTAAGGTTGGTATATAATATAAGATATGTTACGAAGGTCCAAGACATAGTTTATGCATTGGCCTTTAAATGAAATCCATGATTGGATTCACAATTATTTAAATGGTCATGATTTCGGCCATGCAATAAATTTTGGCCTCCGGTTGACATTTAAACATGTCTTGGATGGTGAGAATGATAAAGTTCTATAGGGTTTTGAAGGGCCTTTACTTTGTCTGAGTTTCACATTTGAGTTGTTTTACTGGTTAGAGGTTAGACGAGGGTCGAGCTCTGCTCTCAGTGTTGTTCAACTTTATTTTCACAGGGTTAATGGTGTTTTTATCTGGTTCCTCTGTGGTAGCAATAGTTTCTCCATTTACCCTGACGAGTTTCCAACCAAAACAAAGCTCCAGCAACCAACCGAAGCTTCCTGTGCCATGAACAGTATTTCCCCAAGCTAAGCGTGACTGAAACTTCTTTCTGCAACTTAAAAAGGTTCATCTATAGTTTAGTTTCTTTATTTTATTGATAGTTTTTGGTTTATACAAACTGTGGAGGGATAAGGGTGCTTGGAGAAGCCGACCCCTGGCCCTTATTTCCCAATGCAAGGTAAGAGTTCCAAAACGTTGTAAGTCTTATTCTGTTTTTTTAATAATAAATAAAAAATGTTTAAACTGACTGTAACTAGTTTCACTTGTAGGTCTCGACACTGGAGAGGAAGGTGACAGGATCACCTCATCCAAGGATCGCGTTGTCAAACGCCTAGTTAAGCCTGCACTCAACCCTATTTCAAAATCTGTTTTATTTTACAATTTCTTTTAACTTGCAAAACCCATAATGACCCAGCCAATTGATGTTGCATGTCTCGTTGGGAAGAATTCGTGAGGGCTTCTTGGTAGTCAAAACGAATAAGATAAGTGGTTTTTGGTTGGTTTATACTAGTAAATGGATTGTGATTAAAAACCCTATTCAGTTGTGTTGGATTATAGCCATTCTTTTGCATTGTAAAATAATTAAATACTTTCATTTTCTTAAACCCTGGTAGGGTTTGGGGTGCCCTTGACAGGTCTTATTCCCATGCAGTTTATGATACAACTTTTTTTTTAATTTTAAACTGGAAAGCATCATTGATGGCATTATAGCCACTTTCGATATATACTTTGAAATATTATTTTGATAGTTTAAATGAATCACAAGCCATAACCCCAAGATGATTTGTATTTCACTGTGTGCAATTATTTGTGTGGATTATATTTAAAACCCTCGGCTTCCATCGTAGATGGTCTTACGACCGTGTAAGAATGCATTTCCTTCATTTTATAATCTGTGTGTGTGTGTGTGTGTATAAGGTTGTGTGCAAGCTGATGAGAGTCTTTTTTAACGCGTTAGATGCAATAGAAAACTGAAAAAATAGGCATCCATCAACTTGCATGGATATTTTGAGACACTTACACAATGAATCTTGTGATGAGTAAAAAACAAGAAATGTAGGAAATTGAATGACGTTTCCAAACTTATAATTTTTTCTATTGAAAATGTTGTTAACTATATAAAGTTAGATATTTTTTAACGAACACTTTTTATTTTTGGGACAAATTATAAGGTATATGTTTTTGTGGGTGCAGCCTCTGAGTGACTAAATGATGGAATAAACTTATGAAAACTATTATACATATACATAACATATAGTACTAGTGCACGACTATTTTTCCAATAATAATATTTTTTTTTTAAATTATTTAAGAGATCAAACCTCGAAAACGATACGTCAATTGTGGGTGTAGCGTTTGAATGTCTTAATGCAATTAGTTGGAAATGGGTTTTTTATAACATGTAGAGGTCAATGTTCTTTAGTGCACCATACATTTTTTTTTTAAATGGTTGAGAAACAAAAGAGATATGGACGAAACACTAACAATGTGTTTTTTGAGTTGAGGAGTGATGACAGAAGATAAATAAGAAAAAAATAGAAAAAATTATGTATTCTTGTTAAAATTTACATATTTGGAATCTACAAAAAAACCATATATGTTTCTAAAATCTCATAAAAAATGGAGGTGTGCAGCATACTCAGACGAACGGATAAACACGAGCATATTGAAAATTTGGATATAATGTTGAATTAGCCATGGTTTATCATACTCCAAGGCATAGGCATGTTGAATCCGAAGCAAAGTCCGAAGTAGACACATAGGTATAAGAATTCCATGCAAGCATGCGTGAAGGCTCAACCTTGTCATTTGGAGGGAATACATTTTTTTATTTTAAACAAATCGTGTGCTCGTTATAATGAACAATAACGTGTGCGTGTTGATAAAAATGGGAGCGCATTTTTATGAATCACAATGTGCATGCATTTTAAACTACTACAATGAGTTTGGTTTTGTAAGTTATACCAATACTAAAATTATTTTATGCCCCCCCCCCTCGCTCCCCTCTTCCC
>LPNX010224969.1:1276-42205 GCA_001517045.1 Pseudotsuga menziesii
GGGAAGGGGACATACAAGTGTTAGTGGTAAGGGGAGACATAGGCATGAGAGAGAGAGAGAGAGAGAACGAGAACGAATGGGGCGATGGAGTGTTTGGAAGAGAGAGGAGTGGATTTTAAAGGTAGGGAGAGGAGGAGGGGGGGTTAGAGGTAGGGAGAAGAGCAGGGGGGGTTAGTAAAAGTTAGGGGGAAGAGGGGAGTAAGGAAGGGACATAAAATAATAAAAGTATTTGTATAATTAACAAAACAAGCACACATTGTAGTATTTAAAAACATGCGCACGTTGTGCCTCACTAAAACATGCTCCCATTTTGCTTCACTAAAATGCGTTCCCATTTTACTTCAATAAAATGTGCTCCCATTTTGTTTAAATTCAAAAATGTATTCCCTCCAAATGATAAGGCCGAGTCTTGACCCATGCTTGCATGGAATTCTTATGCCTATGTGTCTGCTTTGTACTTTTCTTCGGATTCAACATGCCTATGCCTTGGAGTATGATAAACCATGGTTAATTCAACATTATATCCAAATTTTCAATATGCTCGTATTTAGCTGTTCGTATGATTATGCTACACTTCTCCATTTTTTTGAGATTTTAGAAACAGATATGGTTTTTTTTGCAGATTCCAAATATGTAAATTTTAACAAGAATACATTATTTTTTCTATTTTTTTCTTATTTATCTTCTATCATCACTCCTCAACTCAAAAAACACACTGTTAGTGTTTAGTTCATATCTCTTTCGTTTCTCAACCATTTTAAAAATAATTGTATGGTGCACTAAAGAACACCGAGCTCTACATGCTATAAAAACCCATTTCCAAATAATTGCATTAAGACATTCAAACTTTGCACCCACAATTGACGTACCGTTTTCGAGGTTTGATCTTTTAGATAATTAAAAATAAAAATAAAAAAAATTCCTTAATACTTGTTCATGCATCTCATGATATACTAAAGTAAAAGAATTCTTAACTGATGGTCATTGACACTCAAATGGTAAACTAACTGTGCTTTATGTGTGTGTTTTATATTTCTTTAATGGAAAACCAAGGAATCCGTTATAAATATGGACTCCCATAGAAGAATTGGGAAAAAAGGACTTTTATTAAATCCAAAATAGCATTCTAAAACTAACTGTGGAACCTTTCACCAAACATTCTTGATTGATTGAGGATTTTCAAGGCATCAATGTTGTGTTGTAACTTTAGAAGTGGGTACAACTTTAATTTTAGAAGCATGGAATAATGTGAATCCAAGCAAGATAATCCAACCGAGCCCTCCATAATACAAGGGTTGTATACATTAGTTTTACTATAAGCATATTTTATAAATCACTTTTATCTTACCAAAAAAACTAGTGTATATAAATACTCTAATAATAATAATAAATAAGTTTTAGAGGTTGTTGTAGTATGGTTGGAATAATTCAGTTACTAATAGCCATTTAATGAGTACATTGGTCACAAAGATCCCTCATAATTAAAAACTAAATTTTTAGTAAATTGTCATATTATAACTAGCACAACCACTTAACTTGTTGTCAATGAATATTGATAGGTCACAAGTAAGTGCCATGGACAATTTATATGTTTCTTGTTCTTTATGCGTAGTCATAATCGTCAGTTGTCTATGCATCATCTATCTAGTATCACCCACATCCACCTTCTTTTGATAATTCGCTTTTTGATATCTGTTTATTTCAAATTTGAAACAACTCCCATAAAATAAACCTAGACAATACACTTGTCTCATCCTCTTGCAATCAATTAAAAACATACTTTCTAGTCCACCCCAAATTCTAAAATATAAACACCTATTGCTGTAATAACTATAAAAAGTAAAAGTAGAAGCAATGGCCTCAACCCTCATGGTAAATGCCATTAAAATAAAATATAGACAAAAAAATACCATTAAAATAGATTCGACCTAGAACCAAACTTTGGGGGCTTTAATGCATGGGTAAGATAAAGAAGTAGCATACCCTGAATCACCACCGCATATTATGCTTCACCAAATAATTTGATGCCACATCCAAATCGCAACTCAAATGATTTGATGCATAGGGTAAGATACAAAATTAGTTATGCAATTAACCCACATTTGATCTAACTAACTCACAATCGATATGGGAAATCTCTAAAGGTTGATGGTTATTGGATCGTTACAACATATTGATGATGATGATGGTTAACATCCACTGAGACCAACTTTGGTCTATCAAACCCTACTAATGAATTATTTAATTTTCTTTAGAATTTTATTCCTATGTTCATTCCTCAAAAAGCTTGAAGAGAAGCATTCCTAACTCACTATAGTTTTGATAAATTAGAAGGTTAAAAGGTTTGTATTGTAACAAATATTATGAAATGAGATCTAATGTGGGTGTACAAAGAGAAATTTAAGAAAGCGATTTTCATCCTCAATGCTCATAGTCTCATAGAGATGAAAAATCCTTTCAATCAACGATGTTTTATGAATTATCCAATGCCTTGTTTCACTATGGAGTTCATGAGAATTCATTTTAGATATATTAATTTTCTTCTTTGAACTAGTTAAAACCAAGAAAATTTTAGGGGCAAAATCCATCCAATGGGCTATTTTTGGATTTTTTTTCCTAAAACAATATTCGCCAATTTCTCCCTTCTTCAAAAATGATTTTCCCAAATTCCATAGGATAATTTTTTGTACTCTAAAAGTCACCAAATTTGTCCAAAATTAGCTAAAAACTATATAAATTCCTCAGTAGTTTGAATATTTTTGTACCAAAGAATTGCAATCTACACTCTAGAAGGGGCATGTGTAACTCCTTTCATGCTCATCCTAGAGATGACATGTGTTTTTGTTAAATAATAAAATATTATAAAAAATAGCATGTCATCTATTTAAAACATTTACAACTCCATATATATATAACTACACAAATTAGATCAATTAAAAAGCTTCCTCGAGATCTACGCTCTGAAAAGGGGTTTTCACATGGAGAGATTTGATCCCTGATGATGCTTGGTAGATACTTTTTAAGATGTATCTATGATGGTTGCAAAAAAATCGTCAAACATTTTATGGTTGCAAAATTTAAGAATTAGTAAGATTCACTAAGGTTTCTACACTTTGAAAAAATTAAGGATCCTTAAAACTTCCCCTGGAGCTTAAAACAAAGAAATGCTTCTGATCTTCTAGACTACGGTCACCGATCTTCTTAGAATATCCTAATTTTATTTTAACCTCTAAATTTTTATTGCACTACAAATTCTCTTTAAACTTAAATGTCGTATATTTTTAATTTTATTGATATTTTGCAAACTGGCATTTCATCAATTCCCCAATGGTTTAACCAAGCAAAGGCATCTTTATTCCAACCCCGCTTGAGCTGTAGGTGGATTTGAAAAATTTAAAAGCATTTTTTGGAAACCTTTGGTCTCCTATGTTATCTATCTTGTGCTTATACAACAAGTACCTAGTCATAGTCATGCTCACGATGGGAGAAATACCCGCTCCTATGAGGAGAATAAAATAGGGCATATGGTGTTTTATTTAGAGGTTATAAGTCATGAAACACTTCAATTTTTTCTCAATTTTTCTCCACTCTCTAGAGATGCTGCAACCCCAAACTTCACATCCGTACAAGATAACGTGTGACAAGGGTTTCAAAAAGGAACTTATTTTTATCCCACATCGCAAGGTCTATCGATCTATAATTGTTTTCAAGACCAAAATAAGCTTTCCATCTTCCATTAATTATTTTTTCAATGCTAGAGTTTCAACTATTCAATTGTGATAGATATCAATTTCGAGACATTTCTATGAAGTCACTTCCTCCATGTTGCTATATTGTTATAAATGAAAGTAGTGTTAGTGGCCCACTTGGATGTGATAATCACACCTTTTGTCTTGTTGATGTTAAAAGTCATACCCAAATTAGAGTAAAAATCCTTGAGAACTATTAATTAGCTTTTAAGATCGAAGGGACACTTTGCCATAAGAATACTATCATCAACATAGAGAAGAATCATGATATATATTCTTGCTGATGTTGTGCCAGTGCAACCTACTTTCAACCCATATTATAGCTTTTCGATGTATATGACAAAAAAATGTGAGGGAAGAAGGCAGCCTTCATTAACTCCAATATTACAATTAATATCTCTCATCGATGTTCTTAAACTTGGAAATGACACTCTCATATAACCTTATAGTAGTAGCTCTCAACTTAGAAAGAACATTTAACTTTTATAATCTATCTCATTTATAATAGTGTATCAAAAACTTTTATAAAAACCACAAAGTAACCAAAAACAATTTGTTACTTATAATGAAATATTTTGTTATGGCTATAACCCATAGTGAATGTTCTCCTTATTACAGAATTGTTTAAAAATGGATCATTTAATTCACTTGGTAGAATAGTGAACTTTGTTTGGAATTGGATTAATTTGCCAAAAATATTTAGGTGAACATGCAAAGTAGAGAATTGATAGGGGCAGCACGCTTCATTGCCTCGCTCGTTGTTATAATGTATATTTCATATCTCCTAAATCAACATAAAATTCCAACTATAAACATGGGTCAAAGTGAATACAATACAAACAATTTATTATATTATTTTCCAAAAAAAATGGTTTTACTTGTGATACGTTTATGTTCTGATAGCATTGCATATATTTTATTATTAAATTTGCTTTATATTTTGGACATGGCATTGGTTTGATAGCATTGCAATTATTTTATATTTAACCCTATTTCATGAACAATTTGATCCACTTCATACTTTGGAAGTGGCTATTGATCGTCTCGTATTCTGCCCAAGTATATCATTTCTCCCGCATTTTATATAAGTCGATTCTCATAATTGATTTATTAATGTATGATGTTCTTTCTTTTCATGAAATTGAAATTTACTAAGGAAAGTTTCATGAAATTTACTAAGGAAAGCGATTTCGAAGAAGTATGTGAAATATAATTTTTAATTTATTATATATAAGTATATTTATATAGTTTGTGGTTGGATTAGGTGGTTAACGATCAAATGGTTAAGAGATAATTATGAAATGAAAAACAATTTAGGTAAATTTTTTTTCTTCTTCATATTCTTCTAGTTAAACGAGTTTAACTATGAGTTATCTATGCCTAACTACATGTTATCATCGATATTCTTTTTATTATCTACTTATCAACTATTAGTGATTTTTTATATCTTTTTTTTTTTATCTCACATTCTTTTAGTTATCTTTCATAAACTGGAGGAAACAAATTAAAGGGTTACTCTTCATAAACAAATGGAAAGCTTATTGACAACAAATTGAACGAAAGTGAAAAGCAATAAAATAAAATAAAATTTCTAATCTGGGTTTCAGGTATCGTATTTGCCTGCCTTTGTAATAAAGAATGGAAAGGTTGAGAAATTCATTAGCCTTCCTAAAAGGCTAAACGCGTTGATAGCTCCAATGACAAAATATCGCTCTGAGTATAGTTTATAGTTTGTTTATCATTTCTTTTAAGGTATCTTTTCACTGTGTAGTTACCGAAATTAACATGAAATTACCGCCCCAAAATAGGCTAGCACTGTTATCATGAAATTACACTATAAATCCAAATCCTGTGGCTGTAGTTTTCAATTAAAACGGAAACAAGAAATGAAAAACGTAGATTTCAATTAAAACAAGAAGTAGAAACACATAGTTAAAATGAAAGGATAAGAAAGTAGTTAAAATGAAAGGATAAGAAAGTACAAGCGAATGGAATCGATCCCCAAACCTGCACGCCTCCTGATCTGTAGCTTCTTCGAAATCTTTGAGAGAATCGAAACCTCCAGCCCCTCTTTGAAGCCTTGGTGGGTTTGTAAATGGAATCGATCCCGAAACCTGCACGCTTCCTGATCTGATCTGTAATGAATGGCAGGAATAAATGGAGTATGGAAACCCTAGCCCCTCTTTGAATTCTTGCTGGGTTTCTCTATGCCTTCCACACACACTAATAAGACTAAACCCGTACTCACTTGTAGATGGAATCGATCCCGAAACCTGCACGCTTCCTGATCTGATCTGTAATGAATGGCAGGAATAAATGGAGTATGGAAACCCTAGCCCCTCTTTGAATTCTTGCTGGGTTTCTCTATGCCTTCCACACACACTAATAAGACTAAACCCGTACTCACTTGTGAAAAAACGTTTTCACAACGTTTATAGCCAAACGTTTATAGATATTGTTTAGGAAAAAACGTTTATAGTTTGAAAGTGGGAGAAGAAATTTGAAAATTATTTCAGCAGTGGCCACTGGCCACTGATACACACGCGGTAGATCTCTTTAACATTAGGAGGCTTCTATTGGGATTTCACTACATATTTCATGTGATAGCTTTATTTAAGAGATAAGCTTAGAATGGGATTTCATGTCACCCATCATTTCCATCATTTCCTTGCAAATTGCTTTAATTAAGAGATAGTATTTGTCATTAACTAGTTAATATAATATATAACTATATCAATATTTATTCTCTACACCAAATTGGGGAATGTCACGTGTAACACGTGACATGGACGTGTCTTCCACAGTACTGTTCGTTGACATGTGACTTTTTAAATATTCACTTGGACAGATCGGTGAATTGGCCGGATTGGCAGTTGGATCGACCATCACCATAAATGTAGCCATCTTCGGGTATTGTTGACAGTGAATCTTTGTCCCCACGATCTTTTCTTTTGAATGCAATGCAATAATAAGGGTATTGTTTACAGTGATTCTTTGTCCCCAAGATCTTTTCTTTTGAATGCAATGCAATAACAAGAGCCACGTGGTGGCAATGTCCTCGACATTGGCAACTGATTTTTTGTAGAAAGTTGTAGCTAGGAAGAATTTAGTTAGAGTTAAGGAAAATTGATGGATAATTCTTAAACTTATGTTCTTCACATAATTAAACTTCAAGAAAAACACTCTAGATTTATATTTATTTGCAGGCTTTGTTGCGGTGTAATGACTTATACCAGTTCTATAGATTATCTACATATATTTATATTTCTCATTGTCGTGAAATTATGGAGATGTCAAGATCAAGTCCTAATGAGCTCCTTGGGTTTTCCAACCAATATTTTGGTTGATGATTACTACCATCCTACATATGAAAAATAAAGGAAAAGAGGATAAATCTACAAGGTGGTGGTAAGGTACTAGTAAAAATTACAAAGAAATGAGATTAGTGACATGAAATACTGCAAATTGATTAACATGAAATACTCCAAAAAAGGGTACAATGTTGACAAAAAAGTAAGACATGAAAAAATATGTGTGCCATCGTGATTCATGATTTGATCCAAGCTAATGTAGCCCTTGGATTCAAAATATGGAAGTTTTAACACTTCATAGTCAATAAGTGAATTCATAACCAAATTTAAAATAGCTAAGTGAATATTGGTTCTCACCATTGGTATTGGATTGAGAATTCATAATAAATTTCAAGACTGGAATGGTAAGCTTTACAATATTAGGTTAGTATGCAAAAAAAAAGCAAAAGAATCAAATTAAATTTATAATGAAATGAACATAATTACATTTTACAAGATGTATGTGCTACTTCTGAAAACATTTCTTATTTGAGCATCCATGTTGGCAAGTAATCAAGGCCCCTACCAAATCTCGCTCATTACAAGGTAAGTATGCATAACCATAGAATACATGTATCATTAATAAAACCATGATCAACTACATGTTCCACACAACAAAGATCATCCACGGTTCCTTATATTAAGAGAGTTTTTCTTACGTGTCATTAATAAAACCATGATCAACTATATGTTCCACACAACAAAGATCATCCATGGTTCCCTGTATTAAGAGAGTGTTTCTTATGTATTTGAAGTCATTGACTCTTCGTTGGTTTAGGCATGTCGGATAAGATGACATTTAACCTAATTTATGTGTTTGAGCCAAACGATGGAAGGGAAAGAAAGTACAAGTTTGAAACTAAGTACGCCTAAGTCGTTCTCGTGCCAAACTGGAACTGTAGGGATGAATCTTTGCAACTATAAAAACCATTCAAGGAATTCGTTCTACACATGGATCAAAATAGATTATTAGTGTTATTAGGATTGATTAGCTAAATAAGAGCCTAAATATCCCATCTGTTTGGACTATCTAGAGTGGTTGAGTGCTTTGAGCTTCAAGCAAAATGTTCGGGGATCAATAACCCAGGAAGGTTGCCTCTGGTGTCTCACTTAATGTCTCTTCCAAGTTAGGAAACTTGACAAAAGTGTGCTCAAAACTCTACAAAACTAGCAAATACAAAAAACTTCAAAATACAAAATATGTCTCAGGCGAGTTTGACGAGGTGACAAGTGTTCGAGAAAGTCCTAAATACAGGTACAATCCACCCTTGGATGTGGAGATGCCCTCAGCTCTCATTTTGGACGCCATACAGAAGGGGAAGTGATATTAGATGATGTCAAAAGATTGGAAATCTCCAATGCATCATTTAAAAATATATTTAGATATATCAACTCATCTTTTTCAATGTTTTCAGGAAAATATGTTTAAGAATGTTAATGTTAAATTTAAATTTAAGATCAAAATAATTGTCCAACAAAGAGATTGTAATTTAGATAGGTTGCACTAACAAATCTATGCACAACTAAACTTAACCTTAAAAACTTAATTAGAGAAATATTGTTAAAAACCCTTTGTACAAAGTTTCGAGTTTGACAACAATTTTTCAAATAGCTATCTTTGAGAACAACAATAAAACTTAATTATTATTCAATAGTGAAAAAAACAAACTGATATATTCTACTAAAAACATAATCTCAATAACATGAACCATTCAATTATTAAAGTTCATATTTATCTTAGAATCATAGAAACTAATATAAATCTATCTTAAATCAAGATTTATCAAGAATTAAGAGGAATAAAATCTGAGTTAACAGGAATAAAATCTATTGTAGTATATATTGGAGTTAAGATAAATATATATTTATTTAATTATGTACAATGATATCATTTTAAAGTTTTTTTATATTAAGTTCACTTATTTTAGAATTTTTTCATAAGTCATTTTTTTCTATTAAATTTATTTAGGCTGCTCTTGTTGCAATATGCATGTGTTTTATCAAAGCCATTACAAATCATTAAGAAAAACTCATGAAATTCATCTCAAATTTAAAAATATTATTATTATTATTATTATTATTATTTGTTTTGTTTTGTATATTATTATAATAGGCAACATATACGGACTATTTTTTTAATTTGAGAAAACTGTTTGCATCTTAAGAAATTTGATATTATTTATTAAGATAGATTTGTGCTAGTTTATTTATTGTAATAATACATTTTTTATTTTTAATTATTATAATCACCTTTTCTTTAATTTTTTAATTTTTCATTTGAGATTAATTTTCAATTTAATTTATAAATGTTGCTCTTTTTATCATAATCCCTTCAATAATGAGTTGTAAAATTTAATATAAATTTATTTCAAAATGTTATAAAATTGAGTAAAAACACAAAATATATATATATTTCTATTCTTCTTCATTAATACTTGAGTGAAGAGCAACCTATTTGCTTAATCCATATGAATGCCACTCAAATAAGGACAAAACAAACCATACATAAATAAATGGTCATTATTCAACTTTTATTTGAATTTATAATTGATTGTGGAATTCAATGCATATCAATTTAATCCACTTTAATATTAAAGTTTTGATAAATATTATTGTTAGTGATTAAAATTATTGTCAATATGATTAATATCATTTTTTTAAATATTATAGATATTATTATATAATAATTGGCTTAACATATAAAAATTACATGGTAATGTTAAAATAGATTACATCTTTATTTAATAACCATATTAATACTATTAAAAATATAATATTAATATATATAAATATGCATTGCAATATATTAATATTAATAACAAGTATTATTATAATGGTTAACATTATTATTAAAATTATTTATTTATTAATAATATTATAATTAATAATATTAATATGTTTAATATTATTAATATTTAGTATAATGATTTATAATATTATCAATATTATTATTAATATTAGTATTAACATTATTAATTACATTATTAACAACATTACATATTAATTATATTATTAAATAAATTATTAATATTACTTAAGTTATTACATTTTAATATTTTTACATTATATGAATTACATTAATCTTTTCATATTTATCAATTTAAACACATTATTAAACTAAATATAATTTAAATATAATATTTAATATTAATTTCATTAAATTAATATTAATTAATTAATTACAATATTTAATATTATTTTTATTAAATTAATATTAATAATTATATTATTATTATTATTAACTTTTATTGTTTATAAATAGTTTTGTGAACCTTATCTATTTTTAAATATCTAAACTTTATTCTTAATTTTTTTAATTATCTCCTCACTAAACATATATTACACTATTTACAAAATATACTTATATAAGATTATAAAATTAAAATTATATAAATATTATAACTTCTTAATATTATTTATTTTTGAAAGTGGATATGTTCATATTTTAGCTTTGAAATACTCAGCTTTTTATCTTTGATCTACTCAGAGGAAGCAGTTGTAGGATCAAATATATAAATCCACTTGGTAAGTGAATATTAAGATGGATAGTAACATTAAAATGCTTCAAGTTTAACCTACATTTTACATTTACATTATAATTTTTGAAGGCTTTACCTTTCAATCTCGAAATGCCCTGAAGACAATAAAAACAATAATATTAAAATCCTAAAAGACCAAGACAATGACAGAACCAAAAAAACCTAATTACTGGAAGTACAATAATTTTTCTTGCATCTAGTACATTCCAATTAAAAACTTATATAAATGTTTTTTTCGCCTACATTATCATCTTCGTTTCACCAATATTCGACAGTATACATTTTCATCATATTTCACCAACTTTAGATCTTTGTTTTAGTATATAAGCGCCTAAAAGTGGAGTGAAGAAGAGATTATATCTCATGGATTCATAGCATTTGAGAGACCATTCAACATATTGTGGAATGGCAATGAGAAGGAAATGTAAATTTGGAATTAAAGCCAAACTCTTGTATCTTTTGCAAGGTTAACTTTTATTTTGTTATCCTTAGTCTTAAAAATTCTCTGAAAGTTAATTTTACATAAATTTAAATTTTATTATTCCTTAATTAATTCCATAGTTCTATTTATTTTTACATTTTTTTTTTACTTTAAGAAAAAAATATTTCATAAATTTAAGATATAAATAAATAAAAGTAAATGTGAAATAGAATTTATTTTTTTCAGCTAAATAAGAATGTTAACGTGCATCTAATTTTGAATTATAACAATAATACGAATCTCATACTTCTTGAGAAATCACGAGGGATTAGATTCAATCAATGATGGTAAAAACGGTTGCATATCAGCTTCTAAATAAGTGGAAGCATTGATTTTATGTATCCAACTAGACCATTTCATTCAAGCTAAAATAATTGAAAAGAACTGATGAGAAAGCTTTTGTTCAATGAGGATTTCCAAATAGCTTGAGGTTCTGATGCAAAATAAATCGAAAGAAGAAAAAGAGTAAATTTCCCTAAATATGTGGCTAGGAAGTTATCACTCTTTTATCTGCAATGCATAAGTCTAAAAAGACCATCATGGATAATTATGCAGAAAGCACACATATAGAGGGACAATTGATAAAAAAATATTATCAATCATATAAGATTGAAGCGAGCCACGGACAATTTCTGGTAATTTCATTGCACAAATATATATCTTCTTTCATTCAGAATCAACAAAATGATAACTGAACCATTTGAAATACTAAAATTTGTGACAAAACAGTGACTCATTTTCTGTACAGTTCAACCAAAAATCACAATGAAAACATTTAAGATCGAAATGTATTTGGATTTAAAACTTGTGATAAAGTTGGATGGACTTTTCTATTTTGCTTTATGATAAATTATTTTCATGCAAAGTCCAAAATAATAATAATAATAATAATAAAAGGTTCAAAATCGAGATATATACACAGCCAATATATCATCCCCAAAATAATAACTAAAAAGAAAACGTTCAAGTATCAACAGTGGCCAGATGCAGCATGAATCTTAAAAATCATATGTTCTTCATACACAACTGAATTAAAAGTACCCAAATGCAAATATACATAGAAATCATCAAGAACTGTAACTTCTTAAACAAGAATGCATCCAAAACAGTCCTTTCTTCATGCACAGAGAAAAAATATATCTCTGGAAATAGACATCAACAACAGCGAGTCTTCTAGGATAGCAGAAAATGCCATGAATATGAAGGCAACTTTCCAGTGAAAATACAGAAGCTTGGCATTATTGATTAATATATATATAATTCATTGTGGGATCCAATGGTTGTATTCACATAATTCTACAAAGCAGATTAACATAAGGATTCAGCAGTCACCTCAAACTGGAATAGCACTTGACAGCTAAAAGATTGGGCCTATCTGCAACTGAGATTGTCGGCGATACCGTCTTTTCCTTTTCTTTGGGACCCAGGAAGTCCCTTTTGGATTTCAATTGAGACTGTGGTACCATGTACTAAGAATCTTCCTTTACGGATATGATTCTAAGCCCATCATTGATTTGTCTACAACCCACCATAATTATGCGGGTCTGGGATGATGGCAGTGTCCTAATGCATGTACCCTTGGGAAGGAAACTTCCAGCTCCCTTCCCTTAATTTGTGGGGGGCAATCTTAGTTCTTAGAGCAGTACAAATTGAATAGTTTGAGATTCAGAAGTTTGGATTGTTTGTGTTGGTATTTGGCTTTTTACCCAGTACATGAATAGAGCCCCTCTGGGCCTCTTCGCATAGAAGTGGTAATCTCATTGTGACTTGTGAGTTCCCCACCCAATTCTGTTCTGGCTTGTGCTATTTTACCAACTCTAATCTATATTTTACCTGTCATCTACCATAATGATTTATGGTGTGTCGTAATTGGAAGATGATTGCTCACTGACAATCCCTTCATTGATAAAGCAATGAGTAGTGATCCCAAAACAAACCATAAATGAGAAAAAAATAAAGCAGTTAAATATTTTTTATATATTGGTGACAGACAGTAGGGAAGGGAATCTATGACCTTCAAAAAAAGCAATTTATATGCTTGTTTTTATGTAATGTCACAATACTGCCATTGGTACATGGCAATAGTGTTACTGGTGCAGGAATAAGGCAAACAATAAGCACCGAGTTGTTCCTCATTAATGGTAGATACATGCATATACATTATTGCTGGATAGAATATAAATATTCAAATATTAAATGATGTATATGTATGTATATATTGTTTTCAACAAAGATTTAACCGTTTTTCCCATTTTAAATCCTAAAAGGAAGAAAATAACTAATCTTACAATGGATCAGCTCCAAGCTCCAGCTTTTCCTTATAAGAAGCGTTAGCCACTTAAAGCCTTAAACTACACTGCCAGAAAAGTAACAAAGAACATCATGGACTTCTCAAATGTTTCATAATTAGATTAAAAACTGATAAGATTCTATTATAAAAAGCTGCATAAGAGCGGATGGTCTTAATTAGCTTTACCCACCATACTGGGCAGGCTATACCCCTCAACCCCCTGATTGGCCCAATCAACAACTGATAAAAAGGTGGCCCATTGATTGATTTTAGTTGCTCTGCTCACCTGTAATATAGTGAATGAAGGCTCTTGTACATGACTGGGTGACTTTGGTAAATTCAATAAATCGAATGCCTTAAGCGATGAGGCACGTTGAGTGTGCCTTTTCCCTCACTCCAGCCCTCTTTATCCCGTGGTTGAGTTAAATTGTCCGCGAGCATAAATTCTTCCACCCGATACAATGAAACATGGTGAAACTCATAAAACACATGTGAACATTGACGTTATCTGAACCACATACATACATGGATAATATATGCTCGCATTTTTGCTCAATGATCTCTAGGGCCTTCTATATTATTTTATATATCATGTCAAAAGGCTATCTACAGGGAATAGAATGAACAATAAGCTTCATCCCTCTTAGTGTTTATGAATGGAAAGCTATTCAGATGATAAGTGAGCATTCCGATCCAGCACAATGGTTCACATGTTCCTTCTAAGAAGCGTTAGCCGAACGCTTCCTAAAGCTCTAAACTACATTAGAGATTGTAAAATGACCCGTGAAAATTAAGACCATTGCAAAATAGTATGAGTTTCAAAAATACCTGGAACGTAGAGGTCTATCTGCATGCTTCTCAGATTTTTTTTGCCATGGATGCAGAATAATTGTGTTGTGCACACACGAACTAGATAGCCCTCAAGGGACAACAAAATGATGAGCAAAAAACAAATTGGAATCTCTTAGAGTTTAAATGAGATTTGCATAAAGCAAAGCATTTTTATGTCCCACATTAATATATGTATATATTCATTAGAAAAAAAAAATATCAAACATATACGGGAATTTTTTTTTCCGAAAAAAGGTTTGTGTATTCGTAAAAGGTGGAATTCGTTGAAACTCTAAATCCAGTTATTGCCTCAAACTCCTTCACGTTGTTCTGTAAATTCTATGGTTGTTCACGGAACCGGAGATCGGTTTCCCATAATTGATTTACTTATTATTGTTCTATCACTTTTTTCCCATTACTATTTAGATTACTTTAATCCTGATGTTGCACGTGCAGTTATTTTATTAGATAAGGATTACAGACGTCTATGATACACACGATTCAGAATAAAGACAGAATTTTATTTCATTTTATTGTGTTGGAGTTGAACACGGATCTCTTACAGTCTGTGTTTCAGATAATATAATATAATAATAATAATACATTGATAATTATTATTATTATTAATGTTGTGAACTTTCGTCTAATATAATATAATATTTAGCGTACATAAAGGCAACATTGTTTAAATTGAAATGTTTGTTAAAAACCAGTGGAGGAGAGAAGAAAATGTTGGCATGACATTTTGATTTTCGTGTTTAATGTAAAGATAAGTTCTTTAATCCAAAGACAACGTTGGTTAAATTAAAATGTTTGTTAAAAACCAGTGAAGGAGAGAAGAAAATGTTGGCATGACATTTTATTTTCTTGTTTAATGTAAGATAAGTTCTTTAATCCAAAATGATACGATAACATATTAATTTTGAATGGCGAAGGATTATTATAAAGAGAAACAGCCAAATTAGATTTGATTGATAAATGAAAGGTGTACAATCGAATTGTATAGCCGCTCCTGCACATCCAGATTTGGTTTTTTTACAGCAATCGATGAAAAACAAGCATCGTAGATTTGGTTTGAAGGTAGGAGGAGATCAAACCATGTGTACAAGGCACAGATAGAACGAATTTGAGGGAAGGTTTAAGAGGGTTGGAATCTAGGATAATGAGAGCAATAGATGCGTGGCATTTAAAATGACTGGGTGAGTTAATGCAGGTCACTGTAAAGAGTTAGTGGCATCTCAAAGACCGTGATTGGAAAGAGATTGTTCAGAACATTAATTTTAATAATAATAACTTAGTAATGGAGGTTTCAGCAAACCTAAACCCGCACATCTCCCATTGCCCGCACATCTCCCATTGCTTGCAGTGTGCAAACTGAATTTATACTTGCTGATGAGAGAGCCCACGGACCCCAAGCAAAATTCACCTAAACTAAACCAATAGAGAAACAAAAAATTAATTTAAAAAATAGTTATTTAATACACTCAAAAATCAAACTATGAAAAAACTTTAGAAAACACACAAAAATTTATGCCAAACTTTTAATTAATCCGCCTGACTGAGTTAATGCTGCTGACGTTAGCCCGCAGCCAGGTCTTTGGGCACAAAGTCCCACGCCTACGTCACCTATATAAACCAATAAAAAGTAAGATAAATCAATATTTAAATAATTCCCAAAAAATTTTAATACAAACTATAGCAAAAATTATATAATTTTGTTAAAATTGCAACAAATTACGTCAAATAATTGCTTTGAGCGATTCATATATATCCCCTCGGATGGAGACATAATAAGTTAAGTTGACAAGTTGACAGTGTATTCCGTTCCATGTAATAAAAAAAGTGGGAGAATAAATTTGAAAATTATTAATTTTGAGTTTCTATAACCCTTTTCACTTAAATCGAAAAAACTTAAATAAATATTTTTACTTTTCAAGTCTTCTCCTTGAAGACTCCTCATTTTCCATGTAAAGCAAGTCATTTTATTTTTTCTTTATGTATTCTGATTTGTTTATTTTTCGATGTGCATTCATGGATAATAAATTGTTTTGATGGCATCTATGTATTATTTTGATTTTTTTTTTTTTTTTACATTTAAAAAATAATAAATTTCAAACTTTTTATTGTATAAATTTAAAAATAGTAATTTTTTTTAATGGTGAAGGTTAATATTTTTCCTCATAGTTTTACTTTGAATGAGATTTAGAAAAAATAAAATAAATTGAATATAAGAAATTGATCAACTTACATATACAACTTATTAAATTATGGTATAAAAAAATAACAAAACAAGAAACATAATTTTAATATATAGCTTTTATTTATTAAAAAATTATATATCTCATAATTTGGTATGTTATCTTGCTAAACATAGAAATAATTATTGTAAGATACAAAAATAACTATATATTTGTTATTACTCAATCTACGCCACTAGATTTGTCACTTCAAAGATAAAATTAAATAAAACCTTGCACCCATATACCACTAGAAGGAGATTTATACCCTACAAGGTAATATTTTACAGTTCAAGAACTTATGCATGATGCTTGAGCCTAAGAAGTGAGATTTAGTGTCAGAATCTCTTCTTTCACTCTTGATTATAGTTAGGGAATTAGAACCCATCTATGATATCCAAAACCTTGTAATGACGCCCATATTCAACTTAGATGCCAAAGACTCCATGGAGAGGGCTCATATCATGGTTTCTAAGTGGTGTTCATGGTTCTTTAGCACGAGATGGTTCAATTAGTGATTAAGACCATTATTTTCATGTGTAACGTGCTTATACCTTAACACCAACACAAATTTACTCGTGGCATGTATATCCTTCTAAGAGGAAAAATCCCCCCTACAAAGTTTATGTGTCTTGTTTCAAGGACTTGTTCAAGGATCTTGAGCATGAGAACATTCAATAATATCCTAAGGAACTTGTTTTCATTCTAATTGCATCCATATCAAACTTGAATACCAAACACCACCTAGAGAGTCTTGGTTTCATGTCGTTTTGCTTGATGCTTGATTTGAGGGCCTTTGTTCAAGGCCTAAGGGATTTATTGTCCTCCATTGACATTAGCTAGACCTTGAGAGAAATTCTTGGTGGTCAAAAATTATTCATGGTGCCCATATCCCTCTAACAATACATATATATTCCCTAGAGGGGTCACATGTCATGGCTTGAGGACATGTTCACAATGCTCGAGCCTAAGGAGCTATGTTTATGGACCAAGGTTATTATTTCCCTCCCTGACCATGGTCAAAATAATAAGGTTGTTGTTTAACTACCATGACCATGTTTAGGTCCTTGATACCAATGCACAAACAAAAACACCTTTATGGAGCCCTAAAGACCCATTAATGAGGGATCATGATGTAGTTTCTAGGTGTTTTTCATGGCACTTGAGCTTGACAAGGTTTATTTATGGATTAAATCCCTTGTTTCCCCCTTAACCATGTTTAGGCATAATGTCCTATTTCAAGGTGATTTCAAGGCACAAAACCTAATCGAGGTGCATGTATCCCAGTTGGATTCCTTCAAAAAACAAAGTTGGAGGACTCATTTAAGGACTTGTTTGAGGCTCTTGAGCCTACAAAGATTAAAACAATTCTATAGGAACTTGTTTTCCTTCCATGAACTTGTATGATGGAGGCTCCTGGTTAATTACAAGGAAGTGTTTTTCAGTCTAGGACTTAAAAGCCTAATGAGGTTGGTTGCATCTTTGAGTAGAAAGATCCCAACAAGATCAATTTAGGGATGATGTTCATGCTTTGGGAGAATGGAGGTGCCTGGTCAATTACTAGGAAGTGGTTTTTTAGTCTAGGACTGAAGAGCCCAATGAGGTTGGTTGTATCTTCGAGTAGGAATATCCCAACGAACTCAACCTAGGGCAGAAGGACCTAGTCTAGGACTAGGATGGTGAAGTCCTACATGGAATCTAGGCATACATCCAACATGAAATAGGGTTGTATTTATAGAATTTATGATGATGTATAGATTCAAGAGATGTCACAAGACAATGGCTCGAGAGCCAAGTTGTAGCGGCAATGACGAGATCTTGTGATGATATACAGTGACGAGCTCTAATGATGAGATCAAGTGATGATATCTAGTGATAAGCTCAAGTGATGATGTCAAATGACAAAATCCAATGATGATTTCCATAGTTGATATGCATCGATAATATCTAGTACCGAGTGATGAGGACCAACGATTTACGATCATAGTTGATGATTGTGACAGTAGAATACCTTCCTTGTTAAGAGGGAGTGTTGAAGAATGTAACTTTGTAAGATATTATTATTGTAATTTTATTGTATTATTATTATTATTCCTTTTTGGAGATCTTATTCCTCCATTTGAAGTTTCATTGATGTACTTGGTCATGTAAAAATCTTTCAGTAAAACCTTTGTTGTAAGGCAAGTCATTAGTACCCACAAAAGTATTTTATAAATATTGTTTTGAGTCTTCCAAGGCAATTTGACATTGGTTGAAGAGACAAATCGGTCCTATTGGGTTATTAGATCACTCACTTGATGAGTATAAATAGAGGATGCACTCCTCTCATTCAGACACACTAGTCATCCAAGCAAGTGTGCATGAGAGAGAAACAAGAGGATAACTAGAGAGGAGAGATATTTGTTATTGTCTTTGGTGTTCTTGTTATCTTATTTGGAATTTTTATTGGTGTTGGAATCTATATTAAAGAAGTTATTGGGTTTTCTCCCTTATGGTTTCCTAGGATAAAATCTATGAGTTCTTTTGTCTTGTTGTGTGTGTATTTCTTTCAGTGATCCTAATGTTATGGTTATGATGAAATGAATTTAATTGTTTAAAGATCTTGTATAACCATTAAAATTATAACATTTAAGGTGATAGCTCAATGGAAGAGCACATGCCTTACATGCAAGAGGTTATTAGTTTGATTCCTCCGTCCCCTATCTACATAAATCAATGACTAATTAACTGAATGGTTAACAACAATCAATGAATAAATAAATGACTAGTTAAAAACTATAAATGACTAAATAAATGACCAATTAACAATAAACAATGACTAAATAAATGCTTAGTTAACAACAATCAATAACTAAATAAATAACCACTTACATCAATTAATGACTAAATAAATGATCAATTAATAACAATCAATAACTAAACAAACGACTAAATGTACTACCAAACAATGATAATTAATGACCAAATAAATGACCAAATAACGACAATTAATGATGAAATAAATGACTAAATATATGACCAACGCATAAAGGAATTCAAGCAATTTATGACCAAGTGATAAATGACCAATTTGGTTGGGTGATAAGGTACGGATAATTTATGACCAGTGGTCATGTGACCAAATTTAGACATTTATCACCCAATTTTAGTCCTTTTAGTCACTTATCACCCATTTTGTACTAGTGGACCCATCAAATCTCAGTGCGATGTTAGTAGAAAGACCTTCCTCTTTATGCATATATATGGAAAGATCTATCTTCTAGTTGTATAATTGTTACGGAAGAAACCCACTTTGATACCAATGGTAGTAATTCGTATTTATACTAAGAGAAGGGTGAATCAATGCAAAATGTAGATTATACAAATTTTCACTTTAAACAAATTAGGCACCAATTTCTATTCTGGTCAAAACAAGAAGAGGCATCGAGCCTATCCTTTGGATTCTTCAAGGACGATACATGTGGAATCAAATGGTACTTGATAGATTTTGTAATTATCCTCTTGGATTTGACCAGTTCTTCATATGCTTAGCTTTGTATTTATCTCCCTCTGGATCTGCAACTTCTTATTTGACACAGTCTTCCAAATCATGCTCTTCTAGTATGAGAAGCACTCTATATTTCCATGTCCAAAAGTTCTCATCTCCTTCAATCTTGTCCTCAATATTTGTACATATTTCCATTTTCATCAAAATGAGAACCTCAAATGGAAATATAGAGAATATGACTTACAAAAGAGAGTGCTTCAAGTGGATGCTTGCTTCAATGCCTTTTTGGAAAACTGCTTATGGTGGGACTAGGGTTTGATAGAGAAACCTTAATTTTTCAAACTTGTCATCCTTCAGATATGATTGGATAGAAAGATGCACTCCCTCAAGGAAAGATGAGCAATATACTCCTTTTCCCAAGTTCGTGGACAAAACTACAAAATATTTGATGCCCTAGTTTCTTCAAATTCTTCTACATAATTGTCTAATTTTTATTCTAATGTGTCTCCAAAATTTATACTCCTCAAGGTCTAAAACATTGTCCTGAGGTAGTATGATTTGTCTTCTATCTAACCCCATAGGTAATAGAAAGACTGGATTCACCAAATATAATTTATTCTAATTTTCCCAAGGTGACTTGTTTATGGAATAGTTCATTATAGTGAAATGATATGGACTTTGAGGTGTCATTGTTTCAACTTAGGGTTATGAAACTCACACCAGAGAAACTACATTATGAGTTATTTCTATAACATCTTACGAAATTTTATTTGGATCTCCCTATCCCAAGACATAGTATTTATCCCTAGGTCACATGTTTAAGATTGGATTGTGGAAGAGGTTGTAACCCTATTTTGGATGGATCATATATCCTAAATTACAATTAATATGAGTTTGAAACTCATACACAAGGTATATCAACATTTCTTATTCGTCATATTCATTCATCAAAATCAAGTTGTAGCGAAAATTATCGGATGATTAGGTTTTTTCTTCTAGGGTTTCAAGCATGAAGCCATAATCTTTAGTAGGTGCAATTGTAGTAGTGTCACGACTGCACAAAGGATTGTTTCAAGGTATATCTAATACCATGTTATTATTTTAATGGTTATACAAGTTTTATATTTAAACATATAACATCATTTCATCATAACCATAATATTAGGATCACTTAAAGAAAGACAAATAAGGAAAGACAAACCAACACAACGATTCTATCTTGTGAAACCATAAGGAAGAAAACCCAAAATAGATTTTGTCACCAATAACAATGCTGACCAATATAGTAAGAACCCAAAAGATAATGGCATCCATCTCTCATCTCCAAAGATCATTTTTCTCTCTCTCTCATGCACACTTACTTGAGTGAGTAGTGTGTCCAAATTAGAGGAGCGCCTCCTCTATTTATACTCATCAAGTGAGTGACCTAATAAGACAACAGGGTCGACTTGTCTCTTCAACCAAGTATGACTTACCTTGGGAGACTCAAAACAATATTTATAAAATACTTTTGTGGGTACTATTGACCCGACTTATAATAGAGGTTTTACCTCAAGACTTTTACATGACCAAGTACATCAATGACATCTCCGAATCAAGGAATAACATCTCTGAAAATGAGGAATAATAATAATACAATAAAATTACAATAATAATATCTTCCGAAGTTACATTCTTCAACATTAAATAGCGTCAAAGTTCACACTGAATCGGTTTCAGTCATTGTTACTGGAGCATAATGTGCATATGTCAACATGGGCAATCCATCGAAATGCACTTTGGTAAGTAAGAGTAAAAAAAAAGATATGACATCACCATCCTTGTCTAAAATTAATTTGGAATCAAATTATAAATGTACGAGTCTGAAACCTAAAAGTATATTTCATATTGAAGAACATATTATCATTCGATAATAACGATCTGTCACTAGTTTGATGGAAGCAAAAATATTATAATGTGTTACTTTTATCTCTAGTATGGGAGCCCTGTTTGACAGAACCTTTGCACACACAACTAAAGAAATAATTCAAGCCATCAATGTGAAGAAAAAAATGAACAAGGGTAGCTGCTGAGTAGTAAGTCCCCGCTATATGAATGGAACAACATAAGACATAGAATGAAAAAGTTGTTAAGAAATAATTATAGATTTTGTTATATTTAAGTTAAGTTTGAACTCTATGAAATATAGATTATCTAAAGCAATTATCCTAAACCAAAGTTTGAGTCTAAACCAAATTTTTTTTGTCAGAGGTTGAAGAAACTAAATATACCAAGAAAAGTAAGGTGGAGGTAATGCCTAAAGAGAAGTTCAAAATTGTTGAGGTACAATGCAATCATAAAAAAAATACCGGAACATGTTATATTTAGCACAAAAGAGTGTTAGTTATAATTGTAACTTTGATTTTGTGGATATACTACCAAGATGAATTACCATGGTACTTACATGAAAGTTGGACAATATATGTTTGAAATATATAAAATAATAGGATAAGGAATTAAGATATTTTTAAAAATAATAAGCTAAGAAATAAAAAGTTGATTGTTTTATTGAACTAATTATGTCTAGAATTAACAAAAGTTATGCTATTAGTAATAGTAGCATGAGAAAGGCTATGCTAATAGTAATAATAACATATTTCGATAAATAAATTTCAACTATTAATCTACATTAAAAATCAATTACCAATTACCAACCATTATTATGTCCCTAACAATGGACAATATAGTTTTTGTGAAGATGCTATTAGTTGATGTTGGCAGGAGTAATTTTTTTGTATTTTCAAAGTCTAAGTTATGTATGTTATTTTTGTATTATTTTACTAACTATTTTTCTTAAATTGGATTGGTTCTTATGGATGATCTCAGCCTCCTATAATGGTTCCTAAGACGTTGCGGTGAGATCATCCTACATTAATTATTTTAATTATCACTTAGACAACTAACACCCAAATGCGATCAACACCAACTATTTAATACCAAAATGCAAACAAGAAATCATTGTGCGTATATTCAAAAAGTGTAATCACATGCATGATTACACTTATAACTGATATAGAACTAAGTTTAGTGATTGGATTGAGGACATTAATAAATCAATAATGCTTATGGATCCTACGGAGGATAAGATTTTGATCATGCTGCAGACATACACCTTTGTGATTTTATCCACTAGTAGTGGCATTGAAAAAAGGATGATTATGCATTTTGTCACTCAATTATGGAAATGATGAGGTTACCCAATATGTTAAGTGATGAGGGAGGATTATCGATACCATCTGATGAGAGAACATAGACAGTGATCCACCACTAGTTAATAAAGCTGGTTGTTCATGCTATTCACCATTACCACTTTCCATTATCAATTACTATGCTCCACACTTCGAGATCAGTTCGATATGAATGAATATTAGGTATCATGTGACAAAGACTCGGGATTGATCACTCTGTCATCTCATACTGATGAAAGTATCATTACAATATTGTAGGAAGATGAGGTTGGTGGTCTGGTCTCCAATTTTTAAGTTATGCTAGAAATTGGGTGGAAGTGAATCCCATGCCCAATTCATTCATCATCTTCATAGGAGATACTTTAAGGAAAACATATGTTTTAGTAAAAGCATATTCTTTCATCTATGGAAACTTAACCGTCATTTACTTATGTGAAGACCTGCTTGCTCAACTTTTGATATATGAATTAATGTTTTGTATCTTTATTATGATTATGGTGTATAATTATTTGTGCGAGTAACTTTTAATGGTGAATTCAATAGGTATCCTTGGGACAATTTCGACCGCATCTGAACATCAAATAATATGGGGTTATTGGTTCCATTTTCAACAATAATTACTATTTTCCAAGATCTCATTTCAACAAATAATACCTGAGTCCTTCCTCCAATTGTTGTCATGCAAACGGTGTGGAAAACCACAAACAAGAATTATCAAAAGCTCTATCTAGGACGATTACAAAAGAGAAAGTCATCGTTGTTCTTATGTTTTGGAGAAATCGAGTTGCTCAATATGAGTAGAACTAGATCTTTTAATGTTAGCATAAAAAATATAGCTTTTGTCAACAAGATTACAATGGTGTAAAGTTATTCTGCCATAGTACTAACATTAATTTTGAATGAGCCGTAGTACTTAAATTTATTCTTAATATTAAATGTAATGTCTAGATACGGTAAGAAAAATAACATAGTAAAAGAATGAAACACCAACTATCAATGCTATACTTGGAAAGAGGAGAAAAAAAACAAAAACACTGACATGTGACTCATGAGAGGGAGTCGCTGGAAGACCAAAAAGAAGAAACCTAACCCTAATAGACATGTACCCACCAAGATGAATCACAAAATGATGTCACAATGCATATGGAAAGAGTGGAACATATTTTGGCTCTCAACCTGGTGTTGAGAGAATGGTTGCAAGACACATACATTATCTCGACCTCACTTTGCACATGAAAGAAGCACAAGTATTGATAAAAACCACCATAGCACCAAACTTGTGCAACCATAGTTCCAAGCAACTTTTGAAAGTTTGGTGAGGGAAACATTTTTCTATTAATAGTTTATGATTTCCAAATGAGATTTGATTTAAAAAAAAAATTGGAACCTAAAGTTATAGATAGTGATTCTAACCCAAATTGAAGTCAAAGACTCAACAAAACAACCCATGAAGCCTATTTTTATCCACAACTATATGATATTGATAAAGTTAAACTTTTGGATGATCTAGTGTCAACTCACGACATTGTATGAGCTGAGAATGATTGAGAGGGAGTGAATCAATTTATTATCCATGATACTCACTCTCTTTCAATTTTTTTTTTGAGTTGTTGTTGCCAACATCATCTGAACTATTCATTCATGTGGCTTACGGGTCAATATTTACAGGGTTCATAATCGGATTATGGTGATTTTCCATTGGAACCAAAACAACTAATTAATTCATTTTTTTGTTGTTTTAGGGCTCAATATTTTCACGTTTGAAGATTTCTAGAATTTTTTAATTGAAATAAAAAAGATTCCTGTCAATGACAAAATAAATGCCTTGATGTATAATTTGATATTGAAAAATGTGACAATAGCAAATGAACAAACTTTATAGGAATAAGAAAATTAAATTTAAGTATCATCGGTACCTTGTATATTAGTACCTTGAATGACAGGTCTGTATGAGATCCTATTGACTTTTTGTAAAGCCTCTAGTATGTAGATTAATGACAAAAATTCTGCTTTATATCATTCTGGTCTGGATGATTTTGAGATCATTACTATTCAGAATATTTTTTCTTTTACTGTGTTAGCTCTTGTGACTGGTATGAAGTATCTTGGTTTCTTTCTTAAACCATGCAAATATGTTCTAAAGGACTAGGACTGGCTTATTGCAAAAGTGGAAAAAGGATTCTGAATTGGAGTTTTCGCTGGTTAAGAAAGGGAGGTAAGCTTACGTTGATTAAATCAATCCTTGAAGCCATCCCGATTTAGATTTTTGTGGTTTGGACACAAGGATTCTGCTGGTCTTCTGTGGACTTCTTGGAAAAAATTGGCTTGCCCTAAATCACTGGGTGGTTGGGGACTCAAAATTCTGGTTGTTTTTTCCAAAGCCCTTGCAGCCAAGAGTGTTTGGAATATTATTACAGGTACGGGTCTATGGGTTTAGATTGCAGTCCAGAAATATGTTCATCATCTATCTATTCTGGAATGGATTCGTGTACCTGACAAGAAGAAAAAGAATATCTCAATTTGTTGGAAAGCTGTTTTATGGGATTTCGATCTTATTGGTAATAACCTTGTCTGGAAGGTTGGTAATGGTGCTAATCTAAGGATTGGTATCGATCCATGAGTAGGTTGCAAATGGCGTCATCATTTACCAACTGGCTAGGATGAAGGATTATGCAAAAATCCATATTTTTCGTGATTCACAGTTAGTTATTAACTGGGCCAAGGGTAAATTTAGAATGCACAATTTAGAATTATCTTTAATTCTTCAGGAAGTTCATAGAATTTTTGACAGGTTTGAGATGATGTAGTTTCAGCATATCTACCGTGAAAGGAACAATCTTGCTGACTCTTTGGAGAAGGAAGGAGCAAGGATTTGCGAGGGTCATTGGCTTATCAAAGAACAGAGAGAGGATTTAGTTTATGAGACTTACCAGATTTTTTGATTTGATCTTGTTGATAATGAGTTTTTGCTTTTTATAGGTCTAATGATGGTGATCTTTTGATGTTGCTGCAACTATATCAGACTGATGGTTGAATATCTTTTGCTGGATGTGATTGAGATATGACAGTTTTACTAAAATTCTATGATACTTTATGAATCTTTTTCATTTAAAGATACATTACGACACTATATGTGTTTTTATGTTTTGTGAATTTGCTTCTAGAAAATATATGATGATAGGTTTTGTTGCTTGATCTTAGGATCCTATTTGTAATATTTTGCTATAGATTTTGACATTTTCCTTTTTGGATGATAATGGACTTCTGATCCATCTGAGAAATGTAAAGAAATTTACGATTCTTTTTCAATGAAAAAAAAAGGTACCTTGAATGATTTTTTTACATCGGGGAAGATGATGACTTGATGACAATATTAAATTTTTTTGACAAGATTTGCTCTAGGAAACTATAGGATAGACTCTGACAAAAGATAGAATCTTAGGTTTAGGCTTAGGCCTAGTGTTGGAAACACCTTTTAGATGTTGCATTGTTTCCTTATTAAATGTGTCTTGACAGACTTTAAGCCATTGATATGGAAGTAAATCAATAATTTTCTTCAATTGTAAAATAAATGCCACATGGAAATAATCCTAAGTATAAGTAATTAGATGATCATATGTACATCTCAATATTATAGATTATATGGGATTTCTATATTTTGATATACACATTAGGATTATCAGTAATTGATGGGTCTCATTATGTTTTGAATTCATCGTCTTTTGCACATATAAATTCATCCAACGTGTCTTTCAACCTTTGATGGGAATTTGAGAGTGAGGTCTGATATAGATCCTTAGAATTTTTTTAATTTATTTTGTTCTCTTTAAAAATGTGTTTTTCTAACATCAATGTGAAATACTTGTAATTTGCACCACTTCGGAAGACTCGTTTAAGGTTTCTTTCTTGCTATTATTGATGACTTTTTCTCCAAATGTATATAAAATCATCGATGCTTGGATTCTAGCCTTGAACATTCCAATAATTAAGGTATTATTTGTGTAGTTGTGTGAGTGTGTCTGCATTATTGGTTTAATGGCTTTCAACTGTGAAATGTGGCATTTAAGAGGAGTGTGGTACAAATCATGTGGTAATCTATATAACATATATAAAGAAAATATAATTTTTCCTTCATATCTATTATTAATGTTTTAACGAATTTTTTAGTTACAATGCCTTAATATCAAACCAAAGTTAAAAAAAAACTTGATTTTCAAACTAAGTGTTCCAATCTAACATCACACATATTGCAACGGCATGTGGCATGTGGCAATGTTGGGACAATGCCACCACATAGCTCTTGTTATTAAAGGTTTTACACTTATATATCTTCTCAAGACCAACCATTAGTATTAAAGAGATTTAGCACTTTAAACTAGGTGAGTAAAAAGTTGAGCTGAATTTTACCTGATAACCAAAATCCATTCATGTGTGTTGGTGTATAATCATTATGATTTATATTCCAAGTTGATATTCATTAACATGAAATATGTATAAAATAGTGAATATTATTCCAACATTAACATCTTATTAAAAATATGTTGATATAATGTTTTGAAAACATAATAATGATTTTTTGTTATCCATTACATTTAAACTTTAGATTGATTGATTGACTTCTTATTGCACCGAAAGAAGTGAGGTGCTCTCCAACCCAGTATGGGGGAGATCCTGTCACGTTAGTCACGTTATGCTAGCCGACATAAAAAAAAAATATTAAAAATAAAAAATATTGAAAAATAGAAAATGAAAAATATAAATTACATATCGACTTAATTAAAATATAAAAAAAAACAAACTAACATAAATCCATTTTAAACCCATATTTATTAAGTACCAAGAAGGATCCAAATGGTAAAAAGATGTACACCTCAAGAAATTAGATCCCTCTTAGTGCTTGACAAATCTGGGTTTAAAATAGATCTATGCTAATGAATAATCAGAAGTATTCAATTTTTGTCCTTATGTTACGATAAATAAACCATTTCTCATATATTTAAATTGTGTTATGCTAGATAAATAGTTTCTCATGTTTAAACTATTTTATTAGAGAACAAACTTAAAAAATTATAAGACATTAAATAAGTTAGATTCCCATTTAAAATGCAAATAATGCAAATGTTATCTAATATTTGTTTATAGTATATAGTAATTTTTAAATATTTCTAATAGTTGCTTATAGTATATAGTAATTTTTAAATATTAAATAGTAATATGGATAAAATTGCACAACAAAACTCAAATAAATACTCTTCCCTAATTTAATATCTCTTCAAACCAAATTTAAGTTATAATAATAAGAAAATTGAATGTTGTGATCATAAAGATACCTATGTCAACTTTAATTTAATTTTTTGAATAAAAAGTTTTAAGTATAAGAAAAGATTGAATGGGAAGGATATTTGAAAAGGTTACAAGGATTCCATTATAATAATGTGCATTTGGTGTGTTATGTTGCAAAGGACGTGGTTAATTGGACTTCAGAGTTATGAGCTTATGTGAGAGATATATACGAAGGTGGTTCTCGAGGGTTTGCTACGATTGTTTTTAAAATTTTAATGGGAGATTGAAGCTCTAAGCTTTCCGCTTGTGGAGACAACTACGTGTGGTTGTTCGAGAGGTATCTCAAGAACTCTGTAGGTAGTGTTTTCATCTATGTTGTCATTGAGATTCCATACATTTTTACCAACTTTGTGTCTAGATATACAAAGGGAGTCTCGCGTGCATTTTTTTTTGTGACATAGGTTGTGGGGGCACTTAGGGAGATTGAGTAATTGTTGAATGGATTTATTAATCTTATTGGGTGGGTTGTGGAGGTAAGCAGGGAGATTGTGTAATTGTTGAATGGATTTATTCAATCTTAAATTTGGGTGTTTATTGGACCTAGCGACTGTAAAACGTAGAAGGAAACATACATTAAGAGATGACTGCAAAATATTGCAAATCACAAATAATTGGAATAGGAGAACACTATAGAATGTAGAAGAATACAGATTGTTGATATTGCAGATTGTAGAAGCACAAATTGTAGATTATTGTAGTCGCAGTTTTCTAACAATATCTATTTCAAGGTGGCAGAAAGGGACAAGGATAGGGAATTAGAGATTCCTTCCAGTCAGTGTAGGAGAATGCCGAACATGGATTTGTATATTCCTTCCAGTTGATGTTGGTAAATATAGTGAGTTGGTGCTCACTGAGGATATTGCAATCTTCAAGTAGGTTGGTTCATGACTACAAAGAGTTGGATCTTGTGCATTAGGATATCTTTGCTCTCAGGTCAATGATTGAATTCAACAATTTGGTGCTTGCACAAAGGATAGGAGTCCTTATAGGTTAGTGATTGTAATCGACAAGTTTGTTCTTGTTTATGGGATTGGTGTCCTAATCAAGTTGGTTCCTAAGTGAGTTGTTTCTCACATTTTGGAGATTGGTGTCTCCCATTGTAAATAGAAATTTTACACACACACACACACACACACACACATTGATATATTTACTACACAAATTATTTGCACATTGGTGTCTCTTATTATTTTGACTGGAATAGAAATTGGTGCATGATTTGTTTAACGTGAAAATTTGTATAATATGCGTTTTATAATGATTCACCACCTTCTCCACATAAATAAGAATTCCATTAGTTCATGGATTTTGTTCACCTAAGAAGCTATTTTTAGAACCTAATGCTTAAGTATTTTCATCCCATATCCATGGTGCTTCAACTTGAGAAGCTAAATTTAGGGTTTAATCAATTTGTTTCCACTCCTAACCATGTTTATGCCTTAAGATCCATTTCGAATACACCAAATTATCTTCTTGTGGTGCGATTATCCCCCTATTCATGTTTCTAGGTCTTGTGTTATGAACTAATCATGGAACTGATACCTATCTATTAAGATAGAGATACCTTATAGGGATCCCATCTAGTTTTTCAGGGACATGTTCATGGCATTATATCTTGATATGATTTGTGGTTTGTAGGTGTTGTTCATTGTGTTTAAGATTGAACATATTCATTTAAGTATTAGTGATGTTGCTACCCTATCCTAACCTTGGTTAGACTTATAGACCCATTCTTGGCTTCTAATTAACCTAGTCATTGCACCCATATGCTACTTGGAGGTAAAGGATTCCCTACAAGTGTGTGGTTCAATGACTTGTCCATGTTGCTTGAGCCTGAGAAGCAAAGTTTATGGACAAAGGATCATGTTGCACTACCCTAACTATCTATTCAAGGACCCGTATTGGGACTAAACACTGGACCAAAGGTTAAACATCTAGGCCAACACTAGATTTCACTAGTATCACTATTTTGAATATTGTAGAAAGGATAAGGTATCACTCAAGATATTATTGAACATTATATAGGTAGATATAAATGGTAAAGGGACCTAAACATGAATCATAAACATGCATTAAACCATCACATATTATTCATCAACTATTGAAGAGAATACAAAAAAATAGAAAGTAATTAAACAATAAGATATCATTCATCATTATATACTTTTGTCGTCAAGGATTCCTTCTCTGCTACCTCTTATGCATGTTTTTGTGTTAATCCTGTATATGCATTATCAAGGGCTCGGTACAAATCATGAAGCTCCTCCATCATCACCTCAACATATTTGTGAATATTTACTAAAGGGATACCAAATAGGTCCAACCCATCCCTAATGAGTTGTTGGTAAAATTATCCTAAGGTTGAATCCTAATTTGTGGCAAGGGGTAAAGGGGATAAGGGCTGGTGCAAGGTAATTCTACCAAATTATGAAACATTAGTAGTGACAGAAACCTTAAAAACAAAAAAAATGATAACTAAAAATAAATATTAGAGGTACATGTACAACATTTTAGAACACGGTGTACAAAGATGAAACATAAACAATTTAGTTACCTTCCAAAATATATAAATCTTATTTATGGAAAATTAGTATAACTACAATAAATTGATGTTCTCCTAATATTTGTATGTTACATTTGCTCAAATACACAATGCATATGTTCACGTTAGGGCCTAAGTTTGGTATGTAAACACTGAATTCTTTTGAAAGTATTTACATCCATCAAAACATGGAGTAATGCATTCGGTTATTACTGTAACGGTTTATTATTCTCACACATTGATTCATTTCCCTTTGAATTAATCTAACTGGATTCTTCTCTTAGTAACTAAGGTATTGGATTGTTCCTAAAATTGGTGTTAGATGAGAAATAATCTGTCTCGGTTTTTCGAAATCTAGTCTCCTTCCAATGACATGTAGGTAGGAATGAGTCCATTTCAACACTCTCCATTACGTAGCTCATCTTGGTAAAATAGTGAGGGGCCTCTATAATCATGCTATTTACAATTTGGATCCCAGTCACGCCAGTTCTTCCCAGGATTTTGTTTCTGTTAGTAACTAAGACATAGACTTTCTCTTAAAAACATTTTGCTTTGAGGAGAAATAAAAGAATAGTTGTATATAGTATTTGGCATTTGAAATCTGAAAATTCGATCAATCTAAACAGAATGGTAGTTTGCTGAAACATCCAAAAATTCAATCCATCCATTAACAGTGACACTTTGCTAAAAGGGTTTATTTGGGTTGTGATAGAAATTCATTTAGATGAAGATTGCAAGTTATAAAAGTTTTGTATTAGTGTTATAATGACAGGTTGTCATTTTATTTTCCCTAAATGAAATTAGTTGCTTGGTTGAAACTACAGTAAGATAAACTTACAGTGTTACACCTTGCAATAACTTTCAAAGTACAAAATCTTCTTTAATGATTTCATCCTCTATGAAATCTTCTATAATTTCTATAACAATGAAATTTCTTTGTATGCATATTTCCAAAACAAAAGGATTTCTTGGAAATTATAAGTAAATAAAAGTAAATATTTATACCCGACATTTACATGAGGAACCTTACATAACGTGACAACATATCCCTCATAATAGGAATTCATAAGTAAACATAAGTAAATATTTATAGCCGACATTTACACGAGGAACGATACATAATGTTACAACATCTCCCTCATAATATTTATAGTAGACATTTACATAAGAAATGTTACAAGATCTCCCCCATACTGGGTTGACCTCTCGACACAAAAATTAATGAACTTCTTTTTTACTATGTAGTTCTTCATCTATACTTGTACATGTTCTTCATTTTCAAATAGGTGAGCCAATCAAAAGTTACAGAGAGAATAAGAGACTACATTTTTAAGAAATTTGACATGACCCAATAAAAATAAATAAAGAAATAAAAACAATATCATCTTCCTCAAAAAAATATTTATTTGAAATCTACATACATATCTCTATAAGTGTGTGCAAATTCATTAGCAACAAACACATAGTGCACATGTAGATTTGATGTTGAAAAAAAAGAGAAATGAAAAAATGTATGTGGTTTGTTAGTTACAGACCCAACCTACAAGTTTAATTATCCAATCCTAAAACCAAAGTGGACAAATCATCCACCATATAGGTGAAAAAGTAATTCACGCCATTATTTTTTGAAATTAAAAACATGCTTATGTTAGTAACGCCATTATATATATATATATATATCAAAAAAATCAGTGAAGCTTTGGAATGAGAGGGTGGAGTGTTAGGCCCCACTATGAGGGCCTTAACAAAATCAATGAACTTATTCTTTACTGTGTACGTCTTCATCTGTACTTGCACATGTTCTTTTTCATTTTCAAAATAGGCGATCTAATAAAAAATAACAAAGAGAATAAGAGGATATATTTTTAATAAATTTGATATATGACCATATAAAAATAAATAAAACAATATAAACAATATTATCTTCCTCAAAAAACATGTATATGAAATCTATATGCATAGCTCTATAAGTGTGTGCAAATTCATTAGCAACAAACACATAGTATACATGCAGATTCAACGTTGAAAAACATGGAAATGAAAAAATGTACATGGTTTGTTAGTTGTAGGCCCAACTTACAAGTTTGATAATCCAATCCTAAAACCTAAGTGGACAACTCATCCACCATATAGGTGAAAAAGTAATTCACATCAGTATTTTTTGAAATTAAAAACGTGCCTATGTTAGTAACACGTGTGTGTTTATTCTTAAAAATAGCACACATTTGTTATTTTATGTGTGTGTATTATTAACACACATACACATTACGTTTCCTTCTTCTCTATCTCGCTCTTTAACTACACCTCTCTTCCTTGTTGTCCCTAACCTGCCTCCTCTCTCTCCCCTTTTCTATCTAACTCCTCTCCTCCTCCCTCAACCATCAAACCCCCATCTCTCTCTCTCTCCCCTCCTCCCCCTTCCCTAATACATCTCGCTCTCTAACTAAACCTCTCTTCCTTGTTGTCCCTAACCTGCCTCCTCTCTCTCCCCTTTTTCTATCTAACTCCTCTCCTCCTCTCTCTCCCCTTTTTCTATCTAACTCCTCTCCTCCTCCCTTGACCACCAAACCCCCATCTCTCTCTCTCTCTCCCCTCCTCCCCCTTCCCTAATACATGTTCCCTCTCTCTCTATTACCTCATTAAGTGTGAGTAGGACCCCTGTAGTTGGTGGAGGTTGCCGAGTACTTTGTCTCCAACATACTTCAATAGGCATAGAGTAATTTATAAGCATTTTTACTTTGGTTTTCTTATCTGTGGTATTTAGGTGGCCCATGGTTTTGAATCATGGTTTTAGATGGCTCATGGTATTGAATCAAGGTTTTAAGTGGCTAATTAGGGTTTTTCCCTCCTTTCATTTTCTTTATGAATTTTCTCCATTTTCCTTTTTTTTTTGCACATTTGGGGAAATTTTGATCATTTTTCTTTTATTAGGAGGGATTTAAGCCACATTTTCCCTTTTTTTTTATGGGAAATAATAATTTTGAGTCCAATGTGGGTTTTGAACTAAAGCTTTGTGGGTTAGCGAATGATTTTTGTGGGGAAAATTAAGGATCATGGTAATGAATATAGGGGATGAACATAGTGAGAGATTTTTTGGTTATACCAACTCCATTTAACAAGTAAATTCAATCCTCATCTCAAGGAGTTCACAATTTAGCCTTGTTTTTACTTTCTAGTTAGATAACATTTATTTTTTGATGGTAAATTAATGTTTTAGTGTATCTTGCAAGATTTTTATGACTTCATATTTGTATCCTTTTTAAAATCATTGGTTGATAATTTTGTTTATGCATAAATATTTGTATTCTTAAGTGGGCCTTTGTTGTATTTTTTTCTATTGGATTATTAACTACTAAGTTTTCTTTTCCAGGGTGGCCAATCTGAGATTTCATAGGGTACACCTACCATGGATTTTGCTTAGGATATTTCCTAGATAGAAGGAGTCAAGTGTTGTGGTTAAAGTGGGAAGATGACTTGTTGACTTTTTCCCAAGGCCACTCTCAATGGGTTGATATTTTTGTCATGTTCACATGCGGATCTAGGAAGCAACACATAGATCACACAATGTTTTGTTCATGTAGACACCATGTAGAATTTGATTATTTTAATAACACGTTTGTACACATCTTTCCTTTTCTGCATGCTAACATTGTGCAAGAGTTCTCATCCATGATATTGTCGATTTCATTAAGGGAATTTATTCATAGAATCATGTGTCCAAGGCTAGATGTACAAAAATATTATGGAAACATTGTCTATATGGAACATGCTCTAGGTGCAGTGGATTCACTTTATTGTGTTGATGCAACCATGAAAGTGAGGATAATGAATTTGAGAGGATGGCAGTAGATATGCAGAGCTTCAAGTATGTTACGTGTCAACTTGGCAGTGGGAAACAAAGATAAAATATCACAATGGAATTATCCATTTATCATTGTGTCACCAGGTATGAGTATGCATTTTCATGAAATATTTTTTGTAAAAATTGAGCAATATGTTCAACATGTGTATGTAATTCAATGGAAGGATGAACTGTTTTGAATATGTAGAGACACCTTTCCCATAGGTTTTATATTGTCAATTGTGATTTTTCTAAGAAATGAACCCTTCATCCACATAATGAGATCCAAAGGTAGTATTATCATTTAGATCAATTTATATTAATGGTACATATCACATATAGTAATCGACCATAAATTGACAAAGATAAGAGAACATTAGTGAAAGAGACAAACCTCTACATTCATGATGGTAGGTTCCATGAACTACATTATGTGCAACATTGCTTCCAAATGTTTTATGATAACTTAAAGGAGATAGATATACATATGGACTAACATTGGAAATGGTTAGATGGTTGTGCAATACAATTAAAAAATACCTGTGTATTCCAATGGTTGAGTATTTTGCAGAAAACATACAATATACAACATATTTGGAATTATTTTTAGACTTGGGATGGGAAAGCTGAGCATAATCTGGTGCATGCATCAAAATTGAACTACGAAGGGATGATGAGAAGTTTACAAAAAATAGTCATATATGAGATGCAAAATCCATGCAAAATCTATCATTCATTGGCTCTCTACAATAATGTTAAGTGGTGCTCAAGAGCAATAGAATTTAATAGGGTTAGGACATGTACTAAGAAATTTCTAGGAAGTGGTCAATATAGATTGATCAAGTTCATATCATTGCAATAAATTACAAGGATCTCCTATCTTTCATTCATTTTGAAGCTCAATGAACCCTTTAATTGAAGTATGAGCATGAAAACTAGATTGATTTTGGAACTTGTAGTAGTGGTGGATGGGATGATTGAGGGGGAAATTTTATCCATCCATAATTATTTTAAAGTGAAGAAACCTTGGCGAATATTACTAATTTGTAAATTTCCAGCCATAAAATGTTGGGCAATATTTTTCTAAAAATATTCAAATTTATAATGGTTTATATAGTTTCTTGACAATTTTGGAACTTTTTAGAGTAATTTTTTTATCCCTTTAAATTTTCGCGAATCAACTTAGAAAAATATAGTAACTGGTGAATCCTTTTTTGGAAAAAAAATTGAAAATTATCCCATGGGAAAAATTTCACCCCTAAAATTTACCTTGGATGACTATGAATCAACAGATTGGGTTGATGAATGGGACCATGTATCACTTGTGGTTGAACCACATGTTGTTGTTGAAATAGTGCAATCAGAGGAGGGCCAATCATTTATTTCAACATACTATGATCATATATCATATCTATATAAGATTTGAGCATATAGATCTAGAAACATAAACTAAACATATATACTGTGAAAATGAAATTAGCAATCAATTAATCATGTAACAAATGAGATATAATAGATCATTACTGAAAACCCAGAAGCATATAAGAAGAAAAGAATGATGTATTTCATTAACTATATTGAATGGAGGTGACTACAATATATATCAAGGCAATTTGAATTAGGTTATGATATTATTCAAATCTCTCATTAAGTTCTTGGAGACTAGTTATGATTAACTAGAGGAAAATACCCTTAGTTATCCATGCACACTCACCTAGATTGAGTTTAACTGACCTTGTGAATCACTAAGCACTAGCTCTAACTAAAGAAGTACATGAAAATCCATAAAATATCTTAACTAGGGTGCTACTTTAAAAACTAGAGAACTAATTATAGAAGAGGGTTAGTTTGGGACAATTAGTACCTAGATTACTAGAGTGAATCTAGTCCTTAACTAAGAAATGAATCAATAACATATAAAATCAAGGAGAAGTCCCCCAAATGAGGGAATGAACCCAAAATCAAGGAAGATGCCCCAGAATATAGGAAACCGACTCATGGTTGACTCAAGTGATTAATTTGGACGACGTTTGGCCTAGTGGAGTCATTAGGTCAAGGTCTAGGTTGATATGTAGAAGGTTGTTTATCTAACACTCTCCATAAGCCTAAATATGTGAAAAATAAAAAATGAAAAAATGGGTCCCAACAGTTTGTAGCCATATTAATTACCCATGCACAAAATATTCTCTATAGTTTGTGTAAGAGGGAATAAAACACATGGGAACCCCCCCATATAAGAGAATGTAAAAAAAGTTTCAAATTTCATAAATTTTTGTGCGGAAATTGGTGAGCAGGAGAAAAATATATAGCTCTAGAGACTGAAGAGACATGATGGAGGTATTATTCAATGAGAAATTTATTTGGGTCAAGTTCTCCAATCGATTCTTCACATATAACTTGAATTTGTAAAAAAAATTCAAAGTCTTCTGAATCAAGAATGGATGGAATATAAACTATTGAAAACACATACATGCAGTTGGATTTAATGTTGCACTCCTTTTGTTCCTTTTCCTCAAAACACTTTTTGTACCTTTCATGTTCTTATTTATGCAATCCTTTATTATATTTAGGACACAGTTGATGGTCCTTTTAATTATTTCCATCATCCGAGTCAAAATATTTGTGAGAAATCCTTGGATTTTGTTCCTTTTTTTCCTTTAAATGGGGGATTTTTCTTGCTTCCGCACGTCTTCCCCTCATTAGATGCAACTATGTGCATATTTGAGGTATTTTGGAGGTCTATTTGTGATATATCATCTCTCTATTGAAGGAGGGAGGAATCAACTGAATCCAAATAAGGAATTTTGTAGGAGGCTCCAAAAGCTAATTTAGTAGAATGGAAAGAAAAAATAAATATATTGTAATCAATACTCAATTTGGAGATAATAAATTTGTAGATCACCTCTTCTTTTGGCCTATAAAAGGGTTTTCCTTAGCTAAGTAATGGAACATGGATGTGCATATGTCCTCATAGTCCATATGTTGCAAATCTTTTGAGGCCTCTCTCATCCTTTCAATGTATGTGAATATGTTCTCATAGGACATATGTTGTGAAGCTTCTGGGTCCTCCTTCAATAAGATTGGATCTAGCATACCAACTATGAAGAAACTAAGATGGGGAGATAGGATATACATGTCTAAAAATGGGCTCTATAATGGATGCAAATGATCTCTCTAATGGCTGCAAATAATGTTATTTTTTATGACTGTAAAATCCTAGCTTCAACCTTTAACAAGATTGGATATAGCATACCAACTATGCAAACATTGAGCTAGGGAGATAGGAGATCCATGTATGCAAATGAGATCTATAATGAATGAAAATTATATCTTTTATGGTTTTAAATGATCTCTCTAATGGATGCAATTGAGATTCTTTCATGGTTACAAAATATCTTCTTTAACATTTAAAAACTTGATCCCTGACAAAAAAATCACTACTACACTAACCAGTTTAGTATCCTTGCAGCTATGATACAATATCATTTTTCAGAATATATATATATATATATATATATATATATATATAAGCACATAAACTAAAGAAATATACTATGAAAATCCAATCAAAAAAATGGTATATAATAGATCATTACACAAAAACTAGAAGCATATAAGAAGGAAAGAATGATGTATTTCATAAATTATAATTAATGGAGGTGAGAACAATATATATGAATGAAATTGGAATTAGGTAAATGACCTATTGAAATTTCTCATGTAGTGCTTGAAGACTAATTAGGCTTATCTAGAGAAAAATACCCTAAGTTATCCATGCAAAATCACCTCAACTGAGTTTAACTGACCTTATGAATTACTAAGAACTAATTATAATTGAAGAAGTAAATCAAAATACCTAAAATATATCAAATGGGGAGTTACATACTAAACTAGAGTGCTAATGATAGTAGATGGTTATTTAGGGGCAGTTAGGACCTACATTAGTGGAGTGCGTCTAGTCCTTAACTAACAATTGACTGAAAAACACCTAAAATCAACAAGAATTCCCACAAATAAGGGAATATGCCCCCCAATCAAGGAGGGAACCCCCAAATATAGGAAACTAAGTCGTGGTTGAAAAAGGTGATCAATTTGGATGAAGTTTGTCCCACTGGAGTCTTGAGGTCAAGGTCTAGGTGGATAGGTAGAGGGTTATTTTCTCTAACACGATTATGTACAACTAGGTTTAGATATCTCATATTGTGTTCAAGAGTTTAATTTATTTTTTCTGTAAGTATGTTATCAAAGTCCTACACATTTGCATTTGACCATACATTTCATTTTTGTAGGACACATATATGCAATTGTTTCTCAAAAATACAATGAATGAGGCATTGCTTACTAGTTGGCACGATGCATACAAGGGAAGCAAAACCTCAATAACTCTTTAACTAGTGATTAAGGAAAACATTTTCCAATTATCTTGATGGTTGTTAAATCTAAATATCTAACACATGATGAAAATGCAATAACGACCAATGGTTGTGTATTCATGGATTGAATACCATGTGTAGCAGTCTATCGCTTTACAAACTTGGTCATTGGTACAAACATCCAACTACAACCAATGTATAGAAAGATATAACAAAAGGTACACTAATTTCTAACTCATTTAGAGCTCAAGAGATTGATGAAGACCATTAACAATGGAGAGGATCCTTATGGTATACTTGAATGAAACTACGTAATTATGCATAAGGGGCAGAATGACATATGGCTAGATTTATTCCAATGCATTCACATGGGAATAAATGGTTTCCCCTCTATGTTCCCAAGTTATGTAAACATTCATCCCATCTATTTCCTTTCTTCTGTCACTTGAGGTTTGTATGATAATAGGTATGCTAACATGATGAGGTATGCTATTTAATGGTTATGTTCGTTTATTAATTTCTAGTCCAAATTCAATATTTTTCACTTATGCAAATTCCTATTTTGAATGTAATGTATGAGGACACTAATAGTACCATCGTTTTGCAGTCCAAAGTTTTAAAAATAATATACATAAAGAACATGAAGGAGAGAATAAAAACCCGACGTATTTAGACACTACCATGACATGCTCAAGAATTTGTATATCCTTAAAGGCTTGTATATGTATTGCAATTAATAGGATTCCATGTGAAACTTATGTATATGCAATTCTTATTAGAATATTCCAATAAAAAAATTAGCAACAATCTTCTCAACCTGCTTGTTATTTGTTAGATGTTCTTAAGGAATACAAGATCTTGCATCGTTGTGAAACTTAGTATCTCTACTTACAACTATCTTTCATTGAGATGGAATGTAGGCTGCGTAATCCTTAGCAGTCTCATTGTATCCAATCAAATATATATAGGAATATGAAGGCGATGTAAGGTCTACTCCATATATGAAAACTAAAAACATGAAAATGTCATACGTATTATTTCTTAATAGTAAAATATTGTTTTGGTGTCTTTTCATTCAATATTTTATTTGGAAACTTGTTTAAAGAATGTATATTCATATTTAAGACCTTATCGTTGGTCTTCATGTAGTCACGATCTAGTTATTTTAAGGGACATCATCAATAAATTAAATATAGTAAGTGTTACTTAATAGTTAATTTGATGTCATGCCATCCACATGTATATAAGGGTTTAGTTCAACAATCACTCTTTACTTATGCCTATTTCATAGGAAGGAAACATTAACATTCTTGTTGAGTGCATTACTCTTTCACAAACTTGTCTTCTCAATCTTGGATAATTGAAATGCCTAAATACACCATGTCCTTCAATGTTGATAATTACCAATAATGAATATGATCTATCCCATTACTTCAAAGACTTCACAAGTTGTAACTTAATAATACATACTAGGTCTAACATAAATTAAATTGGAAGTGCATTAATAGTTAAAAAAAATAGTATGTATAAAACACCAATAAGCTCAAGATATGTGGCATGATCAACAATATTCACCTATATACCTTCCTATTACTCATAAACAACACTCTCCATCTATATCCATTTTTGTAAAATGTCA
>LPNX010224969.1:43296-55898 GCA_001517045.1 Pseudotsuga menziesii
CCGCCCCCAAAGTCCAATTCTAAAGGTGTTTTTGAAGGTGGTTTTTAGAGAACCCCCTCTAAAAGTCATGAGAATTAGACTTTTGGGAGCGGTTGTTTTAACCCCCGCCCCCACAAGTTCAACTCTCATGAATTTTTGAGGATGTTTTTTAAAGACCCCCCTAAAGACATTTTTAAAGAAATTTTACCTTGCGGCAGTTTTTCTAAACCCCCGCCCCCCCAAAAAACGTTTTTCTATACCATTGGGGGCGGTTCTTAAAAAAAACCCCAAAAGTCCAATTATTGGGACTTTTGGGGGCATTGTTTAATAACCCCCCCAAAAACTCGTGTTGGAATTGGGGGGGGGGGTGTTGGAAAGACCCCCCCACCAAATGTCTTGTTGGAATTTTAGGGAGGGTTTGGAAAGAGCCCCCTCGAAAGTCCTATTGGACTTTTTGGGGGGTTTTGGAAAGACCCAACCTAAAGGTTATTTTTAGGCAGTTCTTAAACCCCCCAAAAAGTAATGATAACTAAAATATTGGTGGTAGTTATTTTAAATCTGCCCCCAAAAGTCATAACAGCCTGAAGAACCCACGCAGATCAAGGGGGAATACATCATGTTTCATTAAGGACTTAAGGATGGTAAGATAGGTATATCACTATATGAACATGTGTCATCATAGGGAACATAAAACCACATGTTGTTACCACAATCAATGATATATTATCACTAATATAAATAATGAAGAATCACTTTATAACTAACTAATACTATTCATTGTTGTTTATGAGTGTAGGAATGACAATTGAATAATGGCATGTTCATGTCCTCAAGGGATAAACTAAATATTCACAGGATATACTAACAAGTGTTAAAATGAATTCATGTACAACACTATCTTTGTAAAATTGCCAGGTCCATTGACATTGGAAATGAAATACAAAATGAATATGAGGGATTGCACAAGTGCACGATAAAAAATAGAATCATGGAAACCTCAAAGGGAATAAAGAATCCTCCCTAATATTAGATATACAATATTGAATCCTAAATTGGGTTTATAAGCACATCAATGTATGCCCCATTAAACAAGAAAGTGGTGTTGTTCTTCAAGTAATAGCGATCATCTTCTGTTGTAAATACATACACCTTTGATTTAATTCTTCCATGTTATCATCATTAAGCTTGGTTAATCTTTTCATAATTCCCATGACCAATCCTTTTGACTCTAGAGAACTAGGTCTCTAACTGTTAGAATTTGAGAAATCACCAAGGTGATTTGCATTGTGTGGAGGCAACTAGGATAGAGAGTTAATGCACTAGGACGTAGAGGTTCATCTTGGTTATATGCATAATGCAAGCATTAGAGAAACTATTCCTTAATGAGTGTGATCAAATAAAGAAACCACTGAACCACTTTACCAATGAGAATAATTTATTTGGGATCATCCATGCTATTGAATATTGAGGGAATTAATTTTTTCTCAAGCCATGGAACATGCATGGAAACTCTAACCCATAGCTATAATGTTTTGATGACACATGTTCTTTCACAAGTGGTGAACACTTATTTAGCATAAAGGTGTTTTAGAAACCACAATTTCATCCATAGTGTAAAAAAAATAAGGTGAAGATAAACTGGTTAAAGGTCTTGTTCATGTGCATTATAACTTGCAATTGTTGTCACATTATTGTGATAAGTCAACTATATATAACTCATGTACGAATTGGGGCAGCAATTGAGAGGAGGGAAATTTGGAGATGGAGCATTGGTTTTGGAAAACATGATGAATGATCCTTTTGGTGATGATGATTGTGGTGCGATGCCACCCCATCTAGTTTCCTTGACCAAAACTCCAAAATTAGGGGCTTCATGATCAATTCTATCTACACAATCAACTCCAAATTCACCTCCAGCTCCGTTATCGCATGGAATTTTATGGGGAAATCATGGTGTGCAAATAGGAAAGAAAAGTAGATAGAAATTAGAATATTGTTTCATGTTTTCCACTAATTTATATGTCATGCAGATTAGCTCAATTTAGTGTTTTGGGACTTTCTCTCTTCCTAATAAAACTATCATTTTATATCTTATGCAATCTTCCAATTTTGCAAACATAACTCTTGGTCATGTTAATAGTGGTCAAATAACCTATTTCATTCAATAATTAAATGGTCTATTTCCTAATAAATAGTTTAATAATTTGTAGGTTGGTAATTGCTAAATGATTGATTCTCAAATGAATAAATTATTAATAATATACAAGTAGAAAAAAATTCAAGAATTCGTATATTCTACAACTAATTTTGTTATTTTCCATGTTTTCTTTTCAAATATAAATACACTATAATATACACCCGCCATCTCTCTGTTGGTTTCCCATTCCATGAGAAGTACTTTCTCACCCTTACAGTTGCTACCTGAAAGAGGCCCAGCCCAAGCCCTCAAATCCAACTACTTATGGGTGGAACTAATGTCCGTCAACATTGATATACATGTTGTGAATGGTTGGGACAAGGACCCAACAACCTCACCTGCATATAGTGTCTGTCAACCTCACCTGCATATAACGTTTTCCAACGAATCTACAAAGTGAAGTGATGCATTTTATATTTACTACTTGAGATCATAGTTGAAATTCTTCAGATCCATATCATAAGTACATACTACTTTGCATTATCCAGTAATAATGATTTATATAGAAAAAATGGTTGCAGGTGGTGACATTCAACACTTTCATCCTCTGCCAGTACAGAGGATGCAAATCCGAACTTCCCTGGACCTGACTTTGCTAACATATGCCTTCATTTTCCCATAAGAGAAAAAGTTGCAGAAATATAAAACTAATCTACGAAAATGTCTTTGATCAAGGAGCTTCCAATACTAATTAAATACTGCAAAATATTAGTATTCACCACTAACGCAGCAAAGTAAAATGTTATTTGTTCTAGTTACCAGCCCTAAACAAAATCTTTAAGAAACCTATTGTGTCAATTAAAGACTGTCATACTAGTAGGGACCAATGCTAAATGACATAGCAATACTAGTAGGGAATACTGCTAAATGACGTAGCAACAACAATAATGTTAACACGATTTTGAAAAGCATGAGAGCCTACCATAGCCTATTAGATGGTTATTAAAGTACAAAGTAACATGTTCTAACAATTTAAATATCCATAAAAATAATGATATACTTCAATCACAAACAATCACTTACCTCCATGTCTCCACTTGTACAAAGCCTGCATAAAAAAAAAAATGAAGTCTATGATCACTCAATTGCTAATTGAAGGTATAGATGTATAGAAAGTTGTTTAAACAATTAATCAATCCAACAAGTTTCAAAAGTAAAATGAAAATGCACCATACATAGGGTAGAATACCAATGCCAAAATAATAACTCTGCTATATATCATGAACAACAACTATCTTCATCAAAATTAATTCTAAGAAATTTTATGATCACGTGGAATAAAATTTTACTTTAGCAATGTTAAAGGGATTGGGATTTGGTTCCTTCTTCATGGGAGTGGTATATCACTATGGATAATGATGTGATTTTTCTGAAGAACATGGTAAACCCCAATTGCAAATTATTCTAAGCCAACAAACAACATTTTCTCACTTCTTGGAAAGTTTTGGGGACTTTAAAAACTTGAGGCAAATCAATCATCAAACTCGGTCATGTTGGACACTCTCTTTGGTAATGTGAGGACTGCTTCTCAGCCTTTGGTGGTGAACCATAGTGACTAATGTTTCTATGAAAATTTGTTGGTGAAGGGAGACCCTTACATGTCATGTGTGGGGCCTTAAGCCACAACATAGGCCATGCATAGGAAATCCATAACATTTGAGTAAGATGTCATGTGACATTTGAAGCTAGGTTTAATATACCAATGACGGTTCTCATGACCCAATTTGTGCCCAAGGTGAAGATACATATTTTTATTCCATAACATGTGGCTTTCAGGTTATACATAGGCCATCCATGAGGCCCTAACCCATTTTTTCCCTATGACATAGATATGGTGGCCAGTTTTAGGTTTTTCACAGTATGGACGCCTATTCGTCATTAATCCATCATTTGATACCAAAACCCATGTTGTTGGGACAAAATATTTGTTAATGTGGCTCGTGGTCTTTTCATAATAACCCATGTCATTGCATAGGTCCTGTGTAGGGAATCCTTAGCTTCCTACATGTGATATGTGGCCACCACATTGAGGAGGTGCACATTAGGGATGGATGTTAAGGACCATTCCACGGTATAAGGAAACTTATAGGATCTTATGTTTTCATGGTCCTTGTGCAAGGCCCTACACATAAATACTTTACCTTACAAGTGAGATATGGTGGCCATTTCAATATGTGTAACATTGATAAGGATGATTATTGTGGCCTATAGCATGGCCCACGAACTAAATTTAGGGTCTTATGCCATATTAATTTTCTATGCGGTTGATGGTACATGCATGTTGACCTATACTACCACATAAGAACTATGTATGGAAACTCTAGCCTACATGTAACAATGTGTCTCATGAGTGATGCATCATAAGTCCTTGATACAACACATAATATATATTGAGGGAATATTATTTCAACTACAAGTGGGATATGTTTGTATTTTGAGATTTATAACATCAATAATCAATCTTTTGGCCCTACTTGGCCCATGCATGGAATAAGGTTTAAATTTATGGCCTAAGTTCACACCATTTGTTTACGAGATCATGGACCATCACGATTCCCTTGACTATCACATAGCATGAATCTGCATAGAAAATATCTATCCTACATGTGAGATATTGTCATCATTTTGAAAACTTAGGCATAGGGGATGGTTCTTGATGAGTGACTTGAAAAATAGTTAAAACTATGGTCTTAGGATGTAACATTTGCCTCTAAATCTCATTCTCCATATGTGGGGCCCCAAATTAGCACCACAGGCCCTCCAGAGGGAATATTTGGCATGTAAGTTGGATATGGTCATGGCCATTTTGAGGTTTAGATCAACAACATGGATGGTTACAAATGATACCAAAGTAAAGGTTTCATGATCCATAATTTGTGGGGTCCTTAGCCATTATGTAGGCATTATAAATGGGAACTTTGTCATGTGAGTAGGATATCGTAATAATACCATTATAGACCATGAAGTAATTGAATTATTCTTTGAAAATGTATGGGTACATTTTGTTTCCCAAGTTAAACAATGCCTAATCAAGACTCTAGATTTCTAGGCAAGTTTTGGGCAATATTGCAGCAAAGGATGGATACAGATCTAAATCATTCTATTTATTTTCATCCCCATACCAATGGGAAGAGTAAATTTATGAGTAGAAATTTCGCCCAATTTTTTAGGGGATATGACTACAAGAACCCAAATACATGGGATTGACAAGTAAAATATATTTATCACTCTTATAACATGGAAATTCCCTAGACTACAACAAAAGTCCTACATAGGGAGTGTTTATCATACGAGTAGGATATAGTAAACATATTTACTACCCTAGACACAAAGAATCATATTATAGGGTCTATAACCTCAATTTTGATTCCCAAACCATGGTAAGGGTTGTGAGAGCCGTCCTTGATGTGCAAAACCTAGCAAGATTCACTTTAAAAGGCCTTTGTGGTGGTTTTGGATTGTGTGCATGGTCCATGATCTATAAAATCCTCTTTTAGGCCCTAATATGTCGACGTTCCTCCTCTCACCATTCACACAACCACAAGAACCATCCCCAATGCAGAAAACCATGAAATGGCATTCATACAACACATATAGTCCAAATATTCCTTTAGAAGGATTGTGTGGTGTTTTGGGATCATGTCCATAGTCCATAACCTATAAAACCTATTTTACTCCCCAATAGCCATACACATTCCATAAAAACTCAAAATGATGCACATATGGCACATGTGGGCCAAATATTTATTTGCATGGGTAATTTGGTGTAGTGCGATCCATCATTGATGCACACAACCTCATAATGATTTCCATGAAACACATGTACACCAAATATTCCCTTTATAGAGAATCTAGTATTTTGTTACATGAAGGAAATTGTTTGGGAAACACTGCTTGGATCTCAACCTTGATATTTTTTAGGAGAGACATCAACATAGTATGAAATATTTTGATGCCTAGACTAAAAAATAATGCCTTGGAAAATATTGAAATCCAAGTTTTGACTGGCTAACCTAAACAAGCTGATATTTGAGCAAATCAAGGACATTATCTCAAATCTATGTTTAAAAATTCAAGCCCAAAGCTTCTAAATATAGATTTAAATATTAGAAATGAATAATAGGAAATGCCTTAAAGAAATATAAGAACAGGGATTGTTTTTCATAAACCTATTAATATGGTAAATTAAGTGATTTATGTAGGATACTCCTATTTTACTATGTGGCTATTCCCTACTTGGTTGCTTGAATCCACGACTAGCATGTTCGTATTCTTGGTATTCTTCTTGTGGTTCTATGGATTCACGTCATGATGTAGTTTACAACACTTATGTTTGGTGGGACCATCTATATTACAATGGTTGAAATGGTTATTTGGATCCTTGCATTGACTTGTAGTGGTTGTTGTATTCTTATCCTCTCCTTTCCACTTCTTTTTTTCTCCTTACAAGCATCTTGGTTTCCTTTATTTTTGGAATCAATCGGTTGTCCTTTAGTCTTACCCATATTCTCCATCTATTGTGCTTTCACACATGGCTCATTTATTTTCATGGGTTTAAAGAGCGTCATTTGCGTCCGTAAATGGCTATTTAGGCCACCCAAATATTTGATGAGTACCTCTCGTTTCTTGGTATATATATCCAACACAATGGCCATTTTTTTGAACTATGTAGTGTGCTCTTGCACACTCTCCCCCTGATTCTATTGGAACTCATGCCAATAGGTACATTAGTCCCATTTATACCAAATAGGGTAGAAGTTGTTGATGTATTTGTAGCTTCAGAATGTATTCACCTGTTGTATTTCATTATACCCCAATGGAGATGTTTATTTCTTCGATTGGGAGAGTCATTAATATAATAAAGTCATGTAAATTCATTGAGGTTAATCCTCCATTGTAAGTTGGGGAAATAATCCCCACACTTGAGTTGAGGTTAACCCTCCGTTGTAAGTCGGGGCAATAGTCCCCGCAATTGAGGGGTATTAGGGTTATTAGACTCTCCTAGTGAGGTCAGCCCTGTAAGAGTAAAATTCAAGTGGAAAAAAAACATAAATAGAGAGTGAGACTCTCTATTTGTAACATACACTCACTCAACTATAGCACATGAGTGAGAGAAGAGGAGCTCGCACAAGTGAGAGAGAGAACAACTGCTGGAGATCATCTTTGTGTTTTTGGTTTTTACTTTTGCTATTGGTGCTCATTCTATCTCTGAGGAAGTTACAGGGTTTTATTCTTTATGGTTTCCCCGAGGAAAAATCTTTGTGTCTCTTGTCTCTTGTGATTATTGTTGTGCATGTTATTCTCTCCGATAAGATCCTAGATCATATTGATTAAATGATAAAAATCTAACATGGTATCAGAGATAACTTGAGAAGAAGACACTATGCAACTACAAAAGATAGGGATTCTTACTTTTTGGGTCTCTCTCCATAGATCATCAACAAAAGGAGGCTAGGCTAACTCTCCATTGAAGGGCGCATCTTTCTGTCGAAGCGGAATTTGATTATGGGCATTTTCAGTTTTTGACCTGTCTTTACTGCAGGAAATTAGGGATTTTCACAGAAGAGGAATTTTTGAGTGAGCCCAACATAGGATTTCTCTCCTCCTCAAAATATAAATTTATATACCAAGATCAAAATTTTTGGTTGGGTAAAACTCCAGTAAAGTCAACCCTAATTTGATCCCGGACCAAAAAACCCTAAAATACTAAAACTAGTCATTTTGGTACATTCACAATATCTAGATATTGGAGAAGCATCAGGAGCCTAAAATTTTATAGGCCAACGATAATTTTTTGATGTACCCTGTGTAAAATTTTCCACCTCAAATTCACTATATTATAGGAGATACGATTCCTCCAAATTAGGGTTCCATCCTCTCCTTGGATCCATCACTAAACATGACACATAGGGAAAATTTCTATATCTCAGGCTACGAATGTCCAAATGAAATTTCACAAGATGTTCCAGATAGTGAAAAAACATTAATTTTTCTGGTAAAAGTTTCCAACCCCGAAGGTGAAATAGTGACATGTGGTAGTCTGTACAAGTTCACTATGCTGAACAGTCCTGAAATAAGTCACCTTGGGAAAACTCTCATAAGTCCCAATTGGTGAAACAAATTCTACTCAAACCTATAGTGTTGGAAAGAAGACAGACGAGGCTACCTCAGTGCAAATTTTCAGACACATAGGGGCAATAATTTCAGATATATTGTAGAAACAATATCAGGAAATTATGTAGAAGAAATTGAAGAAAACTAGGGCATCAGATATTTTGCAGTTCTAATCATAGTTTTGGGAAAATAAGTATGCTTCTTATATCACCTTGAGGAGGCACATCTTTCTATATATTAAGATCTGAAATATTCCAAGTTTTAAAAATTAGCATTTCTCTAACAAACCCTAGATCAACCAGATCTAGAACCTTGATGACCACCTCAAATCGGTAAGATCTAATATTTTGCTATTTACATTTGAGGTTATCATTTAAAAATGAATAATCACACCAGCTTGATGACACTATTGGTGAATATGACAACTTCTAATCATGGAATTATAGGATCTCATTGGTTCTTGAAGAAAATGAATTGGACACCTACATAAGTGGAGAGGTTCCAGTTCCAGAGAGAGATGAGGCTAAAAGCCTTACACAAGAAGAAATTGGTCAAGGAAAAGAAGATTATTGTTGATTCTATGAAGGATCACTTTATACCACAAGTGTATTCCCTAAAGACACCTAAATATATGTTTGATTCCTTGAACAAGATATTCAAAGGGAAGAATATAAATCGAAATAAGTATAGGAACTCCGTGATCCTTGAAGAAATTGACTTAGATCAGTATTTCAGTAAAGAAGTTATAAGAGCCAGAGGGAGATGAGGCTAATTCTAGAGCCAAGAGAATAATTGCATATTCTATTAAAGATCATCTCATCCTTCATGTGTCATCCTTGAAGACACCAAAAGGAAGTGTTTGATTCTATGATCAAGCAATCGAAGAAGAATAAGATATTGTTATAACCACCTTGAGTGGCCTCCCAGGATCATGGGATTAATTCATTCGAGGAATGTGTGCCAGAAGGAAGTGATTACCTTCAGCAGACTCTGGGAATAGTGCACACAAGAAGAATATTGACTCATAATAAAAGAAGAGAAGATGGGAGCAACTAAAGATCAAGCTCTCACGATTCAAAGAAGATCCCTCAAGCGATGAGGAATATTATGAACTCAATTCTTGAAGAACCTCTTATCCATCTTATAATTTGGATAAGAAATGATGTTGTTATGAATGAATAAAATGATTAAACAGAAGGATCAAGAAGGAGTCTACCCACAAAACAAAAAAAAGATAAGTATTCAATTATCATTTCATGATATTATTTGGTTATGCATTTTTTCATATCCAGTTGATGTATTATGCATGCTAGATTGTTTTCATTAATGACAATATACTACTAATATGCATGTGATGCGTAAGTATCCCATGGTGCTATAAAACTCTCCATTGCTACTTATCTAGAATGAAACATCTTTGTTGACATATTGGATCAGTGCACAATCTCAATGATGTCATGGTAGAGATGGAAGACATCTAGAAAGTTTCCGTGAGATATGGATGAATGTTGTATTTGCTAAAATAGTTGCATAATTATATCTTTATGCATAAGAATTTTCCATTATGAATATGCCTTATGAAATGTTTCTAACCATACAACTAATGCATTTGACATGTAGGAAATATCGTGTACAATCGCCTACAAGAAAAGAAGGATGAGACTTGTTCCAAAGAACAAGTGGCGAAAGTTCAAGAAATAATCCAAAATGAATAATAATATGACGAGACTTCAAGAGGAATCATAAACACTCTAGTTATGTAACACTTTTGAGTGACCTCATTAATACAAAGCATTCCAGGTATGAAGAAGTAGGCAAGAAAAAAGGGAAGGAGAGTACCAGTTCAAGAAGAATGATGTCTAAGATGTAGTATTGAGACCTGAAGGAAATTCCATAGTGTCTTCCATATGGATCTATAAGATACAATATGTAGTAGATGGAAACATCGTGGGATACAAGGCAAGATTTGTAGCACAAGGCTCCTCACAGAAAGAAGGCATAGTCGAATACAAAGAGACATTTGCAGCCACTAGAAGTCGAGACACATGATAGTTAGACTCATGTTTGCAAATTAAAGAAGGCCTTGTACGAGCTAAGAAGGCACCCATGGGATAACACATAAATGAGGATCTTGGAGATCACCTAGAGTAATGAAGATCCTAACCTTTTCTACAATGTTGAAGATGAAATCTTATAGAGGATGACAAGCTCCCAGATGGGCACGAGAAGAAATTTTGAAAAGGTTCAAGATAGAGGATCTCGGTATCTAATGACCCTACATGGATAAATAGAATATTAGTAGAAGAGGAAGCTACTTGTCACTCTAGTACATAATGTTTCAATACATAGAGTATGAAAGGCAGAGGGAGAATGATGCTCCACTTCAAAGGGATTGGTTACAGAAGACCCTGAGGTTCGACATGTTACGATAGGATGGACAAGTTACTGATGGCTCTAGAATTTACTAAGAGTAAAGTGGATTCCAACCTTTAGTTCAAGATTGAAGACATAAGACCAGTGATGCTCCTGTTATATGACCTGTTCCTGACAGGAAAAGAGGAACTCATTAGAGATGTAAGAAGGACACTTGCTGTCTAGTTTGAGATAAAGGACTTAGGTATGATGCGCTACTTTCTAGGCATGGATATGTGGTAGAGTGCGGATGGAATATTCCATGGATAAGGGAAGTATGCAGTAGAGATCCTGAAAAGGTTTAGGATGATCGGATGCAAGGACATGGCCACAAATATGGAATAGAACCTAAAGCTATTGAGTGATGCTTCATCAGAGATGGTTGATGCCATGATGTATCGTTAGATGATTGGGTCATTGATGTACTTGATGAATACAAGACCATATATTTAATTTTCTATGAACACATTGAGCTAATTCTTGATAGATCCGAGACATGTTCACCTGATTCCTGCAAAGCATATTCTGAGGTACCTGAAGGGTATAGTTGACTATGGGCTCAAATATGAAGTGAATCAAAAGATTAACCTAGAGGGTTATGTGCATTTGGATTGCAAAGGAAGTGCCATTGATAGGAAGAGCTCTTCAGGGTGCTACTTCAGTATGGGATTAGGTGTGATCTCTTGGTTTAGCAAGAAGCAGTCCTACATGGCATTGAGTATAGCTGAGGAAAAATATGTTTCCACTTGATCGGCTACTTGGGAGAGAGGAGAAGTGACTTCCAGTTTGTGATCCAGATTGATATCTCTCGAAAGAGGGAGTTCTAGCATAGCCAGTGAGACAGGTTGTCTGAGCATAAAATCATGGCGAATCCCATAGACTTCTCAAACATAAACGGTCCTGTAGGTTGTCCTCGGATGTAATCAGTCCCGACGAAGCTCACAGGTTATCCTTGGACGTAATCAACCCTGATGTGATTCTATGCTAGAAATGGCCAGATTGAAGTGAGTACTTCAAGGAGAAGCTTGGTGTTCTCCAGATCGAGGTTCCTTCCAAGGAGAAATGATTAGTCCGAGAGCCTTTCTGACATGCTGGCAAGATTGGTTCCTCCCATGGTCAGATGTAAGTGTTGTGCCATTCTAACATGGTGGTAGGATTGGTTCCTCCCATGGTTATATGTAAGTGTTGTGCCCTTCTAATATGGTGGTAGGATTGGTTCCTCCCATGGTTGGATATAAGCACTGAGAACTACAACCAACATGAAAAAGGGTTGGCTCTGTAGATGAAGACCTTGCAGAGGCCTAAGGCATACAACCAACATGAAAAATGGCCAGCTCTATATAACTACAACCAGCATGAAAAAGGGCTAGATCTGTAGAGGAATACTTTGCAGAGGGCAAGGCCTACAACCAGCATGAAAAGGGATGGCTCTATAGAACTACAACTAGCATGAAAAATGGATGGATATGTAGAACTAAAACCAGCATGAAAAAGGGATAGCTCTATAGAACTACAACCAGCATGAAAAGGAATGGCTCTATAGAGGAAGACCTTGTAGAGGGAAAGGCCTACAACCAACATGAAAAAGGGCTTGCTCTGTAGAGATACAACCACCATGAAAAATGGTTGGCTCTGTAGAGCTACAACCAGCATGAAAAAGGGTTGGCTATGTAGATGGAGAACTACATCCAAAATGAAAAAGGGCTGGCAATGTATATTTACATCCAACATGAGAAAGGGTTGGTTCTGTCAATGAAGACATACATGGAGGCTAGGCCTACAACTAGCATGAAAAAGGGCTAGCTCTGTAGAACTTCCTATGATGAGTAGAATTGAGAGATAGCACCATTTGCTCGAGATTCTCCCTTTGAAATTTGGATTTTCCCCATTGGCCCAAAGG
>LPNX010225010.1:0-18506 GCA_001517045.1 Pseudotsuga menziesii
TGTGTATAAATAGAGCCCAAGATGCAGCAACTTATAAAGCAGATTCTGTAGATATGTGTGCAACTGACTGAAATGTAGTAAAGTGTAATCCACATCTACTGGCTGAAGCGCATTCTAGCACTTATTGAGATGCTTCACCCAGGCTCAAACGCAGTCACAGATCTGCATATATTTATAAAGACAACAACGCATTATCACACTTGTAAAAACAACAGCGCATTTATACACACGGATGGTCTGCATTCTTCCCTCTGCGATATAACTCCGATATATATATAACCATAGAAGTATTACCTATGAGTATACTTGGGCCATGACGCGTGTCTAGTTATAGTTTATAAATCACTGGTAGAAGCAAAGACCCATTAATCATAACATTAAGTCATGTCCAGTCCACAATTGAAAGTTATAACTGAAAGCGACTCGAGGGAATAAAGGGGTGAAACTCACCATTTTCCAAAGCATCTGACAGAAATGAGACAGGAACCTAGGATTGATTTCCGTTCACCTCAATAAACCCTTGCTATTGAGTCTAACCGGATTTGGGTGACACAACCAGCCATATACAAAGAGCGTTATTATTTACATAACCACATATATATATAAATAAATATATATCCTTCTGATAGTCGCTTGCCCCAAAATCACCAGGAAGATCAAAACGTCCAACCATATACAAAGAGCGTTATTATCTACATAACCACATATGTATATAGAAATATATATATATATATATCCTTTTGATAGTCGCTTGCCTCAAAATCACCAGGAAGATCAAAACGTGAGACGGTCAATACACACAGGCTCTCTGGTATCTTCGAGGTCGCGATCTCCAGAGAAATTCGCCTCAGAAACACGTAAGTGGATCGGGAACTGTGAGCTAGAATACCGAAATTTCACGCTGGAAAAGTATTAAAGGCTAACGATATGGGTTTCCATCTATCCGGCATAAAATACCCAGGCCGTATCCAAACAGCTAGCATACCTAGGGATATACTCGTATGCTATATATCTAGATGCAGAACAATAACAAAACGCAGAGCTATCCAGTCATTGCGCCTTCAATCAGATTAAAACCAAAGTATAAACTATAAATACAAATGCAGCTCAAGCGGCAGCGCTTTACAGGTAAAACGCAGGATGGGTTTTTATACCTATAACTAATAATGTCCATTGCTCATACCTGGTATCAAAATCTATTTCTCATACCTCCACCTTGCTGTTAGAAACCTACCACCGGTGACGCCTGTACAAGAACCCCAAAGCTGTAATCTCCCTCAGGCTGTCGTCGCTCTTTCCAGGGTCTCGCTGCCGGCGACTAGAAATCCACCAAGGCGGAATCACTATCTCTCCAATGCCCTGCTCCCTTTTCCACACGTAGAATCGTAGGTATAAAACTTCCCCATTGGAAACAGTAAGGATCCAATGGTGTAAACACGTGGAGGATCTTTTCCAGAAAATGCAGAGGTCGTTTGGACACGCTGCGGTCACGCAGCTCGCTCCTCCTCTTCCCACCAAATAACATAGAGACTCTTCTCCTTTCAACCTCCAGTTGTTCCCGCTGAGAAAGGCAGAAATTATTCCCTTTTCTCTCTACGGCTCAGAAGGAGCTTCTCTGCTAAGGCGCAGAGATCATTTTCCTTCTCCGTCGCCCCCCCGTTACTCTCCGGCAGATACCCCCTTAATACATTTCAGAGAACCTTTTTAATGCAGCTCAGCAATTGATGCCCTAGTTAGCGCAGAGATTCTCTCTCTATGGAGCGCAGACATCCGTTTCTCTATCCCTGCAACATGCAGAAATTCCATCTGTTCAGGCAGGGATTTACCTTTCAAGCCGTTGGCACATTAACTTTTTCTTCCACTATTAAATTAACCCATCTTGTTACGGGGATAATTCCCGTGATTCCCTCGAGGGGAGTAGTAGTTTTTTATTTATTTATTTAATTATTCACTAATGCACAAGAGTCCCTTGGGTGTCAAAAACACCATTATTCTAGTTCCCTTATAATAATGGTCCAAACACCATTATTCTAATTCCCTTATAATAATGGTCCACCTGATATATATATATATATATATATATATCATTTATTCTCCATAATTATTCACGTTAAGGACTAAAATCTTTCTTAAGAATAGTCCCTGTATTTTACAATCATTTCCTTCCATGTCTGGAATAATAGCTTATATAATTACTTAGCATATTATTTCTTTCCATGTCTTTTATAACGAAGGAAATAATAGCCCATGTACTTTATAAGTACCTCAACATATCGCTTCTCTCCAGGTCTTTTATAAAGACTGAAATAATAGTTCTTGTACTTATCTTATTTTTGTTTCCACCAAGGAATCTTTTTTCTAATACACAAATACATATATCTTAAACATATGTCTTTAATATATATATATATATATATACTATTGTTTTCCACACAAATATGTATAAACCTGGTTCCTCATACAATACATGTACCTGTGTGAGGTTCATAACACTATATGTTATTCATTCGCTATATACCACAAACATATATGCGCCCAACACATATATACCATCCTCCGCTAATACATATATGTATGTATGGTTCCATTATTATATATATGTTCTCTACATGAAATGTTGTAACATTATATGTTCAACATATAATATCAAATATGTGTATGCCTCCAACTTGTGATATCATGTATATAGGGTTCCACAGTTACACATATGAGGTTTGTTTCACCGTAATAACTCTCCATGGTTATATGTAACTTCATATGTTCTGCTCATATGCATATCTATACATCTCCAATATACATATATATATATATGTATAGTATTCTTCATTAGTTTATATGTAATGTCCTACATATAGTCTATTTAAATATATATATATACGTTCAAATCTTTTCACCATCGGATGTCCCAAGATTGTAGGTGATATTACAAGCTCTACAATAATGCATTACTCAAATGCATAGCCCCATCATACATTTGTTCTTCATGGTTTATAGTATTGTTTGAAAGTCTTAAGTGCCCCTGTTTAAAGTGTAGCGGGAGTAACCTCATTGTGGTTAAGGTTTCCTATCCTTCATGGACGCTTTATGGTTCATTTCTATTTTTTACTAGTCGTAGTCGCTCTTAGGTTTTCAAGGTGGGAGGGGGATCTTACACTTAAAGTAAAGTTTAGAGATGTAAGGATCAGCATCGATGAAGTTTTTAAGTATCATGTTAGACAGCCGTAGATCCAGAACCTGTTATTATGTTATGTGGTAGATCCCGATAGCCAATCGTAGATCTTGTTCCATGGCCGGTGGTTGCGCTCATTTCTTATTATACATAATGGAATATATGTTTCTTGAGAGTTGCAAAAAAAGTCTAGTTAGAAGCCATTGATGCTTTTTAATGTAGATAGAGATTTCTTTGTTTTACCTTTAGGTCTGTTATTCTGAATGCTATTTTGTTGTTGCATGCTGATCAGATGCTATTTTGTTGACTATCAGAACCTCTTACCGGGAAGTGAGTACAATATTTATATTCGTTTTTATTATATTAGAACCCATGTATACATTGTCTCGTGCAATAAATGGTATTTTGTTGGGTTTTGTTATTTTTTATTAGACTCTAATGTAATAAATGGTATTTTTAGTCAGAGGAATAGTTATTTTTAATTTTATTCCCATGCAATAAAAACCTAAAACTTGTTGTATTTTTTTCAAAGGTTGTGTTGCTGCATGCTTAGACGTTTTAGGGCTTAATTGGTTGTTTTTCGCAATTGTCGATCCTGAGATCTATCCCAATTGGCTTGTGGTCCTAATGAAGAATTCATGTCTGCAAGTACAAGAAGGGGATGTTCATTAGCACCAGAGGTATTTTTCAGCAAAATTATGTCACTGTAAAACTTTGTATAGGTTGTTTACTAGTATTTTTGTTATGTTATTTTTATTAGACTCTCGTGCACTAAAAACATTAAACCTATTGTATTTTTTTTTCCAAGGGATTGGTTACTGCATGCTTAGATTCTATTTTGTAAAGAGGGTTTTGTTGTGATATGTTCAGATGTGATTTCGTTCAACCATTTTTGTTAATTTTTATTTGACACATTTAATCACCCTGTGAATCGATGTCACCCTATCAATCGATGTCTTAGATGTTCTTAGCCACATCCCTCTTCATTTTAGGGCTTAATTTGTTGTTTTTCCAATTGGCTTGCAGAATATCTCAATGGTAGGTAATGGCATGGAGAAGGCGACGATGAAGAAAATTATGAAAGTACATGAAAAGAACATGGTCTTTAGCACTAGAGGTATCAACCCTATCCTCAAACTAAAAATATTTGTCAAACTCTATTTGCAAATGCCTCGAACATATATCACCAAATCCATGGAACATATTTGTCAAAATCTATTTTCAAATGAGTGGAACGTATTTTCATGTGTGGATGTTTTAATAGTATAGAAAAAATGCACCAATCTATTTCACAAAACTTAATTTCGGATTTTTTTAAAGGTTTTGAAACAAACTTTGCAAATTGTGTGGTATTTATGTTTATAAATATTTTTAGTTAATTGTTGTAATTCATAATATTTTATTGGATAATTAAAGTTTTTGTAGTGAAAATTATATTATATTATTAGTGTATATGATAATAATATTATATTATATTGTTATTAGAGTTGATAATAATATAAATTTTATATATGTTTTTTTTTTAATATTTTCAAAAAAGATTGAACTAAAGTATAATGTTAATAACTAATAGTTGAAGTAGTACATATCAATTAGGCTTATCTCTTTTTACAGATAAGTATATTTTAAAGAAAATAAATGAAATTATTTTTTCTAATTTTAGTTTAATTGTGATTATATAATAATTATATATATTATTTTTAATATTAAATAATCAATTGAATGATTTTATTTTTTTGACACATTAAGAAGTCTTCTGTATGGATCAGATTGTGATTCTATTATGAGACTATGATGTCATATTTTCTATGATGAATTCTACTTCTTAAAGTACCCATAATTTATGTATAAAAATTGTTTAATATTACAGTAATAATTGTAATTTTATTTTAGATAAATAAATTCATTAATTTTGATATTCTCAAAATTACTCAAAACTATATTTGTTCTCATTCATAACTTAATTTATTTATTTATTTATTTAAAACTTTAAATTTTAAATATTCACTGTAATTGGTAGTGACGGCTTTGAATCAAAACTTTTAGTGACTCTTACACGATCAGCAATTACTTCACTCCTAGGTTGCAAAAGATGGGGATGGATCGTTCTCGATGTCACAATGAATCAAAAAATTTAGTGAGCTTACACGATTAACAGTCGCGTTAGTCCTCCAAGTTGCAAAAGATGGTGATGGAGTGTTGTCCATGTTAGAATATTATAATAAAATCGAGAGATAAAAAAAAATCATTTCAAATCGTGAGGAGCCACTGCAGGGTAATGGTATTCTTATCAAAAAGCCATTATCAAAGGAAAATGATTTAATGATTGGATTTCAGATGCTTGAATGAATCAATATTGTAGGTTGTTACATCCTTGATTCTCAATGCAACAATGCAATTCATCTTGTTTGTTATATGGTTGTGATTTATATTATCTGAGCTATTTCTCCAATTATTAAGGGATTGGACAACTAGTTCAAATTTCAGAGCATCATATGACCGCTGTGATGCCCTCGGCTTTCATCCCTCTAATGATAGAATGAATTGGCGGTCGTGAGATCTATGGGTTGTGATTAGCAATGATTGACCCCAAATGGGTTGTGATTACCAATTGGTTTGTAGAACATTTAGATGGGTTGTGATTACCAATTGGTTTACAGAATATTTGTGGTCTCGATGATGGCCACAATTGGTAATGAAGAAGATTTCGATGGCTTGTGACTTGGACAATGGCTTATGACCTGGAAGAGGCGATCTGACTTGTGGAGTTTCAAGAAAACAAGTACACGAAAGGGGATGTTCTGTTTGTGGAGTTTCAAGAAAACAAGAACACAAGAAAACGAATGGTCTGTCTTGTGATGTTTCAAGAAAACCAGAAATTAAGACATAGTACCATTTTTGTCGTCCAATACAAGTCAAAATCCTATGAACAAAGGAGTGTTGAAACCGCCATTCCCTGAACTGTTTCCATCATCATCCCATATAAGCCGAAATCGAGTGAACGAAGAAGTGCTGAAAACATTGATATGTTAATTTTTTTATTATGTTTTTTGGGTTTTTTAATGTTCACGCTCACCCTCATCAGCTCGTTTATGCTCAGTTTTGTGAATCAAGGTTCAAGACATCCTCTGTGAAGCGTCATTTTACTGGGAAGTTTGACAAGAAATATGAAAGTGAGTGTAATATTTATATTCACATTTATTATATTAAATTACTCATAATTAAGTTATGAATGAGAACAAATATGGTGGTTTCAACACTCCTTTGTATAAGATTTATGAAAGTGAGTATAAGATTTATATTCAATTTTTTATATTAAAACCTCTATATACGTTGTCTCATGCGATAAATGGTATTTGGTTTAGAGCGTTTCGTTATTTTTTTTCAGACTCCCATGCAATTAATGGTATTTGGGTCAGAGGGTTTTGTTATTTTTTATTAGACTCCCATGTAATAAATGGTGTTTTATTCAAAGGGTTTATTGTTACTACATGCTCAGATTCTATTTTGTTTAAATGCTTTTGTTTCTGCATGCTTGGTATTTTGTTTAGAGGGATTTGAATCAAATATAAGTTATTAGTTCAGAGGGTTTTGAATCAAATATAAGTTATTAGTTCATAGGGTTTTGAATCAAATATAAATAGCGTCATTTGTGGCCCATGGATCGATGTCTTACCAAAGGTAGGGTATCTAAGGGAGACCCTTAAAGTCAAGTTTAGAGATGTAAGGATCCACATCGATGAAGTTTTTAAGTATCTTGTTAGACAGTTGTAGATCGAGAACCTATTATTATGTTATGTGGTAGATCTCGATAGCCAGTCGTAGATCTTGTTCCATAGCCGATGGATGCACTCATTTCTTATTATACATAATGGAATATATGTTTCTTGAGAGTTGCAAAAAAAGTCGAGTTAGAAGCCATTGATGATTTTTAATGTAGATAGAGTTTTCTGTGTTTTATCTTTAGGTCTATTATTCTGAATGCTATTTTGTTGTTGCATGTTGATCAGATGCTATTTTGTGATGCTATTTTGTTGACTGTCAAAACCTCTTACCGGGAAGTGAGTACAATATTTATATTCATTTTTATTATATTAGAACCCATGTATACATTGTCTAATGCAATAAATGGTATACTTAGTGAGAGGAATAGCTATTTTTAATTTTATTCCCATGCAATAAAAATGCCTACCAGCTTAAATATATATCTCTACCATTATATTCAACAAATATATACTAATATACACATCAATATAGGTATTAAGATTGCATATACATATCTTATATAGATATTAAAATACATGTAAATATATAAATAATATAAAGTTTAAGTAACTAAACTTATGTAAATTCTAAATAGTTGGAAAAAATAAAAATAAGTTGCTTTTTGTAACCCAACCCATTAGTAATTAACTCATACTAGATAAAATAAAATTAATTACTCAAATGGTAATTTTATGGTATATAAATTTTAAAAGTGGGTCCTTATAGAAGTGGGTCTTTCCCCCATCGAGAGCCTAGCTATGACTAGACTCTTTTTATACAAGAACAAATCAATAACACGGGAGACCATAGACTCCCTAAGATAGCTTTAAACTCCAGCCAAAAACACTTAAGGCTCAAGCATGGGTGGTATAAGGATACCAGGTCTTGGTTAAATCACTGGGAGATCGATGAAAATGTTGCTTTGCAGAATATTAAGAACATTAAAAATATTATTTCTTCTAAGTTTAAAGAAAAATTGTGGTGTGAGAAAGATCTCAAGGCTAAAAGAAAATTAAGATACTATAAGGAGGTCATCAACCCTACTCTAGAAGATCAAAAGTATCTCTCTGTTTTGATCAGTACTAAGAAAAAAATCAACATAGCTAAGATAAGAACGAACTCGCATGAGCTCCATAGTGAAACTGGTCGTTGGACAGTCCCTAAAACACCATGGGTAGAAAGGATCTGCCACCTTTGTGAGAGTAAGAACATTGAAGATGAAAATCACTTCCTCTTAGAGTGCCCTGCGTACACCCACATTAGATCCCAATTTCATAATTTTTGTTGCAATACCAACTTTCCTATCCTTTTAGCCTATCAAAATTATAGTAAGCTCGGGACGCTTTTTTCCAAGCTCTTTGAGCATAGAAATATAACTTTAAAGAAAACTAATTAATTCTCTTCTTTAGGTCCGATAGACCAAAGTTTGGTCTCAGGGGACGTTAACCATCATCGTCATCATCATAATTTACTTATTTTTTTTATTAATATAAAAAATAAGTTTTTTAAAATATTGAAAGAGATTTTACAAATTTTTTCTTAAATGGTAACAATATTTTTCGAAATATATGTAGATAGCATTTTTAAAATTTTGTTTAAATACATTAATATGTTTTTTGAATATCTCTTGTCAAAAAAATATTGGGATGCTTGATTTAGATAAATTTTTGAAATAAAAATTATTAAGAATCTATTTTTATAATTTTAATAAAATTTAAATTTAGTTATAGAAAAAGAAAATGTGATTAAAGTTTAATAATATATATTTTTTAATTTTATTTAATTTTTAAAACTTTTGGAATATAAATTTTGTTAAATTAATTTATATACCTTTTATTTATGGGGATTCGACTAAAACAAGAATAAGAGTTAATCAATGTAGTGTCTTTAGCCATCGAATTAATTTTTCTTTATCATAAAAAGTGTTATCTATAAATAAATTATCTAAATAATCCTTAAATTTTATTATTCATTTAGTTTTATATATCTATCTATCATAAAAAAACATGTTTTTACATCTAAAATAAAATGTTCAACATTTTTTAAAGACTGGTTTTTTTCATAATGTTAGAGTCATAATTTATCCTTAAGTATATAATGCTAAGACTTAGACCTCAATTTACATTATTATGTTAAGCAAATTTTTTCTACTTAAAATAATCTACATAAAATAAAATAGAGTGAGAAAAAAAACTATAAAAATATATAAAAAAATATTAAAATAAAATCTAACCATGACATAAAATAATCAAACATAGAATAAAACCCAAATACCTTACAAATTATGTTTTTTAACATTATTAAAAATTAAAATTTTTAATAATCATTAAAAATACATTTAACTAATTAAATTACATGTATATATAGCATTATATTAAAAATTCAAATTTTTAATAACCATAACAACTCATAAAATATATTAAGAAATTTACAAACACACAATATTTTTATGTTCACTAAAAATAACTTGTCAAACTCAATTTTGCTTGAGATGTAAGTGATTTTCCATATATATTTATACTATTATGTATTTTAAAATTTAAATATGAAAAGAAAAAATCATATTCACAATATTTTTATTTTAAAATTTAAATATAAAAAACAAAAAATATATATACAATATTAAATAAATAATTTACATTATTAAATTTAAACAAATGCTTTAAACAAAACTAACTAAATATTCTAATTATTAAAAAAACATATAATATAATTAACCTTTTTAGCTATATTATTAATAAATTTAAAACACAACCTAAAATTAAAATTAAAATTAAAATTAAACTCTTAAACTTATGTTATTATAATTTTAGAACACAATCTACAATTAAAATTAAACTTAAACTTTTAAACCATAAATACATAAGCATTTAGTGAGTGACGTAACCTAGTTTCACTAAGTTATTCAAAACTTTATTGGTTCCTATTCAAAACTTAATTTATTTATTTACTTATCCAAAACTTTAAATTTTAAATATTCACTCTAATGGGTAGTGGCGGCCGTGAATCAAGACTTTTAGTGACGCTTAAACGATTAGCAGTTACGTCACTCCTCCAGGTTCCACGTCACAATATTATAATATGTATCAAAACTTTGAGTGAGGCTTACACGATTAGTAGTCAGGTAAAAATATTATACTATTCTAGTAAAACTTGTAGATAACAAAAAGGATTTCAAATCGTGAATAGCCATTGTATGGTAACGGTATTCTCGATCCAAAAAGCCATTAACAAAAAGCATTTCAAATCGTGAATAGCCGCTGTATGGTAACGGTATTCTCGATCCAAAAAGCCAAAAAGCCATTAATGATTGGATTTCATAGCTCTTTGGTTGGATGAACGAGTCGATATTGGAGGTTGTTCCATCCTTGGTTCTGAATGCAACAATGCAGTTCGTCTTGTTTGTTATATGGCTATGATTTACATTGTTTGAGCTATTTCTTCAGGGATTTGACAGCTAGTTCCAACTCCAGAGGATCATATGCTCTCGGCTTTTAGCCCTCCAATGATAAACTGAATTGGTGGTCCCGAGATCTAACAGGTCACAGGTGATAGAACCCAAATGGGTTGTGATTACCAATTAGATTTGGAGTATAGCTGTCACTGTAAGGAGGACGGACCCCATCGGCCAATAAAGCTCGCCGGTGCCAATATAAACTACGCTCATTCTCTCACCTCAGAGCTGCGAGCTCAAGAAGAAACTGTTCGTCTAAGTTATTTGAAAAATTCAAGGCGGCCATCATGCCATACCCGTTCCAAAGAGTTGCAGTCGGGAGGGGAGGTCCGAGGAGGCCTACCACCCAGATTCTCTCAGAGCTTCACTCGTGGAATTTAAATAGGCTATCATCTTCGTCTTCGCCCGAGAAGGATCTGTAATTGCTTTCTGTAAGAACAATCTCGTGCCCTTGCGTTTTTCTTCGTTGCTTTTTTTTTATGCCTACGAACATACATTGATTTGATTGTGTGTCTGTTTTTTGAATTTGTAGCCAAGCTCATAGACGACGCTTCGACGATGCCAGCGGGAATGGTGGCGGAGGCACTTTCTCACGGAATAGCGCTCTTTATAGCTGTGGGGGTTGCGTCCAATATCTCCGGAGGACATGTGAACCCGGCAATGACCTTTGGGGCATTGATTGGAGGGCACATCACCCTTGTAAGGGGCATTTTCTACTGGATTTCCCAGATGCTTGGCACCACGGTTGCTTGTGGGATCCTCAGGTATTGTACCAACGGCATGGTAAGCTATTTCTCGACTCGCTCATTGCTTTCTTACTTCTTCTAACGGGAAATTGACGAATCTTGTTGCCATGGATGCTAAGCATCCGGGTGTTCTCGTTGTCTTCCGGTGTGGGAGTGGGAAACGGTCTGGTGTTATAGATCGTTATGACATTCGGTCTCGTCTACACGGTGTACGCCACAGCAATTGACTCGTGTCAGCTGGAATCCGGTGAACAAATAAGTGCTGAAAACATTGATGTGTTTATTTTCTGATTATGTTTTTGGGTTTTTTTAATTTTCAGGCTCACCCTCGTTTATGCTCAGTTTTGTGAATCAAGGAAGACATCCTCTGTGAAGCGTCAGTTCACCTGGAATTTTGACAAGAAATATGAAAGTGAGTATGATATTTCTATTCAATTTTATTATATTAAAACCTCGATATCCGTTGTCTAATGCGATAAATGGTATTTGGTTTAGAGGGCTCTGTTATTTTTTTATAAGACTCCCATGGAATAAATGGTATTTGGATCAGAGGGTTTAGAGGGCTCCGTTATTTTTTTTATTAGACTCCCATGGAATAAATGGTATTTGGATCAGAGGGTTTTGTTATTTTTTATTAGATTCTCATGGAATAAATGGTATTCGGATCAGAGGGTTTTTGTCATGCAATAAATGGTATTTTGTTCAAAGGGTTAATTGTTGCTTGCTTAGATGCTATAAATGGTATTTTGTTCAAAGGGTTAATTGTTGCTTGCTTAGATGCTATAAATGGTATTTGGTTCAGAGGGTTTTGTTACTTTTTATTAGATTCCCATGCAATAACTGGTATTTTGTTCAAAGAGTTAATTGTTGCTGCATGCTCAGATGCTATTTTGTTTAGAGGGTTTTTCTCCTGCATACTTAGATGTGTTATTTTCTTCATATGGTTTTGTTATTTTTTATTTGACACATTTGAATCAATTATGAGTTATAATTGAATTGATTGGTATTTATATTAAATATAAATAGCGTCATTTATGGCCCCATGGATCGATGTCTTACCAAAGGTAGAGTTTCTAAGGGAGACACTTGAAGTCAAATTAAGAGATGTAAGGATGTGCATCGATGAAGTTTTTAAGTATCCCGATAGACAGCGGTAGACCCAGAACCTGTTATTATGTTATGTGGTAAATCCCGAATATAGCCAGTCGTAGATCTTGTTCCATAGCCGGTGGCCCCACTCATTTCTTATTATAGATAACGGAATATATGTTTCTTAAGAGTTCCAAAAAAAAATCCAGTTATTCTGATTGCTATTTTGTTGTTGCATACAGATCATGTTATTTTGTTGACTGTCAGAAATTTTGTGAATAAGGGAAGACATGCTTTGTGAAGCGTCATCTTACCGGGAGGTGAGTAAAAGATTTATATTAGTTTTTATTATATTACCGGGAAGTGAGTACAAGATTTATATTAGTTTTTATTATATTAGAACCTTTGTATGGATTGTCTCATGTAATAAATGGTATTTTCTTCGGTTCTGTTTTTTTTTATTACACTCTAATGCAATAAATAGTATTTTTGGTCACAAGAATATGTTATTTTTTATTAAATTCTCATGTAATAAAAACCTAAAACCTGGGGTATTTTTTTCAAAGGTTTGTGTTGCTGCAAGTTTAGACTCTTTAGGTCTTAATTGGTTGTTTTTAGCGCTCCTCTTTCCGCTCCTGAGCCTGGCAAATACTTAGCCAGCCTTCTCCCCTGACTCCTTACCCACACCACCTTTATGTAAGAATAAGAATAAAAATAAGGGGAACGGATCTATCCCAATTGGCTTGTGGTCCTGATGAAGAGGATTCATGTCTGCAAGAAAAGGGATGTTCTTTAGCACCAGAGGTATCAACCCCAACCTTATGATCAAACAGACAAGATTTATCATACAGATATCGCCACTTGATTATTGCAATGATTTTCAGCAAAATTATGTCGTTGTAAAATTCTGTACAGATTGTTTCATTCAATAAATAGAACTTTTGTAATGTTATTTTTTATTAGACTCTCGTGCATGCTTAGATGCTATTTCGTTCAGATGTTGCGACAAGTTCAGATGTTATTTCGTTCAATGAGTTGGTCGCCCCCAAATCGATGTCTTACATGTCCTTAGTCGCATCCCTCTTTGTTTTAGGGCTTAATTTGTTTTTTTTTCCAATTGGCTTGCAGAATATTTGGATGGCAGCTAATGGCGCGGAGAAGGAAACGATGAAGAAAATTATGCAAGTACAGGAAAAGGGAATGGTCTTTAGCACCAGAGGTATCAACCCTATCCTCAAACTGAAAAGATTTGTCAAACTCTATTTTCAAATGCCTGGAAGATATTTCCATGTGTGGATGTTTTATTAGTACAGAAAAAATGCACCAATCTATTTCACAAAACTTAATTTCTGATTTTTTAAAAGGTTTTGAAACAAACTTTGCAAATTGTGTGGTCTTTATGTTTATAAATATTTTTAGTTAGTTAATTTATAATATTTTATTGGATAATTAAAGTTTCTGTAGTGAAAATTATATTATATTATTAATGTCTAAAGCGTTACAGGCACACTTCTTCCAGTGGCTATATCATGTTGGCTGCCTTACGCTTCCAATTTTTTTCACCAGAAAACAATACTAGAATTTATAAAGTAAAAAAGAAACCAATAGAATTTTGTGGAGGGACTCAGTGGTGTACGATACTAGAATTTTGTGAAAACAATACTAGAATTTATAAAGTAAAAAAGAAACCAATAGAATTTTGTGGAGGGACTCAATGCTGTAGATACTAGAATTTTGTGATTTGTTTCATGCATTTCTCATTTATTTCACGGATTGGGAAGGTTTAAAAAAATAGCATTTTTAATGCCCCTTTGACCAGATTCCCGAGTAAAAAAAATAAACCATCTGCCTATGCAAATGAAATGAAATGCAATGTTCCCCAAGTTTCCGGGACGGGGGACACAGGAGCGGGGAATTGCACATTCTGGACGTAAGGAGACCACCTCTAAATTTAGGGATATTCTAGGGGAGGTGGGGACGTCTCTAAAATTATAAAAATTAAATTAAATATCAAAAATAATAATTCATTTGATGTATATTAATGATTGTGCAATGTAAATACTAAATATATCAGTTTATTTTCTAAGTAGTACCAAGTAGGAATTGTAAAATGTGAAAATAATGGGAAAACATTAGAAAAAAATTCACACTGGCATGGTTGGGGAGGGAAAGTTTCGCCAGGAGTCCCCAAGTCCCCGGGAAGTAGGAAACTCATCCCCGTCCCTGCGGGACGTGTCCCGAAACACTAATGAAATGTTATATTACATTTATATTAAAATTATTTTATTTATTTATACTTTATAGAGTTATTTGATTTTTTTTAATTTGCCTAATAATTATAAATATAATTAATCTAATAAATAAATTCAATGTTTATTTTTTTTCTCATTTTACATCTATGATGTTTTCATAATTTTCTAAATTACATGAATTTATATTTTGAAATTTATATTTTTCTATATTGTTTGTGTAGAATTTTATGACATGTCCATTATAGAATTTTATGAGATGCTCAATGTAATTTTTTTTTGTAATTAGTACAATAATTTTATAAGTATAGATTTATTGTATTTTTTGTTAATGTTGTTTTTAATAATTTAGTTAATTTTTTTTATTAATCTAGATATGGTTAATCATTAACACTTTATTTAATAGTTTAGAGTTCAAGTTAATAATTACTAGTTTGTTGAAATATGTTTGAGTTTTAGAATTCTAATTTAAAGTTTTGTTAGATTATAAATTGTTATCATATTTATTTTTGCTAAATTGTTTTTCATGGTTATATATATATATATATAATTAATTGGAATATTTAAATTAGAAAAATATTGTAGAAATATTAGTTTTTTTATTGAAAATTAAATTGTATACATTTTTTTATATAGTTTGCATTAGTATGTGGACCATAGGGGTTCTATTGAAAGTCTTGTATAGAGTGTTTTCAAAGGACCATTTTGGGAAATTGCCTGGAAACAATCTCCTAACTCGGTATCTTGACGCATGTGCCTTTGTTGTAGCTGGGAACTAGGACGTCGTTGCACTAGTAATAGGTGGAGGGAGGTAACTCCCAGAGAAGCCCTCCTAGTACGCCCCAAGCTGGGTGGTCGACCATGTATACACAAGGTTTTTAAAGTGGTCTAACGAGGGACCCCCCTTTGTTCACACTCTATTCATGCAACCTAGGAGTTAGGATCTCTTCCCTTGGTAACTATAAATTTAACCTCCTATAAACCTAACCTACCTTATCCACTCTCATCCAACCCATATAACGTGTAACAACTAACTTTTAAAGCATAAAACTTATAAATCATACAAATTTTAACATTTGTAAGTCCTAAAACCTTGTAAATTTATACAACACAAAAATCAAATTATCATAACTAATTTAACCCATGTGATAATAACACTTAAACTCTCTCCAATATGTGAAACCTTAATCTCCAATCTCTTTCTTTCTGTAAAACCCAAACCCACAATCTCTCTTTCTCTATCTAACCCACTCACACATAATCTCTCTCTAAATAACCATAACCCCCAATACCTCTCTTTCTCTAAATTCCTAAACCCTAATATATCTCTCTTTCTCTCTCTAGACCCTTAACATGAATATTTATGTCTAAACCCTTATCCCTCAATCTCCCTCCCTCTCTCTCTTTATAAACCTTAAAACCCAATCAATCTTTCTTTATCTCTCTCTAAAACCCTAACCACCAATATGCTTATTTCTCTCTCTATCACTCTAGGCCCCAGCCACCCCCCCTCTCTCTAAACACCTAACCCCCAATATTTCTCTTTCGCTCTCTTTTTAAAACCATATCCCCTCATCTCTCCCTCTTCATATCTTTAAATTGTTAACCTCCAATCTCTCTCCTTCTTTAAATCCTTAACTCCCAATCTCTCTCTCTCTCTCTCTCTCTCTCTCTCTCTCTCCCTTTAAACGATTGACCCACATTATCTCTCTCTCTCTCTCTCTCTCTCTCTCTCTCTCTCTAAACCCCTAACCCTCAAATTGTCTCCACATCTCTCTCTAAACCCATAATCCCTCTCTCTCTCTCTCACTCTACAACCCTAACTCATAATCTGTGTGTGTGTGTGTGTGAAAATCGCTACAATCATTTCTTTATCTCTCTCACACACACTCCAATAAAAATCCCTAACTCTAAATCTTCCTCTTTCTATCTCTCTCTTTCTATAAAACCTAACACCTAATCAATCTCTCTCCAACCTGCAATCTCTATCTCTCTCTGTAAACCCCTTACCACCAATATCTCTCTTTATTGATCTCTCTCTCTCTCTCTTTCTTTCTTTGCCTCTTTATCTCTCCCTCTCTCTCTCTGTCTCCCTCTCCCTCTAAAACCCTAAACCTCGATACCCCCATCTCTCTTTAAACCTTTAACCTCCAATTTCTCTCTCTCTCTCTCTAAATCCCTAATCTCTCTCTCTCACTCTCTCTCTCTCTCTAAACACTTACCCCTAATATATATATCTAAACCCCTAATCCCCAATATCTCTCCCTCACTCTAAACGCTTAACTCACAATCTCTCTCTCTTTATCACTATACCTTGATCTCTCTCTCTCTATACCTTGATCTCTCTCTCTCTCTCTCTCTCTCTCTCTCTAAACCCCAAATATATCTCTCTCTATAGATCCGCAACTCATAATATATCTCTCTCTTTAGACTTGTAACTTACAATATATCTCTCTTTGTAAACCCCTCTCTCTCTCTCTCTAAATACATAATATTTAATGTCTCTCTCTCACACACACACTTATTCTAAACGTCCAATCCCCCTCTTTATATATTTATCTCTCTAAACACTAACACCTTATTACTCTATCTCTAACCTCAAATATATCTCTCTCTAAACTCCTTACCACTAATCTCTCTCTTTATTCCAAAATCTCTAATCTATATCTCTCTCATGCATACTCTAAACCCCTGACCCCCATTCCCCCTATTTCTCTCTTTCTCTCTAAACATTAACACTCAATCATTCTATCTCCAACCTCCAATATCTCTCTCTCTAAACTCCTTACCACTAATCTCTTTATCTCTTTATTCATCTCTCTCTTTTTTTGGTCTTTTTCTCTCTCTATCTCTAAACCTCTAACCCCCCCCTCTCTCTCTCTAACCTAACCCTCTCTCTCTCTCTAAACCTCTATCCCCAATCTCTCTCTTGTTCCTCTCTATGTAAACCCCTAATCTATATATCTAAACCCCTAACCCCAAATATCTCTCTCACCCTAAATTCTTAACCCACAATCTATCTCTATCACTAAACCCATAAACCCCAATCTCTCTCTCTCTCTCTCTCTCTCTCTCTCTCTCTCTCTCTCTCTCTGTCTCTCTAAACCAATAAACCCTAATCTCTCTCTCTCTCTCTAGACCTGTAACTCATAATATCTCTCTCTCTCTTTAAACCCCTAACTTGTAATGTCTTTCTCTCTCTATGTGTGTAAATCCATAAGATCCAATATCTCTTTCTCTCTCACACACACACACTTACTCTAAACCCTAACCCCCATTCTCCTTCTTTTTATCTATATCTCACTATAAACACTAACACATAATTGATCTATCTCTAACCCCTAATCTATATATCTCTCTAAACCCGTTACCACTAATCTCTCTCTTTATTTGTCTCTATTTCTTTCTCTTCCTTTGTATCTCTCTCTCTAAATGTATAACGCCTGATCTCTCTCTCCCTCTCTCTTAATCAATAATCCCCAATCTCTCTCTATATCCGTCCCCCCTCTCTCTAAACTACAATCCCCCAATATGTTTCTTAAAAGACCCCTATCTCTCTCTCTCTCTCTCTCTCTCTCTCTCTCTCTCTCTCTAAACCCTTAACCTCTAATCTCCTTTTCCCTCTATAAAACCCTAACCACCAATCTCTCTTGATTAACCTTAACCCCTGTCCCATAATATCTCTAATTCCCTCTCCCCCTTGCTCTATAAAACCCTAACCTTGAATATTTATCTTTATCGATTTATATCTAAAACATAACCCCTAATCTCTCTCGCTCTCTCAGTATTAACCTAACCACCATTCTCTCTCTCTCTCTCTCTCTAAACCCCTACACCCGAATCTCTCTCTCCATCTCTAAACCATAAACCCAAATATATGTCTCTCTCTCCCTCTCTAAGCCTCTATTTATACCTTCCCCCTTATGTCCCTCTCTCTCTATCAATATAACTTTCAAAATTGTTAAGCCCCTATCTCTCTCCCTCCCTCTATCTAATATATATATATATATATATATATATATATATATATAAAC
>LPNX010225010.1:32485-52234 GCA_001517045.1 Pseudotsuga menziesii
CCTCAAACACCCAATCCCTCTTTCTCTCACTCTCAAACCTCAGCACCTAATATCTCTCTATATAAAACCCTAACCCAAAATCTCATTCTTTCTCTCTCTTGAAACCAATGACCCTTACTCTCTCTCTACCCATCTGTCTGTCAAAACCCTTAACAACAATTATCTCTCTTTGTCTAAACCTCTTGCTACTACTGTCTCTCTCTATCATTATCTCTCTCGAATCCCCTAATCCCCTATATATTTATTTATTTAAATCCCAAACCCCCAATCTCTCATTCTCTCTTTAAACCCTTGACCCATAATCTCTATCTCAAAAACCCTTACCTTTAATCTCTCTATTTTTCTATCTATTTCTCGAAAATCATAAACCCTTATCTCTCTAGGCCCTTAATGTTGAATGTATCTCTCTAAACCCTTAAACCCCAATCTCCCTTTCTCTCTCTCTCTCTCTCTCTCTCTCTCTCTCTCTCTCTCTCTCTCTCTCTCTCTCTCTCTCTCTCTCCATAAACCCTAACACCAAATCAATCTCTCTCTTTACCCTCCAATCTCTCTATCTCTCATTAAAACCCTAACCACCACCATGTCTATTTCTCTCTCGCTAAGCTCTAACCCCTCCCTCTTTCTCTAAAACAATAAACCCTAATAACTCTCTCTCTCTCTCTAAACCCCTAAATCGACATCTCTCTCTCATTATCTGTTTAAACCTTTAACCTCCCAAATATTTCTCTCTCTCTCTCTTTATAATCCATTGACCCCAATCTCTCTCCTTATTTAGACGTCTAACCCCAAATCTCTCTATATATATCATTAAAACTCTAACAACTAACATGTTTATTTCTCTCTCTCTCTCTCTCTCTCTCTAAGACCCAACCCCCCCTCTCTTTCTTTAAACCCATAAACCCTGATATCTTTTTCTCTCTCTCTAAACCTCTAAACCTATATCGCTCCCTCATTATCTCTTTAAACCTTTAACCTCCAATATATTTCTCTCTCTCTCTCCCTCTCTATCAAAATCCCTAACCCCCAATATCCGTCTCTCAATCTCTAAACCTTTAACCTATATTGTCTCTCTCCATATGTATTAATCTCTCCCTCTCTCTAACCACTAACCCCCAATCTCTTTCTCTCTCTCTCTCTAAACCCCTAACCCCTAATATCCCTCTCTCTCTCCCTCTCTATAAAAACCCTTAACCCCCAATATCCCTCTCTCTATCTAAACCCTTAACCTATAATCTCTCTCTCTATGTATGAATCTTTCCCTCTCTCTAAACCACTAACCTCCAATTTTTCTCTCTCTCCCATGAATGAAGAAATCCCATTACCACGAATCCTATCTCTCTATAAACCCATTCTCTCTCTCTCTATCTATCTATCTTTCAAAAACCCTAACCCCCAAAAAATATCTCTCTCTCTCTCTTTCTCTCTCTCTCTGCATATCTCCCTCTCTCTAAACCAGTAACCTCCTCCTCCTCTCTCTCTCTCTCTCTCACACACACACACACAAATAACCTAACTTCCAATCGCTCTCTTTATCTAAACCCATGAACCCCAATATCTCCCTCTCTCTCTATAACCATAACTCTAAATATATCTATCTATATATAACCCCTAACTCCCAATCTCTCTCTCTCTCTCTCTCTCTAAACAAATAACCCAAAATGTTTCTCTATCTCTAAACAAATGATCCAAAATGTCTCTCTCTCTCTCTAAACCACTAACCCCCAATCTCTCTCTCTCTCTCTCTATATATATATATATATATATGTCCCTCTCTTTAAAACACTAACCTCCAATGCCTCTCTCTAGAACCTTAATTCCCAATCTCTCTCTCTCTCTCTCTGTGTATCTATCTAAACCCCTAACACCTGATCTCTTTCTTTTCTTAAGCCTCAAACAACCAATCCCTCTTTCTCCCTCAAAAAAAATAACCCACAATCTCTCTCTCTCTCTCTCTCTCTGAGTATCTATTTAAAATCGTAAAACCCAATCTCTTTGTTTTTAAAACCCCAAACATCGAATCCCAATTTCTCCCTCTTTCTATATTTCTCTCTCTAAACCCTAACATCTCTCTTTCTAAACCACTAATCCTAAATATATCTCTCTCTCCTCCCTATCTCCCCTCTTTCTCTCACTCTCAAAACCTGGCCCCCAATATCTCTCTATATAAAATGCTAACCCAAAATCTCATTCTCTCTCTCTCTTGAAACCCTTGACCCCTACTCTCTCTCTACCCATTTGTCTAACAGAACCCTTAACCATAATTATCTCTCTTTGTCTAAACCTCTAGCCACTAGTGTCTCTCTCTAATCCCCTAATCCCCAATATATTTATTTATTTAAATCCCAAACCCCCAATCTCTCATTCTCTCTTTAAACCCTTGACCCATAATCTCTCTTTCAAAAACCCTAACCTTTAATATATCTATTTCTCTAAAATCCTAAACCCTTATCTCTATAGGCCCTTAATGTTGAATGTCTCTCTCTAAACCCTTAAACCCCAATCTCCCTCTTTCTATCTCTCTTTCTCTCTCAATAAACCCTAACACCAAATCAATCTCTCTATCTCTCATTAAAACCCTAACCACCAACATGTCTATTTCTCTCTCTCTAAGCTTTGACCCCTCTCTCTTTCTCTAAAACCATAAACCCCAATATCTCTCTCTCTCCCTCTCTAAACCCCTAAACTGAGATCTCTCTCTCATTATCTATTTAAGCCTTTAACCTCCCAAATATTTCTCTCTCTCTGTCTCTCTCTCTCTCTCTCTCTCTCTATCTCTAATCCATTAACCCCAATCTCTCTCGTTATTTAAATGTCTATCCCCAAATCTCTCTCTATATTTCATTAAAACTCTAACAACTAACATGTCTATTTCTCTCTCTCTCTCTAAGACCCAACCCCCCCTCTCTTTCTTTAAACCCATAAACCCTGATATCTTTTTCTCTCTCTCTAAACCTCTAACCCTATATCGCTCCCTCATTATCTCTTTAAACCTTTAACCTCCAATATATTTCTCTCTCTCTGTAAGTCCTTGACCCCAAACTCTCTCCTTATTTAAACCCCTAACCATAAATCTCTCTCTCTCTCTCTCCTTATCTCTATTACCCTAGCCCCTAATCTCTCTCTCTCTCTCTCTCACTCTCTAAACCCATAAACACCAATCTCTCTCTCTCTCTCACTCTCCCTAAACCCATAACCAACAATCTCTCTCTCTCACTCTCCCTAAACTCCTAACCCATAATTTCTCTCTCTCTCCCTCTCTATCAAAAGCCCTAACCCCCAATATCCGTCTCTATCTCTCTAAGCCCCTAACCTATAATCTCTCTCTCCATATGTATTAATCTCTCCCTCTCTCTAACCACTAACCCCCAATCTCTCTCTCTCTCTCTCTCTCTCTCTCTCTCTCTCTCTCCCTCTCTATAAAAACCCTTAACCCCCAATATCCTTCTCTCTATCTAAACCCTTAGCCTATAATCTCTCTCTCTCTCTCTCTCTATGTATAAATCTCTCCCTCTCTCTAAACCAATAACCTCCAATCTCTCTCTCTCTCTCTCTCACAGAGAAATCCCATTACCACCAATCCTACCTCTCTCTAAACCCATTCTCTCTCTCTCTATCTATCTTTCAAAAACCCTAATCACCAAAATCTCTCTCTCTCTCTCTCTTTCTCTCTTTGCATATCTCCCTCTCTCTAAACCTGTAACATCCTCCTCTCTCTCTTTCTCTGTCACACACACACACAAATAACCTAACTCCCAATCGCTCTCTTTATCTAAACCCATGAACCCCAATATCTCCCTCTCTTTCTATAACCATAACTCTCAATCTGTCTCTCTATATATAACCCCTAACTCCCAATATCTCGCTCTCTCTCTCTCTCTCTATAAACACTAACCTCAAATGTCTCTCTCTCTAAACAAATAACATCAAATCTCTCTCTCTCTCTAAACAAATAAACCAAATATATATCTCTCTCTAAACAAATAACCCAAAATGTCTCTCTATCTCTAAACAAATGATCCAAAATGTCTCTCTCCTTAAACCACTAACCCCCAATCTCTCTCTCTCTCTCTCTCTCTCTCTCTCTCTCTATCTCTCTCTCTCTCTCTCTCTATATATATATATATATCGCTCTCTTTAAAACACTAACCTCCAATTCCTCTCTCTAAAACCGTAATTCCCAATCTCTCTCTCTCTCTCTCTCTCTCTCTCTCTCTCTCTCTCTCTCTCTGTGTATCTATCTAAACCCCTAACACCTAATCTATTTCTTTTCTTAAACCTCAAACACCCAATCCCTCTTTCTCCCTAAAAGAAAATAACCCACAATCTCTCCCTCTCCCTCTCTCTAAGTATCTATTTAAAACCGTAAAGCCCAATCTCTTTGTTTTAAAAACCCCAAACATCGAATCCCTCTTTCTTCCTAATCCCCAATATATTTATTTATTTAAATCCCAAACTCCCAATCTCTCATTCTCTCTTTAAACCCTTGACGCATAATCTCTCTCTCAAAAACCCTAACCTTTAATCTCTCTATTTCTCTATCTATTTCTCTAAATCCTAAACCCTTATCTCTCTAGGCCTTTAATGTTGAATGTCTCTCTCTAAACCCTTAAACCCCAATCTCCCTCTCTCTCTCTCTCTCTCTCTCTCTCTCTCTCTCTCTCTCTCTCTCTCTCTCTCCATAAACCCTAACACCAAATCAATCTCTCTATCTCTCATTATCTATTTAAACCTTTAACCTCCCAAATATTTCTCTCTCTCTCTCTCTCTCTCTAATCCTCTGACCCCAATCTCTCTCCTTATTTAAACGTCCAACCCCAAATCTCTCTGTATATATCATTAAAACTCTAACCACTAACATGTCTATTTCTCTCTCTCTCCCTAAGGCCCAACCCCCCTTTCTTTCTTTAAATCCATAAACCCTGATATCTTTTTCTCTCTCTCTAAACCTCTAATCATATATCGCTCCCTCATTATCTCTTTAAAGCTTTAACCTCTAATATATTTCTCTCTCTCTCTAAGCCCTTGACCCCAATCTCTCTCCTTATTTAAACCCCTAACCATAAATCTCTCTCTATTTATCCCCCCATCTCTCCTCCCTCTCTCACTCTCAACCCCTAACCCGAAATCTCATTCTCTCTCTGTATATATATAAACCCCTAATCCAAAATCTCATTCTCTCTCTCTCTCTAAACCCCTAACCCCTACTCTCTCTCTATCCATCTGTCTATCCAAACCCTTAACCACAATTATCTCTCCTTTTCTAAACCCCTAGCCACTAGTGTGTCTCTCTATCATTATCTCTCTCTAATCCCCAATATCTTTCTTTCTTTAATCCCAAAATCCCCAATATCTCTTTCTCTCTTTATTTTTTTAAATTCCTAACACCTAAGTTCTTTCTTTTTTTAAACCCCAAACATCTGATCCCTCTTTCTCCCTTTAAAAACCTAACCCACAATCTCTCTCCCTCTCTCTCCATGTATCTATTTAAAACCCTAAAACCCAATCTATTTCTTTTTTAAACCCCAAACATCAAATCCTTGTTAATCCCTCTAAGACCCTAACCCATAATATCTCTTTATCGCTTTCTCTCAAAACCCATCACCCCCAATCTATGTCTTTCTCTTTCTCTCTAAACTACTAGTGCCTCTCTCTATCATTATCTCTCTCTAATCCCCAATATCTTTCTTTCTTTAAACCCAAAATCCCCAATATCTCTTTCTCTCTTTATTTTTTTAAAATCCTAACACCTAATTTCTTTCTTTTTTTAAACCCCAAACATCTGATCCCTCTTTCTCCATTTAAAAACCTAACCCACAATCTCTCTCCCTCTCTCTCCATGTATCTATTTAAAACCCTAAAACCCAATCTATTTCTTTTTTAAACCCCAAACATTGAATCCTTGTTACTCCCTCTAAGACCCTAACCCATAATATCTCTTTATCGCTCTCTCTCAAAACCCATCACCCCCAATCTATGTCTTTCTCTTTCTCTATAAACCCCTAAGCCTTAATCTCTCTCTCTTTCTAAAACCCTAACCCTAAATCCTTTTCACTCTCTCCCAAACCCCCCCCCCTCTCTCTCTCACTCTCAACCCTTAACCCCCAACCCCTCTCTATATATAAACCCCTAACTTGAAATATCATTCTCTCTCTCTCTAAACCCCTAACCCCTACACACTCTCTCTCTATCCATATGTCTATCCAAACCCTTCACCACAATTGTCTCTCTTTGTTTAAAGCCCTAGACACTAGTGACTCTCTCTAATCCCCCAATCCCCAATATCCTTCCTTCTTTAAACCCGAAACCCCCAATTTCTCTTTCTCTCTTTAAACCGTTGACCCATAATCTCTCTCTAAAAAATCCTAACCTTTAATATCTATCTTTCTCTTCTATTTCTCTAAACTCCTAAACCTTTATCTTTCTCTTTCTCTCTCTAGGCCCTTGATGTTGAATATATCTCTCTAAATCCTTAAACCCTAATCTCCCTCTTTCTCTCTCTTCCTCTCTGTCCATAAACCCTAACACCAAATCAATATCTCTCATTATCCTCCAATCTCTCCATCTCTCATTAAAACCCTAACCACCAACATGTCTATTTATCTCCCTCTCTCTCTAAGACTGACCCCCCCCTCTCTTTCGCTGAACCCATAAACCCCAATATCTCTTTCTCTCTCTCTCTAAACCCCTAAACCCAAATCTCTCCCTCATTATCTATTTAAAACTTTAACATCCAATAATTCTCTCTCTCTCTCTCTCTCTCTCTCTCTAATCCATCTACCCCAATTTCTCTCCTTATTCAAACCCCTAACCCCAAATCTCTTTATATCTCATTAAAACCTTAACCACCAACATGTCTCTCTCTCTCTCTCTCTCTCTAATATCCAAAACCCCCCTCTATTTCTCTAAACCCAACATCTCCTTCTCTCTCTCTCTTTAAACCCCTAAACCAGATCTCTCCCTCATTATCTATTTAAACCTTTAACCTCCAATTTATTTCTCTCTCTAAGCCCTTGACCCCAATCACTCTCCTTATTTAAACCCTTAACCCCAAATCTCTCTCTCTCTCTCTCTCTCTCTCTCTCTCTCTCTCTGTGTGTGTGTGTGTGTGTGTGTGTGTGTGTGTGTGAATCTCTCCCTCTCTCTGAACCACTAACCTCGAATCTCTCTCTCTCTCACACACACACACACACATGCACATAGAAATCCCATTACCACCAATTCTAACTCTCTCTAAACCTATTATCTCTCTCTCTCTCTCTCTCTCTCTCTCAACACCCCTAACCCCCAAAATCTCTCTCTCTCTCTCTCTCTCTTTTTCACACACACACAAATAACCTAACTCCCAATCGCTCTCTTTATTTAATACTATTACCACCAATCCTATCTCTCTAACCCATGAACCCCAATATCTCCCTCTCTCTCTATAACCATAACTCCCAATCTATCTCTCTATATAATCCCTAATTCTTAATCTCTCTCTCTTTGTAAACACTAGCCTTGAATCTCTGTCTCTCTCTCTCTATGAAAAAAACCTCAAATCTCTCTCTCTAAACAAATAACCCAAAATGTCTCTCTCTCTGTAAAAAAATGACCCATAATGTCTCTCTCTCTCTAAACCACTAACCCCCAATCACTCTCTTTCTCTCTCTCCCTCTCTCGAAATTCTAACCTCTAATGTCTCTCTCTTAAACCTTAATTCCCATTCTCTCTCTATATATATCCCCTAATTCCCAATATATATATTCTCCCTTTTTCTCTCTGTGTGTATCTATCTAAACCCCTAACACCCAATCTCTTTCATTTTTTAAACCCCAAACATCCAATCCCTCTTTCTCCCTCCAAAACCCTAACCCACAATCTCTCTCTCTCTATGTATCTATTTAATACCCTAAAACCTAATTTCTTTCTTTTTTAAACCACAAACCCCAATCTCTTTCTTTTTAAACCCCAAACATCGAATCTCTCTTTCTCCCTCTCTCTATATTTCTCTCTCTAAAACCTAATCTCTCTATTTATAAACCCCTAACCCTAAATATCTGTCCCTTTTTCTCAACCCTTAACCCCCAATCTCTCTCTCTATAAACCCCTAACCTAAAATCTCATTCTCTCTCTCTCTCTAAAACCTGAACCCCTACTCTCTCTCTCTCTCTCTCTCTATCCATCTATCTATCCAAACATTTAAACACAATTATCTCTCTTTGTATAAACCTCTAGCCACTAGTGTGTCCCTCTATCATTATCTCTCTCTAATGCCCTAATCCCAAATATATTTCTTTTTAAACCCCAAACCCCCAATCTCTCTTTCTCTCTTTAAACCCTTGACCCATAATCTATGTCTTTCTCTTTTTATTTCTCTAAAATCCTAAGCCATTATCTATCTCTTTTTCTCTCTAGGATCTTAATGTTGAATGTCTCTCTCTAAACTCTTAAACCCCAATATCCCTTTAGGCCCTTAATGTTGAATGTCTCTCTCTCTAAACCATTAAACCCCAATATCCCTCTAGGCCCTTAATGTTGAATGTCTCTCTCTGAACCCTTAAACCCCAATATCCCTCTATCTATCTCTCTCTCTCTCTCCATAAACCTTAATGCTGAATCAATCTCTCCATGTCTCAGTAAAACCCTAACCACCAACATGTATATTTCTCTCTCTCTCTCTCTCTAAGCTCCAACTCCTCTCTCTTTCTCTAAACTCATAAACCCCAATATCTCTTTCTCTCTCTCTAAACCGTAAACCCAGATCTCTCCCTCATTATCTCTTTAAACCTTTAACCTCCAATATATTTCTCTCTCTCTCTCTAAGCCCTTGACCCTAATCTCTCTCCTTATTTAAACCCCTAACCCCAAATCTCTTTATATCTCATTAAAACCCTAACCACTAACACACTCTCTCTCTAAGACCCAACCCCCCTCTCTTTCTCTAAACCCATAAACCCCAATATCTCTTTCTCTCTCTTTAAACCCCTAAACCTAGATCTCTACCTCATTATCTCTTTAAACCCTAAACCTCCATTATTTCTCTCTCTCTCTCTAAGACCTTGACCCCAATTTCTCTCCTTATTTAAACCCCTAACCCTAAATCTCTCTCTCTCTATAGACCCTTAATCGCTCTCTGTCCCTCTCATTAAATCTCTCTCTCTCTCTCTCTCTCTCTCTCTCTAACTCACAATATATGTCCCTCTTTAAACCAATAACCTACGTGTGTGTGTAAATCATTATGATCCAATCTGTCTCTCTATATATCAACACTAACACCCAATCATTCTCTTTTTTTACCTTCAATCTCTCTCTCTAAACCCCTTACCACCAATCTCTCTCTTTCTCTATTTTTGTCTTTCTATATAACATCAACCCCTAATCTCTCTCTCTCTCTCTCTCTCTCTCTAAACCTATAATCCCCAATATCTTTCTATCCTCGTCCCTCTCTCTCTCTAAACCCTAACACTCAATCCCTATCTCTTTCTCTCTAAACCCTAACACACAATCCCTATCTCTCTCTCTTTAAACCTTAACACTCAATCCCTCTATCTACCCTAACACATACTCTCTCTATCTAAACCCTAACACTTAATCTCTCTCTCTCTCTCTCTCTCTCTCTCTCTCTCTCTCTCTAAACCCTAACAGTCAATCTCTCTCTCTCTCTAAACCCTTAATCTCCAATATCTCTCTCCCTCTATAAAATCCTAACCACCAATATATCTCTTTCTATCTCTCTTTTTCTCCCATAACCCCTATCCCCCAATCTCTATATATCTCTCTAAATATCTCTTCCTCTCTCTCTATAAACCCCTAACCCCCAATATCTATATTTGTTTTTTATCTCTCCCTGTCTCTCTATCCAAACCCCTAACCTCTAATCCCTCTCTCTCTCTACACCCATGAACCCCAATACCTCCCTCTCTCTCTCTATAACCCTAACCCCCAAAATATCTCTTTCTCTCTAAACCACTAACCTCAAATCTCTCTCTCTCTCTCTAAATCCTTAACTCCTAATCCCCCATATCTTTATTTATTTAAACACCAAACCCCTAATCTCTTTTTCTCTCTCTACACTTCTCACATATAATTCTCTCTAAAAAACCCTAAACCCCAATATCACTATTTCTCTTTCCATAAACCCATAAACCGTAATCCCTCTATCTTTTTCTCTATAGACCCTTAATGTTGAATATATATCTCTCTAAACCCTTAACCCTCAATATCTCTCTCTCTCTCTCTCTCTCTCTCTCTCTCTCTAAACCCTATCTATATTTGTGTCTTTATCTCTCCCTCTCTCTCTATCCAAACCCCTAACCTGTAATCTCTCTCTCTCTACACCCATGAACCCCAATACCTCCCTCTCTCTCTCTCTCTCTATAACCCTAACCCCCAAAATATCTCTTTCTCTCTAAACCACTAACCTCAAATCTCTCTCTCTCTCTCTCTAAATCCCCAACCCCTAATCCCCCATGTCTTTATTTATTTAAACACCAAACCCCTAATCTATTTTTGTCTCTCTATGCCCTTCACATATAATTTTCTCTTTATCTATCTACATAATCATCTAACTCCCAATTTCTCTCTCTCTCTCTCTCTCTCTCTCTCTCTCTCTCTCTCTCTCTCTCTCTCTAAAGCCCTAACTCCTAATCCTAATATATATCTTTATCTCTTTAAACCTTTAACCTCTAATATATATATATATATATATATATATATCTTATCCTCTAATCCCTTATCTCTCTCTCTATCTCTCTCTCTCTCTTTCTCTTTGTAGCACCTAACCCCTAAACCTCTAACCCCCAAACTCTTTCTCTCTCTATATATCCCTCTTTAAACCCCTAACCCCTGATATCTATCTCACTCTCTCTAAACCCCTAATCCCATATATATATATATATATATATATATATATATATATCTCAACCCCTAACCCAAAATATTTATCTTTGTTTGAGTCCCTAACCCCTAATCTATCTCTCTCTCTAGTCTAATAATCTCTTTCTCTTGCACCTAACCCCTAAACCTCTAACCCCCAATATATTTCTCTCTCTATATATCTCTCTCTAAACCTCGAATCTCTCCCTCTCTCTAAAACTCTTATGAACATTCCCTCTATTTCTCTCTCTCTCTCTAGAATCTAACCCCTAAACCTCTAACCCCCATTCTCTTTCTCCTTCTCTATATATCTCTCTCTAAACACCTAACCCCATATCTCTCTCACTCTCTCTAAACCCCTTATGGCCATTCTCCCTATAAATGCTTCATCTCTCTTTAAACCCCTACCCCTTATCTATCTCACTCTCTTTAAACTCCTTATTACCATTCTCTCTATTTATATATATATATATCTCTCTCTAAACAACTAAACCCCCCTCTCTCTCTAGAACCTAACCCCTAAACCTCTAACCCCCCATCTCTTTCTTTCTCTATATCTCTCTCTTTAAACCCCTAACCCCATATCTATCTCACTCTCTCTAAACCCCTTATAAACAACTAACCCTCTCTCTCTCTCTCTAGCACCTAACCCCTAAACCTCTAACCCCCAATATCTTTCTCCCTCTATATCTCTCTCTCTAAACCCCTAACCCCATATATCTCTCTCTCTAAACCCCTAACCCCAAATATTTATCTTTCTTTGAGTCCCTAACCCCTAATCTATATCTATCTCTCTACTCTTATAATCTCTCTCTCTTACACCTATCCCCTAAAACTCTAACCCCAATATCTTTCTCTCTGTATATATCTCTCTAAACCTTGAATCTCTCTCACTCTCTCTAAACCCCTTATGAAAATTCTCTCTCTCTCTCTCTCTCTCTCTCTATAAACACCTAATCCTCTCTCTCTCTCTCTGTAGCACCTAACCCTTAAATTTCTAACCCTCAATCTCTTTTTCTCTCTATATATCCCTCTCTAAACCCCTAACCCCATATCTCTCTCTCTCTGAACCCCTAACCCCAAAAATATCTCCTTCTTTGAGTCCCTAACCTTGATCTCTCTCTCTCTCTCTAGCACCTAACCCCTAAACCCTTAACCCCCATTATCTTTCTCTCTCTCTCTCTATCTCTCTAAACCCCTAACCCCATATCTATATCTCTCTCTAAACCCCTAATCCCTAATCTCTCTCTCTCTAAATGCTTTACTAATAATCTCTCTCTCTAGCACCTAACCCCTCAACCTCTAACCCCTAGTCTCTTCTCTCTCTATATATATATCTCACTCTCTCTAAACCTTGAATCTGTCTCACTCTCTAAACCCCTTATGACCATTCTCTCTATTTCTCTCTCTTTCTCTCTCTAGCACCTAAGCCCTAAAACTATAACTCCCAATCTCTTTGTATCTCTCTTTCTCTCTCTCTAAACCCCTAACCCCAAAAAGGAGCCCAAAATAGCCCCCTAAGAGCTAAAGCCCTCAAAAAGGGGCTAAAACCCTAAAAGGGGCTAAAGTTAGGGCGCAAGGGGCTAAAGGCCCCAAAAAGGCACTAAAACCCTGACCAAGGGCTTAAAACCCTAAAACCCTTTGGAAAAGCTATAAAAGGAGGGTGGGGGTTCACTCTCAAAAGACTTCTCCTATTTCCTATTGTTATGTTGCCCGTGGATGCTTTGAGACCTTTGCCTCTCAAACCACCCACAATCCCTCTCCTCCATTTCCATTCCCATTGAGCCATTGCTCCCAAACCAAGAGAGGTGCTCCCATGAGCTAGGGCATGGTGGCCCATTCCCACTAGAGAAGGTATATTTGTGATTTTATGTTTATTTCTTTACTTCTTAATATGCTTCGTTTTCTAACCCTTATCTCCATTTGCAGGTTTTGTTATTAACATTGTTTTGCAGGTTTTCCATTGTAGCTTAGGTTTATTTGTAGGTTTTAAGGAGGTGGAAACCTAACCCATTTTCTGTAGAGGGGTTAACCAGTGCTTCATCTCCTTCTTTATGCTCTGTTCTTAGCTTATAGTTTAGCTTAGCTTTAGTTTTCTGTTCTTAGTTCTTAGATTAGTTTACTGTTTTGCTTCTTTTATTTTTGTTTTTTTTTTTCTGCATTTACCATTAGCAGGAACCTACCCTTATACCTTATAGGAAGAAGGGATCCATTCCTACCCCTGTAGTAGGGAGAAATCCTTGCTACAGAACTAGCGACCATACCAGGTCGATCCCACAGGATCCCTGGGCCAAAATTTTTATTTTCAAGTTTTTAAATTTTTTGCCCTAGTTTTTCAGAAATTTCATGTTAAATCTATCTTAAATACTATTTATTTCCTGTTTTAGTTACTACTGAAGCCTCTGCTAGGAAGAATCGAGTCAAATTTACCCTAGTACCAGTTACTATCGGCCAAATCTAACTCTGACTCACCAAAAAAACCCATTTTGGAGTAGGGCGCTCATATCGGGGCAAAAGGTGAGACTGGGGTGCACTTAATGGGAAAACAGGTGCACCTAGGGCGCACTTAATCCCCCGATAAGTGCGACTTCAGCCAAGAAACTCAGGTTGTGGCTATTTCTGCATTCTGTGCAACCTCCTCGCCCATTTCTGAAAAAATATCGCGGCCCACTTGCTAGATTTGGTAAAAAATGTGCGGCCTGTTAAACATAACTTTAATTTAAGATTAATAGACAGTAATTTTCAGTTTCATAGGACTATTAGTGTGGCCCATCCACCTCTGTCCACCATTGCAAGTCATTTTCAGTTTTTGCTTTTATTTTCTGCAAATTATTTCATGAACAATGTGTAAATGTTAAGTAAACCATTATGACTTAATAAAATGAACCTAGTCTAACTAAAAGAAACTTAAAAGTAACCATCTTGCTTCCCCCTTCCTCCTATACCCACTCATCACCCTCCAAGGTATTCTGGGATACGACGAAGGGCAAGCTCGTGTAGATCTAGGCACTCCATGATATTGTTCCAAACCACTAAAACCGGGTGACCTGGAAGGTAGAGGGGGTAGAAAAGGAAGGATTCTCATGGTGCTGAGCGTCCTCCCTGTTGACCAACCTAGCATCCAGAAGGTGACATGAGGATCTACGGATGGGCTTAGTCCCATTGTGTTGAGAGCCTAGCACCTTCTCTTGGTTGAAGAGGAATATCAGTGAGAGGTAGAAATCTAGTTAGGCCAGCAAACATTTAGGGTTAATCACTGTACTTGTTTACAATTTCTGTTTATGCTTGCATACACAACCACAATGATATGAAATCTACCAAGATGAATTCATAAACCATATTGCAGCAACCAAATACCAAAAAAACAAGAAAACAACTACACCATACCAAATAATTAACCCAACTCAGTTCATGATGCTGAGTAAGACTTAAAATTTACTAATTTACACTAAGTTCAAACAACTCTGCAATCTTTGAGAACATAAGTCCCTAATTGCTTCAACTGTGGGAAGTACTTGGGATCTGCCCAGAAACTCATTGTGAGGAGTACCACAGGAACGCCAAAGTAGCTGGCCGTTGAGAGGAATTGCCAAGAAAAACGGGAAACGACCCCTTCCGATTGAGTCATTAGAGGAAATTTGGGGTCTAAAATGTTTTGCTTCTTTTATTTTTGTTTTTTTTTTTCTGCATTTACCATTAGTAGGAACCTACCCTTCTACCTTATAGGCAGAAGGGATCCATTCCTACCCCTATAGTAGGGAGAAATCCTTGCTACAGAACTAGCGACCATACCAGGTCGATCCCACAGGATCCCTGGGCCAAAATTTTTATTTTCAAGTTTTTAAAATTTTTGCCCTAGTTTTTCAGAAATTTCATGTTAAATCTATCTTAAATACTATTTATTTCCTGTTTTAGCTACTACTGAAGCCTCTTTTAGGAAGAATCGAGTCAAATTTACCCCAGTACCAGTTACTGTCGGCTAGATCTAACTCTGACTCACCAAAAAACCCCATTTCAGAGTAGGGCACTCATATCGGAGCAAAAGGTGAGACTGGGGCGCACTTAATGGGAAAACAGGTGCACCTAGGGTGCACTTAATCCCCCGATAAGTGCGACTTCAGCCCAGAAACTCAGGTTGTGGCTATTTCTGCATTCTGTGCAACCTCCTCGCCCATTTTTGAAAAAATATCACGGCTCGCTTGCTAGATTTGGTAAAAAATGTGCGGCCTGTCAAACATAAATTTTATTTAAGATTTGTAATATACCCCAGTTACCTTAGGAGCTATAAAGCATTCAAGATGTATGCAAGAAATAAAACTTTAGTAATCTTTCGCCAATTAAAGTATTTACACTGCCTTCATAACATCATCATCATGTAAAACACAAAAAATAAACCAGCACAACATGGTATTACAAATGAGACAAACAATTTCACGTGGTTCCCCCAACCTTGGGGTTACGTCCACCAAAGATAGTCCAGACCAACCGTCCAGCTTTTATTTTTATTAGGTACTCAACAAGGTTACAAATATGCAGTACCAATACTGCAGCCTTTCAACATGTATCTCTTATAGTGGACACTACCAAAGGTAATACTATATCTCCCAAAGGAAACTTACACACCTAAAAGCATGTCTGGGTTTATATAGAACTGCCGTACAGCCAACTATTTATTGACATCGAAATCTTCAATATCTCAGCATGGATTCGGTGTAAACAAAAATATTTCATACTTAACACAATCTTAGAAAACAAAAGATCTTTCTTGGGTGTTTGCAAGCTGAAAGGGTTTTATCGACTTACTCTTATCCATCACTAAAAGTCCAGCCCTGCACTGGTTCTATGCTATAACTATGGCTCTATCAAATAGGGAAAAGATCCTACCATAGTTTTGCGACCAGAAAAATAATAGCAGGCAAATCGTTCAAAACTCCCGAGCAAAAGGTTCAACTTAAGCACTAAGTGAGCTATTCATTTAGTAGGAGAGATTCGATAGAAGGATCTCCTAGGAAAAATATCGGTAAGAATTGATCATGTTTTTCTTTGCCTCATCTAGTTCAGCTCACGAATAAACATGCATATGTATCAAAATACAATGCATTCAGGTCGAATTGGAGGTTAGCTAAGCACAGTGGAAAATCGGCACGTTTTATACCTGGTCTCCTTGGGACATAGAGAAAAAAAATGTGAACAGAACTTCTATTTGACTCTCAATCACCCATGTGTTGCAAGTCTGAAAGCGAGGGATACAGAAAGAAGTCTATGCTTTAATACAAAACAACAACGATTAACATAGTCGGGCAAAGAGACCGCATACCAAAGTGTGAGCTTCAACTTCGACGAAAAACTGCAGGGCTATAATAGATCATACACAGGTTCGACCTAGGACTCAATAGATGCCTACACTGATGTCTGGTTTTAAAAAGAATACTGTAACCTGCAATGTTTATAAAAGTCATTCCATTCTATATATAGGGGCGTCGGCAGGTTCAGGTGGGGTAGTACATACCTTAAAAACGATCCAATACCTAAATGCATAAGCTCTGGCAGCGATCCAAAAGGAAAAACAACCCCCAAAATATAAAACAAAACAAGACGTTAGGTTTAACACATACAATATTAATAGATGCGTCTGTCAGGGGGGGCAAATTGCATACAAAGAGAAAACGATTTGGTATAACCTCTACAGATCATGTACTGATACTAGCAGCAAAACGCAACCATTACATTGGGCTTCGTAGGATGGAAAGCCAAAATCAAAACTAGAGCAACCCGGATCTATTTCATTTCACATGTATTACAGGAAACGCAGACATCTAAAAAAATAATAACATTCCACACACATCTATACTCAACCCTTCAAACATAGATATATTTATATATATATATAGCCATATCTATTTGAGAGACAAACAGTAAATAAACGTACTGAAAGAAACACCTGATCACGCACGGATTGATAAGGGATATGCAACTAGCTTCACCAATTGATAATACTTACATAATGCCTACCCAACCAGGGAGAGCGCCTTCCCGTCCTGATGTTTGCAAAGATTCCTACCTAATAGAGAGTCGAGGGATCTAGCCGTCGCTTCCCCTTTTCCCAAAATGCAAGCAGTCCTTTCCCTCTTGATGGATACATCCCCAAAAGAGAAAAGAAAAACAAAAACAGAACCCTTTCTATTTCTCTTTCCCCGTAATGCAGAGATCACATCTTCCCCTTCCTATAATCCTTCTTCCCCAGCTAAGTTAAGCGCTCCTCCTCGACAGCAGGCGAGACCCGGAGTATGATAAATCGTGGGTTCTATCCCATGTCCCCCCTTCCTACCTACCCAGTCAAAATATTAAATAAGGTCCGAGTTCAAAACCCTTCAGTCACTACAACTGTCAAGGTTAAAAGTCATTACTCCCTTTGGGAACCTCCCCTTAATTCGTGCCAAGATTAGGGTACAAATTTAAGGGACTGTTTCAGTCACTAAACGGTCACGACTGTCAAGGTTCAGGGAAGATTTTATTTCCCTCATTCAAGCTGAACCTCCCTTCTAATTATGCCAGGGTTAAAGCCCGAAACATAAGGAGGATTTAATATTATACTTTTCCTTGTTCTGTCATGATACTCTACGTTCCCTCAATTAATAATATTTGTCTTTTAAATTTTTCTTTGTGCTTATGATATGATTTATATCATAATGTATTTTGTGTGAGTAAACTTTTACTTAACTTTCAGTTTTTCTGTGGGTGGGGCCTTGGCACTTGAGCTCCTCACCCAGAAACCTTCATACAATACATTACAAATATTCCAGGGCATAGGGGAGGGATATTACATCCTCCCCCCCTAAAGAAAGAACACCGTCCTCGGTGTTTCTTGTTTCTTCGACACAACTTTTATTCTTCTCTGGATTCATCTCGTCTTGCTTCGCCTTGCCCGGATCTATTTGATTTTATTTTCTGATCTTTGTAGGTTTGGAGGACCTACATTTTTCCTGTAACATAAAATCAGGTCTACCCAAATTTCCATAGGTAAGAGTCAATTCATCATGAAACATAATTAACAGGTCATTTGCAGCATCCTAACTACCATTCAGTCCTTTCCAATAATTCATGTCCAAATTACAATTCAACTAAAACAAGGTCATAGATTCTCTTGCAATCTGCAATTTTTCCAATGTTCCTGGGTGTCATATTACCCAATTATTTTCCATAATTCAATTTATACATTAACAAAAACATGACTACAAGCATTGAAATCCCATTATATCAATAATGTCAATCAATCAACATATTACCTCATCAGTACTTGTTTACCTGCAATGCACATACCTTTTTCCTCATTGTTCATTTCTTGGATGTCCTCCATCCCACCACATCAAGTGCCAACAGTACTTCAAGTACCAATCCAAGTCACCCAACACAAGGACGATACCAACCCTTCTTGTATCTCCTCTGTGCTATTCAGGGTACTTGTCATTATTCTTCATTCAAGCCACCCAACACAAGGATGATACCCTGTACCCCTCTTAGCGGTATCTCCTTTAGGGTGCTTCACCAAGCTGAGGCACTCCATTCTCGCACACCTCCAGAGCGCCTAGAGGTTATTCTCTTCACAGAGTCCCCCAACTCATGTGACAGTCCTCTAATGTGTGTGGAACGAGTCTTAACCACATGTCTTACATCTGGGTGTCCCCAGAATGCATAATGGTCCCTCGCTGGCTCGGGGGAAAACAAGGTAGATTTTAACCACTACCTCCATCACCACTCCCTCTTCTGGTGATAACTTTATACACATGAGATTTAACTCATCATAGTCCTGGAGCTTTAGCACTCCTCAGGGCCACAATTTCCCCTGCCTGCAATCAATTTGTAAGTGGTCAGTTTATCAAAAGAAACATCGAATTCTTAGCATGTCTTACTTCATTTCTCATTCAGCAGATAAGAGATTTTTCAATTTCTTTTAAATACCCAAATTGACATGAAGGCATTCACAAGATGCCACAAGACTCTTTCAATTTCTCATAACAATACAATTCGCAAGGAATCACATAAAAAAACCTGAGAATTTTGACAAGGCAAACCCAACTTTACCCTTTAACTTCAATTTATTACAACAGAAAAATTCACTCACTGTTGCAATGTTATATATACTACATCTGAACTTTTAAACTGCTTGTTAATGACATAAGACCAATATCCAAAATTTGTTAGCAATTCTAACCAAAGTAAATTGCCTGCAATTAGCCTCACCATAATAAGGTTAGAAAAATCCCAATCTAAAAGACCAATTAAACAACTACTTTAGTTAAACTGTCGCTTCTACAATATCCATAATCAAAATAATCAATCACAAAGATGGGCATCCTCAATGATCTGCCAATAATTAATCAAGAATATCAACTTAAAGTTAAAACTTACTCGGACTATATATTTTGATTCCAGAAGCATTATCGTACTGAGTATTCCAATGTGAGGAGACTGTTCCAAATAATTATCTTTCCCAAACTCAAAGCATAATAATATGGATTGGATAATTCCTCTTAGAGCATTTTAAACCATCAAAAGCATTTAGATCACCAAGACTGTCAATATTTTGAAAAGAGGGAAAATGATATGTGATTGACCTGCATGACAAAAGAAACGCATTTGTATTTCACCACCTATTTCATCAACTATTGGATATTGGGGTAGGGCCTAGCTTATCTATCCATTACCTTTCAAATTTGTACCCAAAAGGGGTCATTTCCTTTCAAAAATATTACGCCATTAAACATTTTTTTTTTTTAATGCATGTTGGAAATCTATAAACCCACATTCTGGAATCTATGAGTCAAAATAATTTGAAATAATGCCCTCAGTCAAAGAAAACCAAAATTCATTGCTGCAATATATTTGAAACTATCA